>JAMPIV010016158.1:267719-654161 GCA_024509875.1 Oreohelix idahoensis
ATCTTTCGATGCACAGTGTTTTGTATTATAATCAACATATGCACTTTTAGTACTTTGCAGAATTGCATTTGTGGCCTTAAAGTCTGCACAGCATGTATCAATGTTAATCTTACACTGTAAAAAAGAAGTGAGTGTGTCTGCATTCATGGACCTCCTGCAGTCTGTGTGGACTTTTTTATTGAAAAATGAAGCAGCGAAGTTTACGCAAACAAACTTTTTTTCTAGTTATGTAGGGCCGACACAGAATATTATGACATTAATTTATTGGAAATATTTAAATGATCAAAATATAACTGGAAAGATTAAGAGAACGAAAAAAAAAAAAAAACATACTACAAATCAAAGCAAACAGCTAACAACAACAAAAAAAATTTAACAAATTATGAACAGAATATCAAATCTAGGAAGAAAAACGTAGCACCAAAAAATTTACAACATTATTTAAGAGTTGGTAGCCTAGACCAGTGATAATAGATCGCCGCTTTATGAAAAATAAAGCAGTGAATCTCGATCGCCGGAATAAAGTAGGCCTACTCAACGCAAACAAACTTTTTTTTTTTAGTTATGCAGGGCCTACACAGAATATTATGACATTAATTTATCGGAAATATACTGAAGGGCAAGATATAACTGGAAAGATTAAGACAGCGATTAAATTGCAACAAAGCAAAACAACAGCAATATTTAACCAAGTTATAGGTACTTAGCTTTTTTTAAACAAATTGGCGTCGAAGTGTCTTGGCAAGCGTGGCTGATAACAGGTAACTTAAAAAATATGTCATATCACGCTGAAAGCCGAAAGTGTTTGAGGCCGAATTCAATGTTTTTGCTGAATTGTTGGGTACAAAATGATTTGATTGGTTGCTGCGGGAGACTTCAGTTTAAAAACAGACGCCGAGATTCCCGGAATAAAAAAATTGGTTTAAAAATAACCTGGGCTAGAAAATATTTTCTGATTTAAAAAAACTTGGGTTGGAAAATATTTTTAGAATTAAAAAAAAAATTTCGATTTTTTTTTTTTTTTGGAGGGAGGAAAAATCCGTACAACGAGTCTGTACAGCCGTACACTGCTAAAAGTATCAAAAATACGTACATTGTACGGAAAATTCGTACAGGTTGACAGGTATGCTCTCAGCTTCCAGTCTATTGGCTTCTCTTTCAGCTTCCAGTCTTTTGGCTTCTCTTTCAGCTTCCAGTCTTTTGGCTTCTCTTTCAGCTTCCACTTGCAATTTTCTTTCTTCCCTATCCATGTGTTTGTCCACTTCTGTTGTGACATACTGAGTAAGAGCATCACCTGTCATATTTAATTCCTTACCCATCTGCATGATCGCAGTCCTGACCTTCACTAGATCAGCCATGGCGTTACTTAGATAGGGTATGTAAATTTACTATAACCAAATTATTGTAATTAAACTTAATTAATTTAAATGAACAAAACAATTTCCGTGCAACTTTGTGAGCATCAACTATTTACTGAGTACTAACTGGTACTCCTCCTAAGAAAATAATTTTTTTAAATCCTATTATGATTTTCTCCAAACAAAAATTTCCTTATGTTATCTATGGGTGGCACAAGATAGAGTGTAGATAGATGAATAGACTAAGTATGGCTCAAGATATACAGAAATATCCCAGGAACGAGCACCCAGTGTGGCGTGAGGTTTTATTTGGCTCTAGGGTCAGTATAGTACTGACAATTACAGAAATAGAATTTCTGCAGAAAATGGTGAAGTCCCAGTGTCTGAGAGAACTACTGGTATCACAAATTAGTTACGGCTGTGAATGTTCTGATCTCGAAAGATTAGTAGAGAGGAGACCGACATAACTTGCCACCTCCGCTGTGTAACTAACTGTGATATTAAAAAAACAAGGAAACAGATTTTACTTAACAATGATAAAATTGACAAGTCTTCAAATACAATTTCCTTATTATTTATTTAGTATATACACTATCTACTCTTGTGCTGAAGGGTGAATGTTGAAAAATGGAATGTAATGAATTTGTAAGTTTACATATGATTTACAAATATTTATATTTATATAGATATGTAAATATATTACAACAAGTTTTCCAATTATAGGAACAAAAATTATATCAGCTGTGCTGTTATTCAATTATAGTACATGTATCAGCTGTGCTGTTAATTACGTATAATTTATCAGCTATAATCTTATTATTGTCTCTTGCTACGCTAATTCACTTTCTCGTCACTGACACTAGCTTTTGCTCACAATGCAGACAGAAATGGTACTACTGGGTACTCATCTCTTAAAACGTTCTGTTCTCCTTAGTTTGGGTCACACAACTCCTGCTGAGGCTCGTTACTTTAGCCCACCCAAGACTGAGGGGGACTAAAGATGTAGCTTCTGCAAAGTTCCAGGCAGCTGGATTGACTCGAACATACGACCTCAGGTTTTATGACACGAATAAAACCTGTAACAAGGAAAAATAGGGGCTAATTTCTGTCATCAAGCCCACCTATTTCTAATGTGGATGAAATGAGCGTGTGCCTCAGGTGTCTGCATGTAGGATGAATGACAACATGGCTCAGTATGATTTAGCAATAGCGAGACAAGACAGGTGTCTACTTGCAAAACCTTCTTTCTGATAAATTAATACATGGATACATCCAATAATATGAATTCAATACATGAATACATCCAATAATATAAATTCAATACATGAATACATTCAATACATGAATACATCCAATAATATGTACACCTAGGTGTGATACAACCATTTCCTTCCCCCTATAGTATACCAGGCCCTCTCTGACAAGTGCTATATAAGCTGGTAACATATATCCTAACAATATTGTTATGTTCTTATGATAGGAGTATATGAACATCAGTTGGAAAGAATTCAAGACTAATCGACAAATAAGAGAAGACTCTAGGCAGAAATATGTCTCCGACTATATAAGGAAAAGACGATGGTCATATATCGGTCATGTCCTACGAATGCAATACAACAGAATACCACTACAGGCGCTCACTTGGGTTCCTGAGGGTAAGCGGAAAAAAGGAAGACCAAAAGAAACACTCAGAAGAACAATAATGACGTTGGGCCTAAATAATGTGCAAGAGCTAAGAGGAGTCACAACGAACAACCTGGAGAGCACTGGTTTCTGCCTTATGCGCCGTGTTTGGCGCTTAAAGAATTTATTACAAGGACTGTTTTGGTAGATTATATTGTTATATTGCAGTTGGTCTGAGAAAATAGACTGAAGTTATAGGAGACAATAGGTTGAGTCCTAACAAGGACTGTTTTGGTTATATTTCAGTTTGGAGTTATCTGAGACAATAGACTGAAGTTATAGGAGACAATAGATTGAAGTATGGGTCCTATTAGTCTTCGTCTATTCAATCATATTAGGAAATACAATCATTATACCTAATTCCCCAAGATACAATCAGTAACCTGATACGTTCATATTAAAACCTATTTTCCTACCAGTTTATAGTAAATTATATTTACCCTCCAAGATTTAAACAGGCCAGATTTTGACTCGACTTAGCGAAGCAGGCTGCAGGTCAATGCTCTCAGGTAAACTATAAATCAAAGCTGACAGCTCCTCTCTTCAGTCGGTCGTCTCTGGCTTCGTGTTCGGTGTTGCGTGTTTTAGCATAAATCTCGCCCGATTATATAGGCAGGTAAAATAACTTCTACTGGTAAAGGAAAGCGTTTGGTTGGTTCCTGGCGGAGAAAGCTGATTGGTTGCCTGCAGTTTCGTCTTATGCTCGTACAGCCTAATTTTATTCAGTTTTCTTCCGCCATCTTGCGTGAACAAGATGGCCGCGACCCACATCCGAAAAAACAGGGCTTAAGTTTTTTCCTGGCGTAACTTCTTGTAATTTATTCCGGCTCAGTAACTGTGCGTTGATTGGCTGGGCTCTCGACATAGGGATTTAACAAAGTAGTGGGTTTACACAACTCGTTCCACGACAAGGGCAGAAAATAGAATGGAGCCAGAGATTAAATCAGTATGTGAGATAATAATGGTGTGACTACACATAACAGAATAACACAGGTCATGTCATGAAGATATCACCTGTACCAAATGTCTCGAGTTGAGCAGGCCAGACATGCCGGTCACTGAGACAGGCGACGAAGGCAGTGACATGGATGTTCTGGGTGACATACTGGAACTGTCCACCGATGTTGCTAAAGTTGTAAGTGTGCCAATCCTGGCCACACGAACTGATGAAGAATGAGTGGTGACGGTGGTGGTCATGATGGGGATGAAGAGTGGTGAGCACAACAGCGGGCATCTGAGGACAGAAAACCCAAATGAAACAAGTCACATGACTGGTATGTTTGAAATTTAAAATCTGTTCATTAATGCTGTTTTGTGTTTTAGGGATGACAAAGAAATCTTTTATTTTTACTTCTTAAGAGACTTGTTTGACCCAAGCCCTTCACATGCTTCTGTCGTCATAGTTACTTTATTGTTATTCACAACTGACATCATTGCACTACAGTTAAACCCACAGTTACCTAGTCTCCTTCAGAAAATGTCAAAAGGTATGAGTGCTGATTGTTCATTTAGCACAATGGCTATATACATGCAAGTGCCCTTCTCCTACCAGTCTTTGATGCCAAACTCCAGCAGTCTTAGCCATGGTAGTTCCTGTAGCAATGTATCTGCTGATATTAGTCACCTCGTATGACATACCTGGTGGCAGTACAAGTCTTATTCTGTCTCTATCTGCTCAAAGATACCTTTGGCAGACAAATTCAAGTCTATAAATATAAATAATACAAATACTAAACAATAATAACAAACAAACAATACAAGTATGCAACATAAATAACACAAATATGAAATATTTATATTGCACAATTTTTATTTGAAAAGGTCATACAAAATATAACTATAAATATAAATAATACAAAATTAAAATCATAATTGGTAGGTGAAAGCCTGAACAGCTTTAATTTGTATACATGACACAAACACAGTGAAAGTCTGAACAGCTTTAAATTGTATACATGACACAAACACAGTGAAAGTCTGAACAGCTTTAAATTGTATACATGACACAAACACAGTGAAAGTCTGAACAGCTTTAAATTGTATACATAACACAAACACAGTGAAAGCCTGAACAGCTTTAAATTGTATACATGACACAAACACAGTGAAAGTCTGAACAGCTTTAAATTGTATACATGACACAAACACAGTGAAAGTCTGAACAGCTTTAAATTGTATACATGACACAAACACAGTGAAAGCCTGAACAGCTTTAAATTGTATACATGACACAAACACAGTGAAAGTCTGAACAGCTTTAAATTGTATACATAACACAAACACAGTGAAAGTCTGAACAGCTTTAAATTGTATACATGACACAAACACAGTGAAAGCCTGAACAGCTTTAAATTGTATACATGACACAAACACAGTGAAAGTCTGAACAGCTTTAAATTGTATACATGACACAAACACAGTGAAAGCCTGAACAGCTTTAAGTTGTATACATGACACAAACACAGTGAAAGTCTGAACAGCTTTAAATTGTATACATGACACAAACACAGTGAAAGCCTGAACAGCTTTAAGTTGTATATATGACACAAACATGACAAGGTTACCAACGTGGAACTGATGATAAGAACTAGACAAGTACCAGTGGAACAAGAGACGAGAAGAAGACGATGGCGATGGATTGGACACATACTGAGAAAACCTGTTGATAGCATTACAAGGCAGTCCTTGTTCTGGAACCCCCAGGGCAAGAGAAGCAGAGGTAGACCAAGAAGCACATGGAGAAGAGAGCTGGAAACAGAGGTGAAAATGATAAGGAGAACGTGGAAAGAACTTGAGATGATGGCATGTGACAGGAGGACTTGGCATGTGTTTGTTGAAGGCCTATGCTCCTTTGGGAGTGAAGGGTTATGATGATGACACAAACACAATTATTAATATAAATGACTTATAATCATGATTATATGACCAGTTCCCCAGTTCTATGTGGATACACTAAACAAACTGAAATAGCCTTGGAATAGATAATTGAACAATGTAATAATTAAGAGCAGGCATAGCCAGATAACATTTAATGTGTGTACTATAATAGCGTAAAATTACTGTTTGTACCTGCATTAATTTTATATTTTATGCCGAAATGTAAATACTTTCTGAGCCACTCTCCAGTTATGAGGGCTGCTCGATTCTGATATTAACTCACATCATTGATTCCTGAAACTGAAACTAATTCAGTGTATTAGTACTAGCAATAGTTCAAAATATCAACACTTCCTATTGAAACTAGACCAGTATATCAATATTTCCTATTGAAACTAGATCAATATATCAGCACTTCCCACTGAAACTAGATCAATATATCAGCACTTCATACTGAAACTAGATCAATATATCAGAACTTCATACTGAAACTAGATCAATATATCAGCACTTCATACTGAAACTAGATCAATATATCAGCACTTCCCACTGAAACTAGATCAATATATCAGCACTTCATACTGAAACTAGATCAATATATCAGAACTTCATACTGAAACTAGATCAATATATCAGCACTTCATACTGAAACTAGATCAATATATCAGCACTTCCCACTGAAACTAGATCAACATATCAGCACTTCATAAGGAAACTAGATCAATATATCAATACTTTATATTGAAACTAGATCAACATATTAACACTGCCTACTGAAAATAGATAAATATATCAATACTTCATATTGAAACTAGATCAACATACTAAAACTTCCTACTGGAACACGATCAATATATCAATACTTCCTACTGAAACTAGATCAATATATCAATACTTCCTACTGGAACTAGATCAATATATTAATACTTCCTACTGAAACTAGATCAATATATCAATACTTCCTACTGGGACTAGATCAATATATCAATACTTCCTACTGAAACTAGATCAATACATCAATACTTCCTAGTGAAACTAGATCAATATATCAATACTTCCTACTGGGACTAGATCAATATCAATACTTCCTACTGGGACTAGATCAATATATGAATACTTCCTACTGAAACTAGATCAATATATCAATACTTCCTACTGAAACTAGATCAATATATCAATACTTCCTACTGGAACTAGATCAATATATCAATACTTCCTACTGAAACTAGATCAATATATCAATACTTCCTACTGGAACTAGATCAATATATCAATACTTCCTACTGGAACTAGATCAATATATCAATACTTCCTACTGGAACTAGATCAATATATCAATACTTCCTACTGGAACTAGATCAATATATCAATACTTCCTACTGAAACTAGATCAATAAATCAATACTTCCTACTGAAACTAGATCAATATATCAATACTTCCTACTGAAACTAGATCAATATATCAATACTTCCTACTGGAACTAGATCAATTTATCAATACTTCATACTGAAACATCTTCTTAATACTAGCTACTAAAACTAACTAAATGTATTAGTATGTCAAACTGAAACTAGTTCACTGTATACAATTCAATACTACAACCTATTCAAATGTGATGTTGAACTAATGAAACTAGTTTACTGTAGGGCTTATAACAACTCAATACTACAACCAATTCAAATCTGATGTTGAACTAATGACACTAGTTTACTGTATAACAACTCAATACTACAACCAAAACAAACTTGATGTTGAACTAATGAAACTAGTTTAAAGATTTAATGCTTGACATAGAAACTAGTTCACTGAATTATTACTTGATAATGAACTAATTTACTCATTAACTGTAGAGGTATTAATACTCAAAACAGGTCAATGTATCAGTTTGGGAGGAAAAAACTAGCTAGAACTTGAAACTGAAAGTAGTTCATTGGCTTACTACTTCATAATCAGGTTTGTGCACTGTGTAAGACATTGTAGGCAGCAAGACACAGAAAACCATGGGTACACTAGGGTTACATCTAGTAATAGGTGGACTAGGATTACACCAAGTAATGGGTGGACTAGGGTTACACCAAATAATGGGTGGACTAGGGTTACACCAAGTAATGGATGGACTAGGGTTACACCAAATAATGGGTGGACTAGGGTTACACCAAGTAATGGGTGAACTAGGATTACACCAAGTAATGGGTGAACTAGGGTTACACCAAGTAATGGGTGAACTAGGATTACACCAAGTAATGGGTGAACTAGGGTTACACCAAATAATGGGTGGACTAGGGTTACACCAAGTAATGGGTGAACTAGGATTACACCAAGTAATGGGTGAACTAGGGTTACACCAAATAATGGGTGGACTAGGGTTACACCAAGTAATGGGTGAACTAGGATTACACCAAGTAATGGGTGAACTAGGGTTACACTAAGTAATGGGTGAACTAGGATTACACCAAGTAATGGGTGAACTAGGGTTACACCAAGTAATGGGTGAACTAGGGTTACACAAATAATGGGTGGACTAGGGTTACACCAAGTAATGGGTGAACTAGGGTTACACCTAGTAATGGGTGAACTAGGGTTATACCAAGTAATGGGTGGACTAGGGTTACACCAAGTAATGGGTACACTAGAGTTACACCAAGTAATGGGTACACTAGGGTTACACCAAGTAGATAAATGAACTAGGATTACACCAATAGATGAGCTGGGGTAACATCTAGTAGATAGATGAACTGGGATAACATCTAGTAGATAGATGAACTGGGATAACATCTAGTAGATAGATGAACTAGGATAACATCTAGTAGATAGATGAACTAGGATAACACTTAGTAGATTGATGAACTAGAATAACATCTAGTAGATAGATGAACTGGGATAACACATAGTAGATAGATGAACTGGAATAACATCTAGTAGATAGATGAACTAGAATAACACCTAGTAGATAGATGAACTAAGATAACATCTAGTAGATAGGTGAACTGGGATAAAATCTAGTAGATAGATGAACTAGAATAACATCTAGTAGATAGATAACTAGAATAACATCTAGTAGATAGATGAACTGGGATAACATCTAGTAGATAGATGAACTGGGATAACACCTAGTAGATAGATGAACTGCGTTAACACATAGTAGATAGATGAACTGGGTTAACATCTAGTAGATAGATGAACTGGGATAACATCTAGTAGATAGATGAACTGGGATAACATCTAGTAGATAGATGAACTAGGATAAAATCTAGTAGATAGATGAACTAGGATAACACTTAGTAGATAGATGAACTAGAATAACATCTAGTAGATAGATGAACTGGGATAACACATAGTAGATAGATGAACTGGGATAACATCTAGTAGATAGATGAACTGGAATAACATCTAGTAGATAGATGAACCAGAATAACACCTAGTAGATAGATGAACTAAGATAACATCTAGTAGATAGATGAACTGGGATAAAATCTAGTAGATAGATGAACTAGAATAACATCTAGAAGATAGATAACTAGAATAACATCTAGTAGATAGATGAACTGTGATAACATCTAGTAGATAGATGAACTGGGATAACACCTAGTAGATAGATGAACTGGGATAACATCTAGCAGATAGATGAACTAGGATAACATCTAGTAGATAGATGAACTGTGATAACATCTAGTAGATAGATGAACTGGGATAACATCTAGTAGATAGATGAACTAGGATAACACCTAGTAGATAGATGAACTAGAATAACATCTAGTAGATAGATGAACTAGAATAACATCTAGTAGATAGATGAACTAGAATAACATCTAGTAGATAGATGAACTAGGATAACATCTAGTAGATAGATGAACTAGAATAAAATCTAGTAGATAGATGAACTAGAATAACATCTAGTAGATAGATGAACTGGGATAACATCTAGTAGATAGATGAACTGGGATAACATCTAGTAGATAGATGAACTAGAATAACATCTAGTAGATAGATGAACTAGGATAACACCTAGTAGATAGACAAACTTGGATAACACCTAGTAATGGGTGGGGTGGAGTTACATCAAGTAGGTGGGTTGGCTAGGATTACTTCAAGTAAATGAGTGAACTAGGGTAACATCAAGTAGGTGAATGAACTATAATTACATCAAGTAGATAAATGAACTGGAATTACATTAAGTAGATAAATGAACTAAGGTTACATTAAGTAGATGAATTAACTAGGGTTACATAGAACATATGAATGAACTAGGGTTACATTAAACAGATGAATTAACTAGGGTGACATTAAACAGATGATTGAACTAGGGTTACATTAAGTAGATGAATGAACTAGGGTTACACAGAATAGATGAATGAACTAGGGTTACATTAAACAGATGAATGAACTAGGGTTACATAGAACATATGAATGAACTAGGGTTACATTAAACAGATGAATGAACTAGGGTGACATTAAACAGATGATTGAACTAGGGTTACATTAAGTAGATGAATGAACTAGGGTTACACAGAATAGATGAATGAACTAGGGTTACATTAAACAGATGAATGAACTAGGGTTACATAGAATAGATGAATGAACTAGGGTTACATTAAACAGATGAATGAACTAGGGTTACATAGAATAGATGAATGAACTAGGGTTACATTAAACAGATGAATGAACTAGGGTTACATAGAATAGATGAATGAACTAGGGTTACATTAAACAGATGAATGAACGAGGGTTACATAGAATAGATGAATGAACTAGGGTTACATTAAACAGATGAATGAACTAGGGTTACATAGAATAGATGAATGAACTAGGGTTACATTAAACAGATGAATGAACTAGTGTAAAATTAAACAGATGAATGAACTAGGGTTACATTAAACAGATGAATGAACTAGTGTAAAATTAAACAGATGAATGAACTAGGGTTACATTAAACAGATGAATGAACTAGTGTAAAATTAAACAGGTGAATGAACTAGTGTTACATTAAACAGATGAATGAACTAGTGTAAAATTAAACAGATGAATGAACTAGGGTGACATTAAACAGATGAATGAACTAGTGTAAAATTAAACAGATGAATGAACTAGGGTTACATTAAACAGATGAATGAACTAGTGTAAAATTAAACAGATGAATGAACTAGGGTTACATTAAACAGATGAATGAACGAGGGTTACATAGAATAGATGAATGAACTAGGGTTACATTAAACAGATGAATGAACTAGGGTTACATAGAATAGATGAATGAACTAGGGTTACATTAAACAGATGAATGAACTAGTGTAAAATTAAACAGATGAATGAACTAGGGTTACATTAAACAGATGAATGAACTAGTGTAAAATTAAACAGATGAATGAACTAGGGTTACATTAAACAGATGAATGAACTAGGGTGACATTAAACAGATGATTGAACTAGGGTTACATTAAGTAGATGAATGAACTAGGGTTACACAGAATAGATGAATGAACTAGGGTTACATTAAACAGATGAATGAACTAGGGTTACATAGAATAGATGAATGAACTAGGGTTACATTAAACAGATGAATGAACTAGGGTTACATAGAATAGATGAATGAACTAGGGTTACATTAAACAGATGAATGAACTAGGGTTACATAGAATAGATGAATGAACTAGGGTTACATTAAACAGATGAATGAACTAGTGTAAAATTAAACAGATGAATGAACTAGGGTTACATTAAACAGATGAATGAAATAGTGTAAAATTAAACAGATGAATGAACTAGGGTTACATTAAACAGATGAATGAACTAGTGTAAAATTAAATTGATGAATGAACTAGGGTTACATTAAGTAGATGTATGAACTAGAATTATATTAAGTAGATAAATGAAGTGGAATTACATTAAGTGGAAGTATAAACTAGAATTACATTAAGTAGATAAATGAACTAGAATTACGAGTACATTAAGTAGATGAATGAACTGGAATTACATTAAGTAGATGTATGAACAAGAATTACATTAAGTATGTGACGGTATTGCCTCCCCTGCTTTGCAGTAGTGGTCCAACAGTGGCCATAACTCAAGAGTATCTATTATAGGCTTCAATGGAGTCTATCTTTACACAAGATTACTCTTGGCAGAAATGTCGATAGAAGAGTAGTAAAGCTTCTATCACATGGGAGTCTTCATAAAATATTCAGATAAGCGAACAGTGCTGGCTGTCGCTAAGCACATTAATTCTGCAATCTGCCGACACTTTTATGAAGAATTTAAGCAATGGTTTATTCTAGCTCGTTAAGCCCCCACCGCTGAGTTAATCAGTGGAATTATTATTATAACGTATATATAGCTTTGTTTACAGTGTGTGTTTAGTAACTTTCACTGAGACAAACATGTAGTACATTTAAAAGGATTGAATTGAAGTTAAATTTGTAACATTACAAATAACAAAATTTAATAATCACCTTAAGTTTTAACAGTTGGAAAATAATCTGAATATTTATGAAATAATTTAATCACTTGAATGGGATTTAACTGAAAATTAGGTCACTTTTGGCAGCCGATATTTTCACTTAGCTGCCAATGGTAGTTTCTTCTCCTGCTGGGTCAGTTCCTTTCACTCTACTCTCGCTCGTCTCTGGTCAAAGTTCAGGCGCCGCATGTTCCCAGAATGTCAAGGAGTAACGGCTAAGCTGATTCTGCATCTGTCTATAAGACCCTCTTATGATGGTGTCTTGCAAACGTCAGCCCACTTCTACCTTCACTTGGTTCCAGAGATAGTACTTTCTGCTGGTATTACCAATAACTGGTAATAGAAATAGAAACGAAATGCTTTCTGAGTATGGCATTTTCCTACACAGTTATGTGCCCCCCTCTTCTATTCTACCATCCCATGTCAGAATTTACCTCGATGAGAATTAAATTTAATCCCTCAGAATAAAACTTCCTTTACATTTAAACTGAATAGCTGTCGGTTTTCATTACATTTAAATGAAAAGGTTAAACGTACAGATATAATATGTTTTACATTTACATCTCCACTGTTTGAAAAGTGTTCACAATATAAATTCATTTATGTTTCCTTTATATTTACACTTGTGGAAAAGTTAGAAGCTTCTATTACTTAGAATGAATATTTTCACATAGACATTTACGCTGGTCTAGAGCTTGAAAACTTACATTAATTTTGAAGTGAATATGTTTATAAGGACATTTTCACTGCTTTAAAAATGTAAGTATTATACTTAGAATGTACATCATTTCTTTCATCTTTCCCTCCCTGCTCCATATGGATCCTGGAACTACTTTATGCTTTCAGTTGTCTTTACGAAACTATCAATAAAGCAATCACGAGCCCTTGCAGTGGTGGTTCATGAATCATCATTCTAGATACTGAGGTTGCCAGCCCCAAATGACTTTGACATCCAATAGCAGTTTCACACATTAAAATTCATATGGTAATATATATATATATATATATATATATATATATATATATATATATATATATATATATATATATATATATATATATATATATATATATATATATATATATATATATATATATATATATATATATATATGTTAGTTCACATGTTAGTAATAAAACATAGAATGAAAATGCACTACTTATGCCAATCTTGGCTACAGACGTTTTTTGCTCAGAGGAATAAAAGAGACGAATCGTTCTCTTACACGCATCTGGGATGTCTATAATTTTGCAATAGATTCCCCTCTGACTCTGTGTTTCTTCAGTTTCCTAGTCCCGGTGTTCCTTATTAAAATGTCAAGATTTCCTGTGCTTTTTAAAGTCTTATCTGGTTCTCCAATAAAAGGTAGGTCCGGTTAACAAAAAGGAATTATGAAGCTAGTCTTCACTCTGGCGGGGTCTGGTGTTGTCTTGACGTGCTTGAAATTCACAGTGAGTTAAAACTGTGAAAATGGTCAGGCTATATTCCCCTCAATGTTGTTATGAATCTAATCAGAAAGATCCAATCATTTCAAAAAGGTCGGGTCAGCACTTTCAAAATATTTCCTACAAGGACAATTTTTGCAAAAGGTCACGTCTCCCATATATGATAATATGATGTCCTGCATACACTCTCACCAACACATTTGTTGACTCATATTGTCTAAAGTGTAATAAATCCATGATTACTTTTAACCAAGTGACCGGAAGCAATTATATCACATTTGTCTGCCCACAGGTGTCACACAGACAGTAATCTCGTTATCTGTCGTATGAGTACCCAAACTCTGTGTCTTATCGGTGATTTATGCCGATAGCGCTGGCCGATGTATGTGTTAATCTGCCGCGCCTATAACCAACAATCTGGGTAGCGCCAAGCAAATGTGATGTATCATATCAGCCGCTCCTTGCAAATGTGATATTTATCACCTACAGGGTGATTTGATAAAATCAAATATCTGCTACTTAGCAGAAAAATAAAGAAAGAAAGAAAAGTGCGATAATTAACAGCACCTAATAAAATCAGTACCACAAATGTACCGATACTGCCGGAGAGAACCAAAGATCGATAGAGGTCGTCCATTTCGTTACAAAGTAGATAAATGAACTAGAATTACATTAAGTAGATGTATGAACTAGGGTTACATTAAACAGATGACTGAACTAGAGTTACATCAAACAGATGAATGAACTAGGGTTACATTAAGTAGATGTATGAACTAGAATTACATTAAGTAGATAAATGAAGTGGAATTACATTAAGTGGAGGTATGAACTAGAATTACATAAAGTAGATTAATGAACTAGAATTACATTACGTAGATAAATTAACTAGAATTGTATTAATTAGTTAAATTAACTGGAATTAAATTAAGTAGATGAATTAAACTATAGTAATAATAATAAGAGTCCCTTCAGCCATAACTGACCATGGGAATGTGCCCCTGAGTGACAGCTCTCAGCTGCTTATTTTCCTGGTGTTCCTTTCGGCGTTTTCTCCTCTCATCTGCTTGTTGTGTGAGCTTCTTTTTGCCCAATCTGAGGTGGCGCCACAGATAGCATTGCCACTTGGTGCGATCGGCAGCTTCATCCTCCCACGTTGCTGGATTTATGGCCAGTGCCCTCATGTCTCTCTTGCACACATCTCTGAATCTCAGCTGCGGTCGCCCAACTGTTTTTTTGCCATCTGCCAGTTGTCCGTAGAAGATATATTTTGGGATGGTAGCTGCCGCTTTGCCAATGTGGCTGTCAATTTTTGTGTCCAGTGAGAGTTTGTCATTGATGGTAGACCCCAGGTATGTGAAGTGGAGCACCACTGCCAATTCATAGTTATCGATATTGATAACTGGTGCAGCACCCACATCCTGACTCAGCACATTTGTTTTCTTTAGACTTACTGTGAGGCCAAAGTCCTTGCATGCTTTAGTGAAGCGATTCATCAAGCTCTGAAGCTCCTGTTGGCTTTGAGTGACAACTGCAGCGTCTTCAGCGAATAACAAGTCTCTTATAGTGACCCTTCTGATTTTCGCTTTTGCCTTCAGCCTTGCGAGATTAAACAGACGGCCATCTGACCTAGTGTGACGGCATATTCCTTCAGTTGCATCTCTGAATGCATGTTTCAAGAGTAAGGCAAAGAAGATCCCGAAGAGGGTTGGAGCCAGAATGCAGCCTTGTTTAACCCCACTTCATATATCAAAGGGCTGTGATGTGCTTCCAACATATTGGACTGTTTCCTTCATGTCTTCATGGAATGACTTTATCCTTTCCAGCAATTCAGCAGTGCAGCCTATTTTCAGGAGGATTTTGAAGAGTCCATCCCTACTAATCAGGTCAAATGCTTTTGTGAGGTCTATAAAGGCGATATATAATGGTCTTTTCTGCTCTCTTGATTTTTCCTGAAGCTGGCGGAGAGAAAAGATCACGTCTGTTGTTGATCTACCAGCTCAGAATCCGCACTGTGACTCTGGATATATGAACTCAGCTAACTTGTGTAGTCGCAATAAGATGACTGGCAAACATCTTACCAACAATACTCAGAAGTGAGATGCCTCTGTAGTTATTGCAATCACTTCTATCTCCTTTATTTTTATACAGTGCTACAATCTTTGCATCTGGCATGTCTTGAGGAATAGTTGTTTCTTCCCAGCACTGGCACAGCACCCTATGCGGGTGATGTAATAGCGTGCTCTTACAACATTTGATTAAATTGCGAGGAATCCCATCATTGCCTGGTGCTTCGCCAGAGGCCAAGCTATCAATGGCCTTGCTGAGTTCTTCCAATGTTGGTTCAGCATCCAGCTCCTCCATAGTTGGCAGACATTTGACAGCATCAAGGGCTGCAGGCGTGACAGTATTATGAATGAACTAGAATTACATTAAGTAGATAAATGAACTAGTATTACATTAAGTATGGAAACCCATCAACAACAGACTGATAAGAATAAGACTGAGAGGGAGATTCACCAACATTACAATAATACAATGCTACGCACCAACGAATGACAGCGATGATGAAGTCAAGGATGAATTCTATCAACAACTACAGAAAGAAATGGAAGAAACACCTAGATATGATCTTATCGTAGTAATGGGAGACCTCAATGCGAAAGTTGGAACACAAAATACAAATAATGAAAGAGTAATGGGGAAATGCGGCAGCGGAACAGCAAACGAAAATGGGGATAAATTAATAAGTTTCTGTAGCATTAACAACCTGGTCATTGGAGGAACACTTTTCCCACACAAAGAAATTCACAAATTAACATGGGAATCACCAAATGGTCGGGACAGAAACCAGATAGACCACATTATGATTAACGGAAGATGGAGACATGCATTACAAGATGTGAAGGTAAGAAGAGATGCAGATGTGGGAAGTGATCACCATTTAGTTGTAGCAAAACTGAAAGTGAAACTCAGAACGGCTGGACCAACTGTAACTACACAGAAAAGGTTCGACATCAGTAAATTGAAGGACCCCCTTACCAGAAAAGCGTTTGCGGCTGATATAAAGAAGCGATATCAATTTGCCAAAAGTCAAGAAAAGACATTGACTGATGATATAGACCAGAAATTCAACACCATTTCAACAATATATAAGGAAAGCAGCAAATCACCAGGAAAGGAAGAAGCAAGACTGGATAACACCAGAAACATTAAACACCATAACGATGAGAAAGGAAATGAAAAGAAAGAAAACAGAAGCGAAGTCCCCCAGGTTAAAACAACTATATAGCGAACAGTACAGTCAGCTGGACAAGGAAGTTAAACACCAAACCGGCCAACAAAAGGAATTTTCTAGACGATCTTGCAAGACAGGCAGAAGAGGCAGCATTGAGAAATGAACAAAGCACAGTATACAAAATAACTAAAATCATCAGCGGAAAACGAGGTGCAAACAATATTACACTAGTAAGAGATAAGCAAGGATTTAGAAAGAACAGAAGATGTGTAGACCATATATTCACTCTCAGGAACATTATAGAGCAGTGCTCAGAATGGCAAAGACAGCTTTACATAAATTTTGTTGATTTTGAAAAGGCTTTTGACAGCATACATAGGGACAGTTTATGGAAAATACTGAGGGCTTATGGAATTCCAAGCTGCATAGTGTCAATCATAAAAAGCCTCTATGCCAACTTTACGTGTTGTGTTGGGCAGAGCAACCTAACCTTCGAGGTGAAGACAGGAGTACGACAGGGATGCCCCTTATCAACCACTCTATTTTTAACAGTCATAGACTGGGTGATGCGCCAGACAACAGAGGGCAGTCCAAGAGGAATAAGATGGACTACATTTTCAACATTGGAAGATCTGGAATATGCAGATGACATTGCACTGCTGGCACATTCACATCAACACATCCAGGAAAAAACGGATAGACTTAATAAATTTAGCCAGCAGGTGGGCTTGAACATCAATTTAAAGAAGTCTGAGGTCATGACGCTCAATGTGAGCAACCCTGAGCCCATATCAGTAAGGAATCAGCAACTGGTACAGACAGATACCTTCACATACCTAGGAAGCATAGTAACACCAGACGGTGGGGCAGGCAAAGACATCAACATCAGAATGAATAAGGCAAGAACAGCCTTCTTTAGCCTAAATAACATCTGGAAGTCCTCCCAATACAGCACAAGCACAAAATTAAGATTATACCAGAGTTGCGTGCTTTCTGTGCTTCTCTATGGTGCGGAATGCTGGAGAGTCACAGAGAGGAAATGTCAAAATTGTCCTCTTTTCACACAACATGCCTAAGAAAAATTCACCGAATCTTTTGGCCGAATACCATCACCAACCAAGATCTGCTTACTCGTAGCAAGCAAGAGGACATGCATACCATCATAGCTGGCAGATGCTGGAGCTGGGTTGGTCATGTCCTCAGAAGAGACCCTGATGCCATCACAAGAACAGCTATGCTTTGGACCCCTGAAGGAAAGCGAAAGAGAGGCCGACCAAAAACAACTTGGCGGAGGACTGTGGAGGCTGAGATGCAAAGAATGAACCAGAGTTGGGGCACTGTACGAAGGATGGCCACCGACCGTGCAAAGTGGAATCAATTTGTTGTTGCCCTACAAGACGCCACTAGGCGTGATGGCCACTGACTGCTTTGACGGTCGGTGGTTAAGGATCGAAGAAGAAGAAGAAGAGATAAGCAAGGAAATCTCATCACGACAGCAGAGGGACAGGAAACACGATGGGCAGAGCATTTCAGAGAAACTCTGAACAAGGAACCACCAGAGACACAATTGAATGTTCCTAAGGCTGAAAACGATCTAGATGTTAATACAGACATTCCATGAAAAGAAGAAATCATCACAGCAATCAAAGGGTTTAGGAATGGAAAAGCTCCTGACCATGATAACTTAAATGCAGAGCTATTAAAGACAGACCCTGATCTAGCAGCAGAACTATTAGAACCACTATTTGCACAAGTCTGGAAAACAGGGACAACACCATCAGAGTGGAACAAAGGATTAATTGTCAAATTGCTCAAGAAGGGAGATCTTGCAGACTGCAATAATTGGACAGGAATCACTCTTCTCTCAGTTCCCAGCAAAATACTAGGCAGGATAAATACAAACAGAATTTCAAAAGCAGTAGACCACAAACTGAGGAAAGAACAAGCAGGATTTAGAAAGAACAGAAGATGTGTAGATCATATATTTACCCTCAGGAACAATAAACAGCAGTGCTCAGAATGGCAAAGACAGCTTTACATTAATTGTGTTGATTTTGAAAAGGCTTTTGACAGCATACATAGGGACAGTTTATGGAAAATACTGAGGGCTTATGGAATTCCAAGCTGCATAGTGTCAATCATATAAAGCCTCTATGCCAACTTTACGTGTAGCGTTGGGCAAAGCAACCTAACGTTTGAGGTGAAGACAGGAGTACGACAGGGATGCCCCTTATCAACCACTCTATTTTTAACAGTCATAGACTGGGTGATGCGCCAGACAACAGAGGGCAGTCCAAGAGGAATAAGATGGACTGCATTTTCTACATGGGAAGATCTGGAATATGCAGATGACATTGCACTACTAGCACATTCACATCAACACATCTAGGAAAAAACGGATAGACTGCCTAGTCATTTCATTTCCAACATCAATCTAAAGAAGACAGATGTCATGACGCTCAATGTGAGCGACCCTGAGCCCATATCAGTAAGGAATCAGCAACTGGAACAGACAGACACCTTCACATACCTAGGATGCATAGTAACACCAGACGGCGGAGCAAGCAAAGACATCAACAACAGAATGAACAAAGCAAGAACAGCCTTTTTTAGTCTAAACAACATCTGGAAGTTCTCTCAGTACAGCACAAGGACAAAATTAAGATTATACCACAGCTGTGTGCTGTACACTTAACTGTAATGTCAGATTGAGTAGTAAGTTAACTGTAATGTCAGACTGTGCAGTAAGTTAACTGTAATGACAGATTGTGCAGTAAGTTAACTGTAATGTTATATTGTGTAGTCAGTTAACTTTGACATCAGATTGTGTAGTAGGTTAACTGTAATGTCAGCTAGTGTAGTAAGTTAACTGTAATGCCAGCTAGTGTAGTAAGGTAACTGTGACATCAGATTGTGTAGTAAGTTAACTGTGATATTAGACTGTGTAGTACGTTAACTGTAACGTCAGCTAGTGTAATACGTTAACTGTAACATCAGATTGTGTAGTAAGTTAACTGTAACATCAGCTAGTGTAGTAAGTTAACTGTATCGTTAGATTGATTAGTAAGTTAACTGTAACGTCAGACTGTGTAGTAAGTTAACTGTAATGTCAGCTAGTGTATTAAGTTAACTGCAACGTCAGATGTGTAGTAAATTAACTGTAACGTCAGATGTGTAGTAAGTTAACTGTAACGTCAGATGTGTAGTAAGTTAACTGTAACGTCAGACTGTGTAGTAAGTTAACTGTAACGTAAGATGTGTAGTAAGTTAACTGTAACGTCAGATGTGTAGTAAGTTAACTGTAACGTCAGATGTGTAGTAAGTTAACTGTAACGTCAGCTAGTGTAGTAAGTTAACTGTAACATCAGCTAGTGTAGTAAGTTAACTGTAACGTCAGATTTTGCAGTAAATTAACTGCTACGTCAGATTGTGTAGTAAGTTAACTGTACCGTCAGATGTGTAATAAGTTAGCTGTAATGTCAGATAGTGTAGTAAGTTAACTGTAACGTCAGATTGTGCAGTAAGTTAACTGTAACGTCAGATCGTGCAGTAAGTTAACTGTAACGTCAGATTGTGTAGTAAGTTAACTGTAACGTCAGATTGTGTAGCAAGTTAACTGTAACGTCAACCAGTGTAGTAAGTTAACTGTAACGTCAACTAGTGTACTAAGTTAACTGTAACGTCAACTAGTGTAGTAAGTTAACTGTAACGTCAGATTTTGTAGTAAGTTAAATGTAACGTCAGATTTTGTAGTACGTTAACTGTAACGTCAGCTAGTGTAGTAAGTTAACTGTAACGTCAGCTAGTGCAGTAAGTTAACTGTAACGTCAGATTGTGCAGTAAGTTAACTGTAACGTCAGATCGTGTAGTAAGTTAACTGTAACATCAGCTAGTGTAGTAAGTTAACTGTAACGTCAGATCGTGCAGTAAGTTAACTGTAACGTCAGATTGTGCAGTAAGTTAACTGTAACGTCAGATCGTGCAGTAAGTTAACTGTAACATCAGCTAGTGTAGTAAGTTAACTGTTACGTCAGATCGTGCAGTAAGTTAACTGTAACCTCAACTAGTGTAGTAAGTTAACTGTAACGTCAGATTTTGTAGTAAGTTAACTGTAACGTCAGATTTTGTAGTAAGTTAACTGTAACGTCAGATTTTGTAGTACGTTAACTGTAACGCCCCCCCCCCCCCCCCCCCAACCAGATTCTCTGCTGTAAATGTTGTTAATTTGTATTGCCTTTATCCGGGTCAAAGTATCACGTATCGTGTTAAAGTTTGGGTCTTATGCCTTACGTACGTTCAGCATTGTGGGATAAGCTGTCGAACTAACTGATCTGAGTGATTACACATGAACTTCTAAACATCTTCTCACACTGATACCGAGCGCACATATCACTCAACAACACCAAGCACTTGTTACAAAACATTCAAGTTCCTAAACACTGAGCAGGTGCAAATGTCTTCCAAAGTGGCCAGGTGCAAATGTCTTCCAAAGTGGCCAATTCAGTTTATCATTCTATTTTTACTAACGTGTTGTCACACGTCTGCTACGTAGGAATCACGTGACACTACTATACTCACTACCGGCCGTAGACGTCACAATATCTTGGGCAGGCCTTTTTTTTTTTTTAAAGCTTTCTCGGAAAGGAGAATTTCCTGCCACTAATTTTTTTTTTTTTTTAAATGCGTTGGCTGAAAAGTGCACAGTTCTCAGCTGTATTTTACGAGTCAGTCCATTGGAAGGAACAACTTTAACATTATTAGACCGGTCTTCCTAAATTTTCAAATTTAACAGTTTGGCAAAACATGTGTCGCCTAATTTCAAATATGATCTTCAGTGGAGAAGAATTCACTTGAGTATTACGGTTTCATTTTCAAGGCCTGTACTAGTCTCTCTTTTTCTCGTTTTAACATGTGTTTACGCAAGCTATTTTAAGAAACCACATGATTTCATGCAACATGTAGAATTTATGGTCACTTGCCTCTTTCTGTGCATTCATTAAAATGACTGCTGTTGTGCCGACAGTAGACTGTGCTGTTACTTTCTTTCACAATTTAAAAACACCATCAAGTGTGAACGACTCCGCTAACATCTGTTATGTGTTAGATACTGCCAGGTTTAAATATCATTTGTAAAGTCAGATAGTGAGAATAAAATGTCTTAATTACTAACAGTCAGTTACACGAACGCCCCTGTATTGTATACTGAAGCACATTAAAAACGCACCACCTGTATAATCCAGGAACAGAGTGTGAAATGTAAATATAATTGTTTACAAGTTTACATATTTGGAATCTTTATTCATTTTCCTATGAATCCATGCTGGTCATTAATTTGTACATTTGATTGTTATGAAATTCATTGCATTCTGTGCAGGCAAGGGAGAAAGCCAAAAATGCAACCAATAAAAAAAATTCATTCACACTATCCTCAGTATCTGGTATGTCCACCGTGTGCTTGCAAACAAGCTTGGCAGCGTCTCCGCATGGAACGCACAAGTCTCTGAAGGAAATTCCGGGGAATCAAGTCCCATTCACGTGTAAGAGCAGCTTCGAGCTGTTGCAGATTAGCTGGAGAACCTTGCCTGTAGACTCTGCGTCCAAGCTCGTCCCACAGATGTTCTATAGGGGACATGTCTGGTGATAGGGCAGGCCAATCAATCGTCACAATGTTCTGCTGCTGTAGATATTGCTGCGTAATGCATGCGGTGTGCGCACGTGCGTTATCCTGCTGGAGAAGCTGCAAGTCTGGATAATTTGTGAACGCAGGAGCAACCGATGCATCCAGAACCTCATCTCGATGTGTCACAGCATTAACATTTCCACGGAAGACGTGAAGAGGCAAGCGATGGTGAAAACTGAATCCTCCCCAAATGTGAATACTGCCACCTCCAAATCGTTGTGCTGACGAACACAGCAATCTGCAAAGCGCTCTCCACACCGTCGCCAAATCCGCATACGTCCATCTGCAAAGGATATGTTGAATCTGCTCTCGTCTGTGAATAGGACAGCATTCCACTGCAGTCTAGTCCATCTGACATGTTGCTCTGCCCATTGCAGGCGCTGCTGACGATGTATGTGAGTCAAGTTTGGCCCAACATAAGGTCGTCTTGCAGTAAGGCCTGTATCTCTGAGTCGTCGTATGACTGTCATTCGAGAGACTTGCCCACGTCTACCCACTATTGCTCTTGCTGTTTGACTTGCCGGGAGAGAACGATTCCTTAGCTGACTCAGCACAATATGACGATCTTGCGCAGGGGTAGTAACTCGTGGTTGGCCACTCCGAAGTCTATCCCGGGCACTGCCAGTGGTTCCGTAACGTTCATTGAGACGTACAATAGTGCTGTGGTGGCAATTCATCCTTCTGGCAATGGCCCGCGAGCTCATTCCGGTCTCCAACATACCAATGGCTCGTTGGCGGTCGTTTTCAGATAGTCGTGGCATTTCAAGCACATGTACTGGTTGTTTTGTCTCAACGGCCTTTTTATACCGAGTATACTGCCACAACGCGTACACATTTTCAGGGTCATAGCTGTTGGGAATCGTGTTGCACGTGTAACTTTCATTGTTTTCATGTACACAAACCCGTGGGTTGAATCATGCACTTTCCATTCCAGCAGCCATTCGCTCTCTACCTCATGACAAACACGGGGAAAATCCATTCCCACACTTTTTTTTTTCCCAGCTTCTCGGCATCAGTATATATAATAGTGGTGCGTTTTTAATGTGCTTCAGTATATTACACATGACTGTGGGTATATTTCTTATTACTATGTGACAACAATTTTACACATGCCGTTAATTTGTTTTTTTAATGATGCGAATGCCAGGAGATATAACAAGATTAAATGGCTCCGGACTCGTACCACCGCATGACAATGAGGCAATTACGTTTTTTTTTTTGTGTATGGACCTGGATGAAATGTCCGCAGTATCTATTACTTCCCTTACATTCGTACGGTCTAGTGTAATCCTTATTGTTCACCAGTGCTCGCCATTTGCCAGTTTTCGTTATTTACATGTCCATTAAAAGAGATAGCCAAAAAAAGCAAGTGTCTTGACTCCATGGGAGCATAGGGGAAGATCAGACCCAGAGTGAGGGACTATGAGAAAGATATATGACGTAAAATCTAAAGTGACAGAAATATCAAACTGAAGAGTGAGAGAGAGAGAGAGAGAGAGAGAGAGTGTGTGTGTGTGTGTGTGTGTGTGTTCCACAGCAACAGTAGATGGAGAGTTTTTGTCTTTATAACTCTTTCTAGCATTATGAGGACTACAGATAAATACGTTAGTCTCCCCATGAGTCACATCATAAAAACGGCAACACATTTCTTCTCTCTTGCTAGTTTTCTTGTCAAGGATCTCAATTCTTCTTTATTCCGATTATTTCACACAAACAAACAGACAGACAAATGATATTTCAGTCATATTCACTCTCCTATGTTGTACATTGTGTCTTCCTCTGTCCATCAGTCATATTCACTCTCCTATGTTGTACATTGTGTCTTCCTCTGTCCATCAGTCAATAACCTTGAGCTCTCCAAAGAGTACAGATCCTCAAAAAACGCATGTCGGTACCTCCACGAGTTTGGTACCTCCAAGAGTTTGGTACCTCCACGAGTTTGGTACCTCCAAGAGTTTGGTACCTCCACGAGTTTGGTACCTCCACGAGTGTGTCATCGCATTTCTCTATAACAATTCATCTCATCTTACATTTTCATCAAACATAAACCTTTTTTTCTCCCCTATTTTTGAAGAACCTTCTAATATTTTCAACAAACTACTGGTGCACAACTTATGCTCACCAAAACTCAAACGTCCAAATGTCAGCATGGAAACAAAACGGCAATGAGAAATAAAATATTCTTACCAACACTTTGCTATCAGTGTCAAACATGGCCAGTGACTAGAGCACAGGAGAGGACAATCCGTGGTGTCAGATGAAATGTTTACTAGGAGAGACAGCGTTAGACATCAGAAATATTGCGGGAAGTTATCTCCTGCATTTAGTGTACAGAGAGACAGTTAAGTCTACACTAAATCTCGTGAGAAATATGCCCGATCAGTTACCACCAAGCGCCTACAACAATAGATAATCTGTACTGAGGGCACGAGGAAGACCAAGCCAAGATGCAGATGGATAGACAGTACAGTATTACAGAAATCCTACAACCACACCAGTTGAAAGAAGTCAATCTTCTCCTTCTTTGATCCATAACCGCCAACCGTCAAAGCAGTCAGTGGCCATCACGCCTGGTGGCGTCTTTAGGGCAGCAACAAATTGATTCCACTTTGCTCGGTCGGCGGCCATCCTTCGTACAGTGCCCCAACTCTGGTTCATTCTTTGCATCTCGGCTTCCACAGTTCTCCGCCAAGTTGTTTTTGGTCAGCCTCTCTTTCTCTCTCCCTCGGGGGTCCATAGCATAGCTGTTCTTGTGATGGTATCAGGGTTCCTTCTGAGGACGTGGCCAACCCAACCCCAGCGTCTGCCAGCTATGATGGTGTACATGTCCTCCTGGTTACTCCGAATAAGTAGTTCTTGGTTGCTGATGGTGTTTGGCCAAAAGAATTTTCCTTAGGCAGGTTGTGTGGAAGGAGGACAGTTTCGACATTTCCTTCTCTGTTACTCTCCAACATTCCGCACCATAAAGAAGCACAGAAAGTACACAGCTCAGACAGTACACAGCTCAGATTGTACACAGCAGTCAATACGATGCGACAAACTTGCCTCATCAAAAACGAAAATATGCGCTCCCCACTACGCTTGACGGTAAGAGAAAGTCAAGTAAGTAAAGATGGTTTTGTCTCTGTGTTTTTATATCTGTATTTCTGCTTATCTTCTGTGGCCGTACTACAATATTGTGCCTGCATCCTTTGTCTTCTTCTTCCTCCTTCGTCCTGAAAAAGGACGTTGCTTGCGTAGTGTCCGTTTACAGTGAAGATGCGTGGGGGCAAGCGTTCCGACATCGTTTTTTCCCTCCTGCGATCTTTGTCCTCTCAAGACTGTGTGTGGTCCCGGCTTCCGGGTCTTCCCAGTAAAGTAGAGGCAGTGCTGTGTCTGTGTCCGTCTAGATAACGTCATTTGAGTGGTAGAGGCTCGGTCGCTGCTACGCCATTAATGAACGCCATTCGAACTGTGTGTGGTCCCAGTTGTCCTAGTTCGAGAGCTGTGTGTGGTCCAAAGTGGTAGAGGCTCGGCTTCTCAAACCTCGGAACATGACTCCTGCTTGTGCCATGGCCGGTGACTGCTTGTGCCATGGCCGGTGACTGCTTGTGCCATGGCCGGTGACTGCTTGCTCGTGTCAGTCTTGTCTAGGAGATATAACCCCCCTGCACCGGGTAGAGAGTGTCAAACCTCTTGGTATCGCACGCACGCCAAAATGGGCCTGGTGTACCATACCGCTGAGTCTAGGATGCTCCCTTGGGGTTGAAACAAAGCCCACACCTCACCTCCCAAAACTGGCTCAAGGGTATGAACGAGTGAATAACTCGTCCCCTAAAGGGCAAAAGAGTGAATAACTCGCGCCCAGGGATTCAAACAAACAAAACAAACAAACAGCGAAGCTGCGCCTTTCGGCCGACACATCCGAACTTCAGCACGACATTTTATGGGACCGGGTTAGCCTTCCCTCTACGATCCTTACTCTCAGCCAGGCTGCAGTGATGCAGCCTGTTTCCAGGACCACCACTTGGAGGTGGAGTAGAGTCTTGGTCAGCTCTGGTTCGCTGACCTTGACGCAAGCAGTCAAACTATGAGTCGCTGACTTTGACGCAAGCAGTCAAGCTATGGGTCGCTGACCTTGACGCAAGCAGTCAAACTATGAGTCGCTGATCTTGACGCAAGCAGCCAAACTATGAGTCGCTGATCTTGACGCAAGCAGTCAAACTATGAGTCGCTGACCCTGACGCAAGCAGTCAAACTATGAGTTGCTGACCTTGACGCAAGCAGTCAAACTATGGGTCGCTGACCTTGACGCAAGCAGTCAAACTATGAGTCGCTGAGTGCTGACTGCATTTATCACTGTTGCTGCGTCTTTGGTCCCTAGTATTAGGCATCCCGAGTGGATCCTATCGTTGACACCCTTCCGCCATAAAGAAACACACTTGCAAGTATATTTTTAACAGTAAATACTATTATAATAGTGTCCGATGGCACCCCTTCCTGGCTGTCATCCTGGGCGGACCGCCCCCACTACCCTCGCAGCCCCTCAGTACGCCACTGCCTCCATCACAACAAAACAACCCACTCAATACCTACAAAGCTATTCTGGCGCGAAATTTACAAAACAGCCAACCTCGGTCTTAAACCAGACCTTAATAAAAGTTTCATTTTAACAAGAAAACACCTTGCTTCACGTGTAATAGGGCATACATTAATTCTGTGTATTGTAAGGTCAACCAAATTTACTGTATAGGCCTAATGATTGGTCATTTCACAGAGTTGGCCTACTAAACCACTGAGAACAACTGGTCTAGTGCTGACACTATTTCAGATCTGACCTGCTGGTGCACATGAACCTCGTCACAAATGTAACATTAACAACACATAATACATACAGCTGACAACATTTAATTCAGTGAAATTTTCATTCTCTAACATGAAAAATGTAGACGGGGGGAAGAGATTAATTTGTTTTGTGTGAATTATTGCATAATGTTTGAGCATTTATTTTCCCTTTATCCACAGCAACATTACGGGCGCCCTGCTCCTTTCTGCAAGAAAGATCAAACAAGGTTTGTGCAAAAATGCAAGGAAGACTGTTAACACTACAATACCACATGTCTGGCTTGTCCTTGTAACCGGGATAATGCAGGCTGTTCTATGCAGCGTCTCTGCCCATTGCTTACTTACTCAAGCTGTCATGAGCAAATGCGAAGCTAAGCCACGCTGCACAGAAAACTAGGCCATTCATTCTAAAAACATGAATAGACTGCCGCTTTCTCGCATTCCGATCCTTACTCACAAGCTAAAATTAGCCATGAGATAACTGAGCCACAACATCCTGATTGGCTGACGGCGACCAACCAGGGTGTCAATCACGTTTCAGCAACGACGTGTTGTTAGCCGGAGAGAAGCAATACAAGTCTATACACTGAACACGGCTGTGATATGCATACTTTGTTGTTAAAGAAAAAGAAAGTGGCGCACGATTGTGCTATAAAATAGCCATTAGATCTGTAAAACAAACGATTCTTCTCCACAACACAGCTGGGGCGTGGGGGGAAAAAGCTAAATTTATCGATGATACGTAAAAGCAAAGTGACGTCCCCTTTCCACTACTGCTGTGGCCTTGTACGTGTGGCGTAGTAGTACAACAGGGGGGAGTTTCGGACTGCCAACTCCGACATCGCAAGGCACGCTGCTTTTAGCTCATGCTGTCTCGCATATTCACACATGCAAAATAATCATACTCACCAATATTATTATTACGAACCAAACTGGGCAACTATTTTGAAAAAACACTTCTTGAATTTTGCAGAATCCATGGCAGCGATCCGACACCAGACGCCTTTCCACGAATCACTAGGTGGCTTGGGCAAAGGGAGATCAATCTAGTCAACTTTTTTTTTTTAGCAGTCGACGAAAACAATACCCGACAGAGTTGCCTGCATTCCATTGAGGACAAGTTCGGGCCACGCCGTTGAAAGGTGAAGTGAAACTTGCACGCATACAAAAATAGCTTACGATCGACGCTTGGCGTACCTGCCAGTTGATTCAAAAATTAGCAAACAGCAATGATTCCGGACACAAGCACTCTACGCGTAAGGTTAGCGATTAGCTCAAAGATGACATAGTTAAAGTGGCGGATAGTAGTCGTCAGTTACTCCGCCTGCAAATCAAATAATCCTTCTTTGATATTCAACCAAGCCTTCTTGAACCAACTAAAGTGAACACAATAAATGATTTTTTTCGGAGTTTTACCGACACGCTCTGTTCAATCAAGACAGCAGGTCTTTTGGTTATATTAGGCCGCAAGTGACATTTTTACTATCAGCTTTTTTTATTAAATGTTAAGGTAACGGTGGCCCCCATTGAGTGTCCTGTGAAGTGTTAGAGAGTTCCCATACACTAGTTTTACATTTTTTTAATGGGGTGGGGTGATCAGTGCTCTTTCTTGCTGTCTTTGCTTTCTCTAACTCAAGAGCGGAATAAGGTACCCTTTATTAAAGCTGAGTAGACTAGAACGGGACACTGTTTTGATTCGCGATTCAAATCCCGGTTTCTTTGCCTCGAGATGATAGACCTCTTAACTGGTCTACCCTCTGATGCTCCAAATATAAACAATTATTTAATAAGAATGATGTAGTCCAGAGATCAGACTGACATCAATGACAACTGATCTAACTGTGACAAAACGTCTGAAATGCTCTTTTGTGTGATCTCTCACACCTTCAGCCTCCGGCAGTATCCTTTCGTTTTCTTTATTTTTCTCACATCGCTTTTATTTTGCATAAATCATGCCTTTTCATTCGTTATTTTCACTATTTTGCTCTATGCTGGACATAACATGGTGAAGTCTCTAACACGCCACTCCCCTATGGCAGTATTTGCTACGGGAGTAATGCGTATCTTATTGTTTCACACTCCACTCCCAGACTGTGATTCGCCAGGTTTGGTGATCCGGCCAGCGATAATATTTTATCGCCCGCCCTAATCTGTCTGACCGCCTGTGGAAACGGGGCGGTCAAACATTTGACCCCATTGGAAAGCTGTTGATCATGTTGACACAAGCCGGTATGTGATACGATGAAAGAAGACCACCCGGTCTGACCAGACATCTGTCTGGCGGAGGCACGCAGATAAAGGTGATAAACAGAGGTGCGCCGGAAGTCTTATGTAACGATATGACATCACTTGTAAGAGGCCACGCGTGTATATTAAATTTAATATTTTCAAATACGCGTGGGATGAGTAATGATAAACTTCCCCACCCAAACAGTGCTAGATAGATTGGATTGGTTCGCCAGAATCTACTATGATTTGATTGGAACTTTCGGCGGAAACACAGCTGAGATTTGAAACTAAAGATTGTGAGATATAATCTAACAAACTCGGAGTCACAGTACACAGACAGACTGCATCGCAGCGGCAACTAAACACCTCCTACAAGCCAGAGGAAAGAGGATAGGACTTATCATTCCACAACTATAAGTACCAGATCGAGTATTGGGCAACTTTGGAAGTACAAGTAAACCCGCAATTTTAATACAAGACTGGAAACTTGGGAATTTTATCACAAGGAGTCATAAGAGGAATTATAGATTTCCAGACCAAGTGTTTCACCCGTCATAAGAGGAATTATAGATTTCCAGACCAAGTGTCTCACCCGTCATAAGAGGAATTATAGATTTCCAGACCAAGTGTTTCACCCGTCATAAGAGGAATTTCTCAGACTTAAGTGATTCGAACAGCATCTAAATACAGGGCTGTGTGTCCATTCTAATCTGCGCCAGGAGAAGTGTGTATTCCCAAAATTTTGGGGTAAGTGTAAACAATTTATTTACTAATGTAAATTTTACAGGTTTCTTGCTAAGTGGTTATAAAGGAGGCTGGCAACCTCAACATATGAAAATAGTATATGCATGAACCACTACTGCAAGAGCTGGTGATTGTTTTTGACTAGTCGTGCAGGAAACCCGACAGCAGAGATGACACGAACTCAGACGGGTGTGGGACCCAAAGATGCAGCAATAGAGAATGCAGTCAGCGACCCATAGCTTGACTGCTGCGTCAGGGTCAGCGAACCAAAGCTGACCAAGACCCTACTCCACCTCTACGTGGTGGTCCTGGAAGCAGGCTGCATCACTGCTGTCTGGCTGAGAGAGTAGGGATCGAAGAGGGAAGGCAAACCCGGTCCCAAAAAATGCCGTGCTGAAGTCGGATGTGTCGGCCGAAAGGCGCAGATATCGCAGCTCCGGTTTAAATAGACACAACGCAACCAACGTCCTTTTCAGGACGAACGAGGAGGAAGAAGAAGAAGAAGAAGACGGGTGTAAGGATGAGTAATGAGTGATGATTATATCACATGTGCCTTAAGTGTATAGAATCATGTTGTGAGATTTATGTACCTTTTTTAATTGTAATTCAGGCAAATCATTTTCCATGCCCTCAAGACGCAATTTCCTAGTTGACACCCAGAAGGATATTGGTGAATTTTCATCATATTCCCTGAGTTACATTGTGTGCTCGGGAATTTAATTCTTCTGAGAGGTTAACATTCGTGGGTGGAGCGTATGAAAATGGGCCTGTTAGTTTGCAGAGAACAAATGTACTGAGGCATTTGTTTCTTTCTAATTTGTCACAGTTCATGGTTACAAGACATCAGACTTAAGTACTGAAGTTCCTACGCCACTAGTGTGAAAGAAGAGTATCACCACCAACCGCCTACAGTGGACGAATTATGTGGAGTAGTGTACACATCACTTAAAAGAAGTGACGGAAACCACAGCTGCAGGACTCATCTGGAGCTAAGTTTTATATAACAGGCTACAGAAAACATACGGACATTATTAACACCCTACCAAAACCTCAATGAGGAAAATTTAATATAACTTTCACCTCATTTAATCCTTATTTTAATTTGTTGAACTAACTGACTATTAAAATTTGTTGTATGCTATTTTAAACTAAACAATAATAGTTGATTCAGTTATATGTACGAAAGCAAACGTATGAGCCAGTTTTTCTTGATAAATACATACATATAAATATAGAGCCATTAATTATAAGAGGGCACTCGTTGGATTACTCCAACAGGGCGCGTGACGGGCCAGAATCATTGCATAACCTATTCACAAAAGACGACGGGCCGGATAATAAGTTAACAAATTTGCTCAGCCCTTAAGCAGCGTTTGTTCTTGACTTCTGGGAATATCTTGTGAAGGCTCCCCTACGGTAGAAACGTCATTCATCTTCTATCTACATCTTTGCCAAGAGTAATCTTGCGCGTAGATACCTTGGACGACCTACTTTTAGATACGCTTGCGTTGTGACCATTAGTGGACTACTACTGCATAGCAAGGGGAGGCAATCCCATGACACTAACTATACCATTCCTCTAGTGCGTGCTAGTTATTTTTTGTGATATTTATAAATGTTACAATTTCTGTCAATGATGATACTACAAGCCAGGTCTTGTCTTTTAATCCCTAGTGTATGAGACGTACTTCATACATAAACATTGTCTTTCAATATGTTCTGCTATTTTTCTCTTCAACTTCAGCTTTGCGTATTTTAGAGCATTCTGGCCTGACCGCCAGGGATGAAAGTTTTACCAAGTTTATATTCTACTACTAATGATTAAAGCGCTGATCTCTTGCGGCAATGGTGCCGGGTTCGAATCATGGTACCAACATGCTCCAGTCTACCCAGCTGTAAATGGGTACCTGACTCTGCTCTTTGAGTTCGGGGAGGAAAAGGCAGCGTGGAAGGGAACTGGTCACCTCACCTCTCAAATGCTGGACCTAGTACGGTCAAGTCTCGGGTCGGAGTGGCTAAGAGGGACGGCGTCCGCTTCGAGCTCTAAAGGTACCGGGTTCGATTCCCAGTTGAGGGAATTTAATTTATGGACATTTTTTTTCCAGAACCAGTGGTCCTAATAATGTCATACTCCCACCTGGTCTCGTGTGTAGTGAGATCGGATGCCTAGCCTTCTCGGATAAGGGCGAAAAAATAGGAGGTCCCGTGTGCAAGTTGCGCACGTTAAAAATTCCACGGCAGTTGGAAATCGCAAAGAGTAGGCCTATCAGGCCGCAGCCCTGGCAAAATTTGAAAATTAGAAACCTACCCACCACAAAAATATTTATAGTATGTGTGATTCCTATATACACACATTGGGATTCTGCACGGTGCTACGAGTTCATGCACTATGCTGAGATCCTCCTTGTGTGACCTAAGGGAGGAGATCGGAGCACTGATGGAGTAGTCCGTGTGCAATTAAGATAATCCTTCAAACCAAAGCAATATCGTACTAATACGCCATTGGAGTGGTTTTTAACGCCGTCTTCCCCTGGCCTGCCACTAAATACAAGCAAGACAGAAAGAAGGGTAGATAACAATATGCTCTACAATGTACTGAAAATAAAAGCTTTTGTTTCTGATTATACTGTAGACCCGTTACCCAGCTGGACACTAACAACGTACTATTTTGATTATAGTTATTCGTTAAATGCACCTTCACAACATCAATATAAATCTACTCATATTTGTGGTTTTTAGGGTGGGGAGACAAAGATTTTTAAAACACGTTTATTATCACTACTTTAAAAATATCCTTTAACCTATAACGCATGGGGTCCCCCACCCCCATGTCAATATCTATCTAATCAAACTTAAGGAAGTTTACTTCAAACATCTACCCAAACAGCTTGGCGTACCATCAAGTACTAAGGAGTTACCACTTACCATTAATGGTAGGCGTGTTGAAAGGCACTGTACTGTTAGACCAGGCGACGTTATACTAATTATTAGGGCTATGATTTTAATGACCTAACAAGTGTTAGAAAAGGACCTATAAAATGCATTTATTACCCCAAAAAAACCCCACAAAAATGCCATATAAAATTTTAAAAAGACTCAAAAAACACAACTGTCTTTTTATTTTTTTATTATCAAGTTTCCGAGCTAAACTAAAATTATTTTGTTTTATTAAAGAAGAAAATGAACAGCAGAAAACAAAAGCAAAAGAAGCTAATAATATAACATATTTGTTGTTTGTTTGTTGTTTTTTGTGCTATTACTGTGCCCTACATAAAATTCTTCATGCTGCTAACAAACAAAAATTGACCAATAAAACAAAACAAAGAAAAAACATTTACAAAAATAAAACTTCTTTTTTTTTGTAGTTTCTGTGCCAAACTGAAAGACTGTTTTATTAACCATTTCTATAAAGCGTGTCTTGGGCAGGAATCCACTATATTTTCACTGTGTTCTATTTATAGTTACTGAACTATTAGTCATGTATTAAATGACTGAGAAGAGAAAGTTGACCTGTAACTAAAGCTACTTTCACACACACCCGCCTAAAGTTGGCAGCATGGATAAACGGAGCAATACAGAGCCAATTTACAAATATCAAACAGTGGGAAGTGGGTTCAGGGGTAAGATCAAAAGGGTGACACTTGGAGGGCATGCGCTTGTCCCACTGCAGGGGCCTTCTGATTTTCAAATTACCTACTGTTGAGTTTCTTATCGTTGTTGTCGTTATAATTCACTTGCATTATTAGTCCTTCTGAGAGCCAGTCTTATGCGTGGTTGCTAAAGGCAGTTACGACTGTTAGGGAATCTGTAAGGAACACTATCTTGGCTGTAGTAAAATCCTTGTTTAGCACGACTACAGCTGTTGCTGTTCGTTGTGCTGTTGCCTCAGATTTCCAACTGTTTGAATATTTTCTTGTGGCCACTGAAATATGAATTTCCCGTCTACTCTTTATTTGTGTGTTTTCGCCTCCTTCTCATTGTCTGTGATTGCTCTTGTTAAGGCCCGTCTGTAGACATGTATGGGCCCATTCTGTGGTTGTGTGCGTCGTTGTAATGTATACCAGAGCTGTTTGTTTACTGCCTGCATCACTTTGCCTGCCACCTACCAGCAGTTTTAACTAATTACTATCATACTGAAGACAACAGCAAGCCACATCATTATAAAATCTGAAACAAAGTGTTTGGCGTCTAAAACACCAATCAACAATAGTATCCAGACTAAATTATTTTGCCCGCGCGAGAGGGAAATAAAGTCTTTAATAGGAATGGCGGATGTGTACAAGCAATGGGGACGTAACACGATTTGAATGTGCTGCGTCATGTGATCCTTGAGAGCAAAGTCAGGTGTCCATTTAGCGCTGGGTAGACTGGAGCGTGTCGATACATATGCCAATGGGAGACCTGTGCTATAACCACTGTCAGTCTGATGCCTCCCTCTCATATAACTACACATATTGATGTCATAAAGGTGGGCATCTGTCTCAGCCTTCTCTCATCGTTCTCATATAGCCACATCTATTTCTGTCAGATGTTGGAAGTCTGTCTCAAGCTTCTGTCATTGTCACATAATTGGGCTCGCTCTCTTTTCATCTCCGGCAGTAGGGTTATTTTAGAGTCATTTTTTCCACTTCTTCTACAGAACAATTCGCCTTGTCTGTTTACCTGACCATCCCTGCTGAGAGAGTAGACAGGTGATGCAATACTGACCGGCAATCCGTTGGTAGATATTCTTGTATACCAGAAATTGGGCGCCTGTTTCACACGGAAAACGGCCTGCAAAGGTTGATTATCGCTGATAAGACTAGTGTGACGTCTTAGCCTAGATGATAATACGATGAATTGTTGTTTGCACAAGGACGAGGCGTTAATTATCAGTTTGACACACCTGAGCGGAAATGTTGTAATAGTTCCGGGCAGATGTAAGAAGTTGTATGTAATCTTTGACGAGACTATTCGAATGTTGCGATTGCCATATATGGAAGACATTACCTTGTAAATAACATGCAAAATTTTCCTCTGATGCCACCAAACCACGCATGATTGTAATTATTGGCCGGCATTCTAGATGTAAATATAACAACATTTCTTATTGGAGCCTGGTCTAATACTAATAGTAAACAACAACGTGCGTGGGACAAAAGTTGCAATATAACCTTACACTTTAGTCGGTTGAAAGCACTGTGAAATTCACCTTGTCAAGAAAACAACCACACTTGCCAGAGTTAAGAATAGAATCAGAATTCATTTATCGGACCGGACTTGGTTGAGCCTCTGGAGGACTTAAAAGCTCAAGAAAACTCTACCATTATTAGCCAGGAAAACCAGAATCTGAAACACGGAGTCAAAGTGGGAGTTTAATATAAAGTAACAACCCCAGAACACGTGTAAGAGTCATCTTCAACAAGTTGCCTTAACTACAGTATTTCTGTGAGCTAGAAGTCAGTCAGTGATCCCAAAACATTTTGGGGGGACTCAATACTCAGGGGTATTTGTTTCTCTTCTTTTGTGACACTAGTCGGTGGTACCAACTGAGGGTACTATCTCTGGGCCAAGTGAGGGTATAAGTGGCCTGAAGTCGACACTAGACACCATCATCAGACGGGTCTTAGAGACGCTGGACCAGCTTACTCCATGACACTTCTTGGAACGTGCTACAACTTTCAAACTTGACCAGTGACGACTGTGAATCATGCATCCATCTACAAAGAACCAAACATCAGCTGGAGCAGAACAGACAAACTTATTGGCAGCTAATTAGAAACATAAAAGTTGCCAAGTGAACTATCCAATTTTTAACGCCATAACATCACCCAGTGATAATAACTTTTCTATAAGGAATTATTCATTTTTATAACTGTTAAAACATAATTGATTATTAAATTTGTTACTTGTTTAAAGTACAAGAACATTGGCTCCTAAATACCATCGCAACAAGGAAGCTGACATTTTTCGGTCATATAAAAAGACATAATAGTCTGAAAAAATAGTGATGGAAGGCATGGTCCCTGGAAAAAGGGGAAGAGGTCGACCTAGACGACGGTGAGCCCAGGACATCACAGAGAGTCTGAACTTGTCTTTGGCTGATGCAGGTCGACTTGCCCAGAATCGTGATGCGTTCAGAGCAGCTGTAATGGAGACAACGTTCTGGAAAGAATACGTCACATGATGACTTGTATAAAGACAAATCTAAAGTTGATTTAGTCATTTTGAATGTACTACAACCGTCTAATCTACCTGCTGAGAACAGGCCATGCCCCCGTCAATAAACATTTAAACAGAATACACCCACTACATGAACGAAACTGTAAGCACTGCCACCACCATGAGGAATCAGTTGAACGCCTGCTGTTACAGTGCCCAAGACTAACTGACCTGCGACACCAGCTACCCCCATTGCACCCAACCATCCACAATACACTCTACACATCATCACAACAACTGAGGAAGACTTGTACCTTTGTCAGAGAGGCAATGGGCTGCCAAGAGCTACCTGCTCACAGCTAAAGGGATTATATCATCATCATCTTTATCACTCTCTATCTTTTCCAACATCTTTCTTATTTTATTTTCTCCCACATTTTGCTCTTTCATCGTGAAAGTAATCTTTCTTAATCACAATTTGTATATAATTTTATACTCCTTTGATTCGTGTCACCACCTTGCGGAACACACCTGGCTTCATCATAATCTTGGGAAACCCACACATGGCTAGAGAACGAATTCTTTTGATACATAATCCCCTGTTTAAACAAACCCGTAGTCATACCACATTGGAAACATTGACACGCAGCCCGGCCGTTGGACAATGTGACGATATTCTCAATACAATAGCTAAATTAGATAATATTGTAAAGCATAAAGTCAAAAATAAGATAGAAAATAAAAATTGAGTCCAGCGTAGTATTCTCCTACGCCCGCCCGCATGTCGATTCTGATAAACCTAATAGCCGAATGAAAGATACTGTCTTTTCGAAAAATTCGTCCTTCAGATTAAATGTAACACTTTGCAAGGTCAAGTCGAATTGCCAAGACGAGAGTGAAAGAATAAAAGAATAAAAGAGGGGAGGGATGGAAAGACAGAACCTAGGGAACGCCGTCTCGCGTTGATTTCACAAAAGCCAACTCGAGCAACGTAGCCGTGGGCACGTTTCAAATTACGATACAAAAAAAAAAATAAAAAATATGGAATTATGAACCATAATACATAGGGCCATAAAAATTATATATTCGGATGCCTTATGATGTCCTGAGCAATAATATGGTGTCAGTTACCCAATAGTACAAAAAAATAACCAAAATAATGGCAATAATATTATGTATGATAAGACGGACTGACGAGAAAAAAGATCACGCCTGCTTAATTTTTTCATGACATATTTTGAAAAAAGCTTAGGGTAAATAGGACTAAAAGGTACCAAGATTTTGATTGGCTGTAGTTTAAAGGAAGGCGATAGGGGATTGGTTAATCTAACAATAAAAATATACTTGTAGTAGTAACCGTAGTATTTTGGGAATTGTTTTTTTTTTAAAGTTCGATTTAAAATTCATAGTCGTCTGCTTCTATTGGCCAGCTTAGTTGATATTGAGGAAACATTGTTAGGCTAGGACGCCATTTCTGAGATCAGAAGTGTAATTCTAAATACAAATATTATAAACTTCTGGACAGGGCAGTGATAAACTGGGGCCAGATCTGCCAGTCATCGTTGTTTGTGTGTAATATTCATTGAAATTGTGGTAAGATTGAATTTATTAACCATTTTATTTAAAATAAAGTTTGAATGTGAGATACTAACATACGACTGTAAGTAAGTGAGTCGATGGCAGACTTAGGCAAAGCCTAGAGATTGATCCATCATATGATAGCCTATCAGAGAGGTGTAGAACTACAAAATTATATATGATTGTCATCAAGGAGCATAACACCTATCCTATTGTATAGAAAAAGATTACTGTTGGAATTGCAGAGGCGTTGTAACCATTAGGGGAGAGGAATACTGGTATACATTGTCACTTCAAAATATAATGGTACAATAGGTTGTCATAAAGAGCTGACCCTATGCGTTTGTTTGTACTGTACCTGTAATTAACTGTGGAATATTATTGTATACTTATTATAAAGAAGGATGCATAACCTTCTTATTTCAGGGGTTTTTGTGGCCCTGACAGTCACATAAAACCAGGCTCGTGGGAACTGATTGATTCCTGACTTTGTTGCATAATTCGGGCACGTACTGGAGGCCATTGCCTTTTATGAAGTGAACCAGATGGTCCATCGAGCCTAGGACAAGACTTACCAGGGTTCTCCTTCAAAGTTAAGTGCCCGTTCGGCACCGAAAGTCTCAACCTCTATGAACTTCAGTTATTAACAATAAAAAATTGACATTATCAAATAAAAGACGTTCACCTGTGACAAATGAAAAGAAAATAAACGATAGGGAGTGACGATAATCAACAACCTACCATTATACATATACCAGTATTATCATATTTAGAAAACTACATCTACACACTTTAATTAAATTAATACTTGTATTATGGACAGAAGATCCATTGTATAAATTGATTATTGTAAATAATTCCATTGATTTCACTTTTGATTGTCAATCCTGATTTAAACAAAACAGAGTCAGGATAATAAATTGAAAAAAGTTATTAACGTTACACATAATTCAACCACTGACTTACTTAAGATAGTCTTTTAAAGTGTAGTGTGTATGTGATTGTTGTAGTACTGTTGCGTTGTGTTGGATAATAAAATACCTGTTTATATGTTTAGTTGGTTAATGCAACATTACACTACTTATTCATAACCCTAGACACCAAACGTAGTCATCATCATCATACATTCTAGTCAAAGAATAAGGCTGAGTGAGATCATAAAGGTGGTAGCAGAAAGGTACCCTGTAACTTAACATAATATTTATTATATTCAGGGACCTTCACAGCTGACCTCATTCAGTACACTAAGAATACATAACAACATCATTTCTTAACATCAAATCCACCATAGACAACAAAGGGCTTTTGACTTGCTCAGGAATGTGTGTTGCAGGATGGTGGCCGATGATAGGGGTGAAGCCTCTTAGATGTCGAGTACAGAGCGAGATAAGAATCAATGGACCCCTCCATAGTACACATGACACGCAAAGCGACAAAAGACAGAAAGCCTTGTGACAGAGGAGGCGTAGGTTTCTGCAATAGCCGGCTAATAATCAAACACTGTTTGTCGTGCAAAAGGACATGCAGCTTACTTACTTACTTACTTAGTCGTTCCCCTTCTACCGTGAGGTGTAGAGGTTTGGAAGAGAGAGCGCCAGACTATCCTATCGGCTGTCTTCCTCCTGGCCTGGTTCCATTCTAGTTCTCGGTCCTTCAAAGATTGTCTAATGTTGTCCTCCCAGCGGACTCTGGGTCATCCTCGGGGTCTGGATCCTTGGCTCTTTGTTTCCCATGCTTGTCGTGGTATCCGATCTTCTCCCATTCTGCAGACATGGCCAAACCATCTTAATTGGGACTGTTCTACTTGGGTCTGCAGGGGGTAGGATTTAAGGCCTTGACGTATCGTCTGGTTGCGTACCATGTCTCTTCTAGTTACTTCAACCACCTTCCTCAGATACCTAATTTCTGAGGTTTGGATCTGGCTTTTGTGGGTTGTAGTCATTGCCCATGACTCGCATCCATATGTCAAGACTGGGACATAGGTGGAGCGGTATACAGCCATCTTCGTTTTCTTACCAACCTCTCTCTTGCTGAGGAATCCTCGATGTATGGCCTGAAAAAGTCTCCCAGCTGCTGCTTTTCGAGTGGCCAACTCTTCTTTGATGCCTCTCTTTCGGTCTATAATAGCTCCGAGGTATTTAAAGTGGTCGACCTGCTCCAGGACCTGTTCTCCCAGCTTAATCTGATGTCTTCTTTCTTCTCGTGATATCACCATGGATTTTGTTTTTGAGCTGCTTATGACCATCCCTCTCTTCTCCAGCTCTTCCTTCCAGACTTGCAGGTTGGATTGGAGATGTGCCTCTGATTTAGCAATCAGGGCAACATCGTCAGCAAATGCCAGGACATGCAGTACGGCATTGAAAGTTGTTGCGACAACCCACCCCCTTTTAACCAGTGACACGCACTGACCGGGGACAAGAGAGAGCCAAGGCCAAAATCACAGTATTTAGACCTAGCGATTGGTTTGTAGGCGGAGTATACGTCACACAACTATGAATGGTATTGCCTCCCCTGCTTTGCAGTAGTGGTCCAACAGTGGCCAAACCTCAAGAGTATCCAATATGGGCTTCAAAGGTGTCTACCTTAGCCCAAGATTACTCTTAGCAGAGATGTTAATAGAAGGGCAATGACACTTCTATCACAAGGTGAGTCTTCACAAGATATTCAGATAAGCGAAAACATAGCTGTTTTGGCGGAGCATGTTAATTCTAGAATCTACCGACAACTTTTATGAAGAATTAAGCAATGGTTAATCCTAGCTCGTTAAGCACCCACCTCTTAATTTCTCAGTGGAATTATTATTATACTGCTATAGCTCAGTTTAGAGTGTGTTTAGTAAATTGACTGAGACAAACATGCAGTACATTTAACAGGATTCAATGGAAGTTAAATTTGTATAATTACAAATAACAAAATTTAATAATCACTTCAGGTTTTAACAAGTTTAAAGAATTGAATAATATTTTATGAAAAGGTTGTCATCACTGCTGTGATGGAATTTAACTGAACAAATAGGTCCCTTTTAGAAGCGGATATTTTGCTGCCAATGGTAGTTTCTCCTCCCGCTGGGTTGGTTGTTGGTAGACTGTATCGCTGTTTACGCTCGTTTCTGGTCAATGTTAAAGGTGTCGCACGTTCCTAGAACGTCAAGGAGTAACGGCAAAGTTGGTCATTCGTCTTAAAGCGCAGCACACTGTTCCTTTATTGTTCCAGAGATAGTACCCGTCAGCTGGTACCACCACCAATAACTATGATGAAAGAATAGAAGTGAAACACTCTCCTAAGTATTGCGTTTTCCGACACATAGTTATGTGCCCCCCTATTTCTATTTCACTATCCCATTTAACTCATAGTTACTCTCAATGAGTATTAAACTTAAGCTCTCTCGAGAGACCTTTCTTTACATTTAAATTGAACAGTTATATATATTGATTTTATATTTAAATGAAAAGGTTAATAATACAGATAGAATATGTTTCCATTTACATTTCCACTGTTTGAAAAGTTTTTAACAATGTAAGTTGAATATGTTTTCATTTATATTTACACTGATTGAAAAGTTTGAAACTTCCTTTAATCTTAAAGTGAATATGTTTTCGTTTACATTTACACTGATTGAAAATGTAGATATTATGCTTAGAATGTACATCATTTCTTTCATCTTTCCCTCCCTGCTCCATATGGAACCTGTGACTACTTATGCGTTTAGTTCTCTTTAAGAAACTTGGAATAAAGCAAGCGATTCCTCAGAGTAAATTTTCACAGTGAAATAACACTGAACAAACGCCAGGTTATATCGCAAGTCTGCCCCCGCATCTGTTAGTTATGCTGCTAATCAAAAGTGCCAATCGTTTCAAACATGCGTGTGGGGTCGGGTAATTTCAAAATATAATTCTGAACGTAATGCAGAGGTCACTTCTCCCGTATATGGCGTGGAAGTTTCCGATTGCCTGGCAGACAGACTCACGTACATATCGATAAACTCTCTCAGCAATGTGTTTAAGATGTAATACTTATTACTTTAAGATAAAATAATGTCGTCATTACGAGCCGGACAGGAAGTGATTATGTCATAAGTTCTGTCCGAATGTGTTGCACAGACGAGTAATCTCTTATCTGTTCCGTACTCTGGCCTTATCAGCGATAATCTCAGCGAAGCTGGGCCTCGCCTAGCAAATACACTGGGGCGACTAGTGTTAATCTTATCTCAGCCACTCCTTGCAAATATGATGTGTTTATCATCAGCCAGGAGTGTCAAATATCTGACCAAATCAAACAACTTCTACTTAGCAGAGAATGAAAGAAAGAATGTGTGACAAATAGAAAGCGCGCAATAACACCAGTACCGCAAATGTAACTGATTACTGCCGTAGTGAAACAGATATCGAGAGGGGCCGCCCCGTTCTGTTACAACAACCAATGTCGGAACACATTGGTAGCCAGAAATATAATGCACCGCGAAGTTCGCCAGAGATCGGCACGAAGTGTCCAATACCGTGGTGCAGAAAACGTTTCCCAAGAGCTTAGCCTGAATAAACTTGTTCTTCCTGTATGGATAATTAATTCATATCTGTGAAGCTTATAGTGTTCTTAAGGAGTTTGCGAAGGGAAAAGAAGGTTAGTAAATCTTTTAAAAAACTATAAATAATTTCCCTTAGTCTTTAAGTTAAGATTTACTTTTGCACTTAGCATCAAAGCTAAATGTGCTGAAGACAGTTCTTCAATTAATCCTTCTCATAAATGAGTAATTAAATCAAAAGATGTTCCTCTAAGGTGACAGGAGGGAATTGATAGTTCATACTTCACCTTTATCTAGATTGTTAGATCATCATTACAGACTTACATGTGCACACACTCTCATGTGCAATATATTTAACACTTCTCAAGTTCGTCTCATGTCATATATAATTACTAGAGAATTAAACTCATAGAGATAAGTAGTTAGGAGTATTATAAAAGAAAGTCAACCACTGATATTAGAGGTGAAACTTACGAAGCCACTTTGTGTGTCTTCAGTGTGTCCAACAGAAGTCTGAGTCTACACCTTATGTATTTAGCGTCTAACCAGAAAGAAACTAGCAAAGTGTTGTCGTGAAATGACGTCTGTCTCACATCACGAATTCTAAATAATTCTGACCATACCGCGCGGACGGGAGAAATCTTGGGTTGAATGCATTCGAAGCTTCAGGGTGTTCTCAATTTAGCAGTTTAAACTATGCAAAACATAAAATGCAATTTAGAAATTAAAAGATTATTACATAGATATATAAAGCCTAATTCCAGGTATAATTTAAGCTTTGGGGGGAATAAAATCGCATCAGGAATAACGGAGATAATTTAAAAAAGTATTTTTCCTACATTGAACGATAGGCAAAAAGGTACCCATATTTTTTGAACGTGATTACATTCCTCGGGGTTCCCATCTCGTACGTCCGAGGTCACACTATAAATAGACTTGCCTAACAAACTCGGGTCAGCCACTATTATTTGAATATACAGAGAGCGGCAAAAAAGGAGCATATGTTAATGGAAGTGTTTGCCTTCTGTACCTGTTAGCAGACCTTAATCAACCATTAAGGGCTCATCTGTGTGTGTGCTTGAGGGTAAGAATGAATATATATATATATATATATATATATGTGTGTGTGTGTGTGTGTGTGTGTGTGTGTAATTCTATTGATTAATCCATCTGTGCGATAAGACGTGTATAGATGTGTTAGGAATGGACAGTGTGTACTGGTGAAACTTACAGGCTCATGTGTAATTCTAGAGGCAAAGCCTGCATTCGGAAATATTTAAAATATTGAGAATGATGGCCAAGTGTGTCTATGAGTTTAAAAATGTATTTAAAGAAGTATTTCTTGAATGGAATGAGACACCTACCAGGAACATAAGGAAGGATGAAAGGGATTGAAGTACTGTATAATTTGACCTATTACTTGGTAGTTTTATTCGCGACCAAGATATTGTAGGGAGGCGAATCATGTGAAACGAAGATAATTAAGAAGGTAGAAGAAAATTATGATCACATTGAACTAAAATGATTGTTGCTACTATACTATACCTAGTCTGAAATTGTCTATCGTCCCCATCTGTTTCATAGAGGGATATTGATAGGCAAATCCAGGGATTGCGTTTCACTTCGTTTCAGGTTTAATCCTTTAACCTAAAGCCTACAACAAATAAGAAGAGGCTTCTCTTAATGAAGTTGCAACGAATGCAGTGCCAGTCTATGGTAGAGGGCCAGCCATATCGTGTGTAACAGTTGGAAGGTTTTCATCTGAAGATTCTCTCCAGCATCAGAGGGAGCCATCTGCAGTGACTCAGTTAAGTTGCTCTCAAGGCAACTGTGTAGCTTATGCCTGCTCGCCAAAATAAACGCATCCAGTTCGTGATGAACAGAACAGTATAGAACTTTAATTAAAGTGTACTAATAACACTAGTAATTCTTCAGTGAAAGATCAAGCAATCTAAACTGTCTACAAAATGATAGACATCTTAACCCAAGTGAAAGACATTTGTTAAGCTGTTCTTATTTATTTATTTTTGTAAAATATTTGATTTTAACAAAACTTTTCAAACAGAAAAGAGTACATGTATAAATAAATTGTAAATATTTACCAGCAGACTTTCTTAAATTCTTTAAGTTAAGTTTTTATTCAATGTTGGTAAAGTTTAATTAAATAATTTCCCCTAGCAGAGTCAGAAACAAAATTATCTACCATAATCACAGAGGTGGATCAGGAGAGGTAGCAAATAGGGACTCAGAGTACTACATCACCATCTTCTCTGGGAACTTACACAGCTTGACCCTACCTTTGTTGTCTATACACCCTTACTTTTTAGAGAAGGGGGTATTAATGATAAGACCAGACTCTTATCTGGCACTATCATAGTATCATCTGATACACCTGTATGTCCATGATATCTTCTTATTTTCAATAACATCTGAACCTCTCGCGACAAGTGTACATCTGGATAGCAGAATTTGCAATTTAGGACATCCTTCACTTCTTCACTTAAGAAGGAAGATTTCTCGACCTCGTTTAACACTGGCATTGCGCACCATTTTATTCACCTGCTTATCAAGTTCTCAGAAGTCGATTTTCTTATTTACATCAAATTCAACTCACTCAATAATGTATTCCCTGAGTCAAGAGTACATATTCCCAAGCGGATTCTCATAATTATAACAAATTCAACTCACCCCAAAGCATATTTTATGAATCAAGATTTTATATCTACAAGTTGAGTGGCATATGCAGCTAGCAAGTTCAGCTCACTCCAAAGTATATTTATGAATCAAGAGTACATACTCAAGTAGATGAGTCTACATACCAAGATCATTTCGTGAAGATTTCCAGTCTAGCCAGTACCTTTCAGAGATTAGACAGCAGACATTTTGCTAAAGCAACTGTCAACGGTTTGTCAACGCTACAGAGATATTGCCAAACATTGAAGGACTGTATATCGTCAAAGTTCTCATTACAACATCAATTTCATCAGTACGTACTCGTCTTGGAGATAACCCACACAACATACCATCCACCTAAATTGGACAATCTATACATACCCGTGTATCATCATACAGTGGACTTCTGTGTATGTGTGAATTGTCTTTCATCATCATCAACTTTATATTTCTCTACTAACCCTATATGTGTAAATATTTAATTAATAAACACAATAACAGTTTGATCATTATCTTGTTCGTTAAAGTATCACTCATGCTGTCGGTATTATTAATAGTTACATATAGGTAAAATTCTACATTTAGATGAGGTTGGGTGCTCTTTCTTTCTTGACGAGATCTGAGGACAAAAGCTAAGGTCATGGGGAAATACTTTTCATAATTTACTAGCAAACACTATCATCTAGTGGAAAGCATTCACATACTCTTCTTCTTGTCCTTATCTCCAATAGGTCTCTTTCTGTCTTAACGAGCCATTTTCTGGAGACCTTCTTTATACAATTCCATAGGCCATCCCCAGCGACAACTACTATTGTAGTTGCACCAATATCAACATACGACATATCTGTATAATGGAAGGTTGTTTACGACTGCGTAACACACTTCCGACCAGACAGAAAAGGCACGGGTTACAACGTAACAAAGTGAAGATGCCACATGCGTTTGTCTTATCGCGAATACGGCTATTGTTACCTCCGATTTTTTGTCTGAGATGGAACAAGAAAACCAGGTTGTTGCCAGATAATTGTTCGTTTGCATATGCTAAAGTTGGAAAATATCAATCTGGTGACAAATTAATTAACGAATGGTATTTTTGGGGCACGTAAATGATGTAATCGTTTCCGGGCAGATGTGTTCTAAGCAATAATTGCGATAAATTGCCAATCTGGGAAGATATTATCAGTGTTAGACCTATGAAGTGGTGAGTTGTAAACATGATGACTGTCGACAGAAGAGACAATACCTTATATAGGAATAGCTTTTGAAAATTCACATCTTAAATGTCACGCAGGATTTTTCCATGAGAGGGTAGTGGGCATAACCCCTACCATAATACACAAGAGTTTGCTATTGGTTTGACATTTGAGATGTTAAACTGCAACATCCCTGATTGGACTTCACCTTCACGTAGCAATGTGGATGCGTGGGCCGATTGTAGCTTAAATTCTATACCATTTTAAGATTATGGCACTGCTAAATTCAACTCGTCAAGAGGACAGTTCAGACCAGCCAGGATAAAGAATAGAATCAGGATTCTAATTTAAAGGACCGGACAACGTATTTGATCATCTTTTGGACTTAGACAGTAATAAAACACTACCTTTACTAATACGGAAAGCCCGGAATCCTAGGAACCTGAATACGAAGTCATAGTGGGATTCTATTGGATAGTAATACCCCAGACCACGAGTAAGAGGCATCTTAATCAAGTTGCCGAAACTATTCCCCTGAGACAGAAGTCTGTACCTCCCAATTTGAGTCGTTTGTACCAATTGGTGGTACTAGTCTGTGGAACAAGTGTGTGGTATAAGTGGCCTTCAGTCAAAGCTAGACACCAACATCAGACGGGTCTTGAAGACGCTGGACCATCTTCGTAATTACCCCACGATACTACAAGGGATGTGTTACAGCCACCAGACTTGATCAGTGACGAGAGAGAACCAGGCTACAAAGAACCAACATCGGCTGGAGCAGAAGCCAACCGACACCTTACTGACAGCTAAGTACCCACTTAAGGTAGCTGTGTGGCAGAATTTAATTAAATCTCATGAAAAACGTCATTTTTGTTTTTTAATGTTTTTATGAAGCCAAACCATTTCTCTCCACAATACGTAGGTTTATATTGTCCAGTGATGTATAGTTTTTTACTTTTTAAAGGATAAGTGGGTGATCTTAATTTTCCTTGACAACGCATTGTTTACCTCTGATTACTAACCACTTTTTGAAAACATTATGTTGCGCACACTAAAAAGGTGAAATGATAATGATTGCATAACTCTTCTGTACCAGAAAACATTAGAGAACCATTTATGAGAAGGGAATTACTCTCCTTAAAGTCAGTTGTTTATGATCCAATCTGCTACATGTGGGCTGAAAATTTCAAAGTTGTCTGAGTTCAACCATTCATATTACACCTGTTTGAGTAAAAAAGTTACGTTTTTGTGGTAAGCTTTACAAATCAATTAAATAAGAACAATATGGGTGATAAAAAAGAAGTAGGAAGTTAAGAAAACGAAAGTTTTTTGGCAACCAGCGCCCTGGTGGCGTTGTTAGCACAACAGAAAATAATAAACAGCTGTTATTTATAACGAAGTTAAACCTTCTTCTGTGAAGAAATTGAGGAAAAGCACCCTCTCAACCCACACAAAAGATGGACAAACAAATAATGCTTTTATTCTTATGAGTATGGAGCACTTGAATAACTTCATAACGGCAAACATGAGATGTGTAGAATGTTGTGGGTACATCGTATCGAGTTGATCTCGAGCTCTTCAAATTTTTACTTTGAATAGCTGTAAGAGCTTTCTGGTCAGTTTCCACAATGAAATACGCGCCAAGAAGGAATCTTTGAAGTTTGAGAATTGACCAAACCATAGCCAATAATTCACGGTCTAAAACCGAGTAATTCCTTTCTGCCGCATTAAGTTTTCGAGAGATATACATTACAGGATGCAGAGTTTCTGAGTACTCTTGCATTAGTGCCGCTCCAATCCCAGTAGATGAAGCGTCACTACGAAGAACAAATGTCTTATCTGTAGTAGGTAACATTAAGATAGGTGGAGTTGAAAACAAAGTTTTAATCTTATCCAAAGAGGATTGGCATTCCTGAGACCAGTGGACCATATTAGGAGACCCTTTCTTTAGTAACGAAGAAAGAGGTGCCATGATAGAGGATAGATTCTGAATGAATCGTCCATAAAATTGTATAAGACCTAAGAGACTTCTCACTTGCTTTTTAGTCTTAGGAATAGAGATGTTAAGTACTGTACTGGTATTATGGTCCTCTGTCTTTAGGAAACCATGACGGACACGGTGACCTAGGAAAGAAATTTCGCTAAAACCAATACAGGCTTTAGAGGGTTTCGCTGTCAACTTATGCTTACGTAAAGTAGACATTAATTCATATAACCCCAAATAGTGATCTTCCCAAGTATCACTGAAAAGACAGATGTCGTCTAGGTATGCAATGACATCTGATCGATAAGATAGGATTCGACGCATCATGCGTACGAATGTAGCTGGGGCGTTCATAAGGCCGAAAGGCATGAAATTCCATTGAAACAAACCCCTAGGTGTAGAAAAAGCAGTAAGAGGTTTGGCGTGTTCAGATAAAGGAACTTGCCAATATCCCTTAGACAAGTCAAGTTTAGTGAAGAAATGAGATTTAGAAAGCCTAGTAAGTAGCTCTTCTAGTAAAGTCATAGGTTCAGCATCGAACTTCGTAACTTGATTCAATTTGCGATAATCAATGCAAAGACGTATGTTATTGTCTTTTTTCCGAACAATAACCATCGGCGAAGAATATGCTGAACTGGATGGTTCGACTATTTTTAATTCTATCATCTCATCCAACTCTTTCTCGACCTGTGCTTGAAAATGTATAGGGATAGGATAAGGTCTGACCCTAATAGGATTATGGTCAGTTAGAATAATGTCATGTTCAATGACATGGGTATGTCAAGGAATGTCAGTAAGGACATCCTGAAATGTTTGTAACATTGACGAGACTTGTCGCTGTTCCGCCATAGATAAATTAGGAGAAACAGTGACATTTTTCCATGATTCACTAGAATGAAGTGGAATCATCGGAAGAGGAAGATTCACATCCGAGAAACTTGTTTCCTCATCCTGTATTACGGACAGAGATGAGTAATGACCATGGGGGACTTGAGAATCGTCCGTCGCCTGGAAAATAGGCTGCAAATAATCTGGACGTTCATGGAATTCCGTAAGCATGTTGATGTGGAAGGTTTTATGCTTCCCGCCAATATCGACAATATAGTCAACATCGGAAATTTTCCATATTATATCGTACGGACCTTTCCAAGAGATAAGAAGTCTGTTTTCCCTACAAGGTAGCAAAACAAATGCTTTGTCACCAGGACAAAGTTGTCGTAAGCATCTCTTCTTATTGGCAAATTGCCTTGCCTTCTGTTTAGCAAATTCAGAAGAAGAAGTTGCTAATTTGCATGCTTCGATAATCTTGTGTCTAAGCGCGATGACATATTCGTAAGAAGATTTTGTGTCATCGTTAATATTATCAGCGGTTATAAGATCATGAAGCAAAGACATAGGGCCACGCGGTCGCGCGCCAAAGACAAGTTCAAAGGGAGAAAATCCTGTATGTTCATTGGGGACCTCTCTGTAAGCAAAGAGGGCCGCGGGTAAAACCCTGTCCCAATCTTGAGGATGATCCTCAGTTATCTTTCCAAGTAAGTTTTTGAGTGTTCTATTTAGGCGTTCGACCATCCCATTAGACATTGGGTGATAGATACTACTCAAAGATCTTTCTATCTGCAGAGTAGACATTACTTGAGACATGGTATCCGATACTAGTTGGGTGCCATGGTCTGATAATATTTCTCCGGGGAATCCCAGACGAGAAAATATGAGCCAAAGAGCGTCTGCAATATCAGCAGTAGAAATGCTCTTCAGAGGAATAGCCTCTGGCCAACGTGTGCACATGTCAACACACGTTAAGATAAACTGATGTCCTCTGGCAGACTTGATCTTAAACAGACCAATAATGTCTATTGCCATTTTCTGAAACGGCCGAATAGGAATATCTGCAGTCTGAATAGGTGCAGCATGGCGTGGACCTTTAGATTTGACTTCTTGACATACTTTGCAAGATCGACAATAAATCCGTATGTCTTTGTTTACGAAAGGCCAAAAGAAAGCCGCTAGAACTCTTGACTTAGTACGGGAAAAACCCATATGTCCAGCACACTGAGAGTCATGAGCGTGCTGCAAAATTTTAACTCTCATATTCTTGGGGACAAGAATCTGAGAATGCATGGACTTAGTGGAGTCTTGAACCATACGCACAAGTACGCCATTCTTCATTGTAATCCAAGATTTACGGTTTGTATCTTTATTTGGATCACCTTTTGTTGCAAGAGTGAAGAATTTCTTTAAGGAGGGATCATCTTCTTGCTGTTTTATAAACGAGTCACGAGAAATTACCAAGGAATCATCTTGGTTATGCGCTCCATTATCTTCAATAGATGAAGTTTGAGGCATATTAAGAGCTTGAGCTCTTGTGACTACTGCATTAGCAGTTTGCATATTTTGATTTTCCCAAACAGCAATTTGTTGCGGAGTGCATTCTTTGACTCCGTGAATACGACCGATGATAAGATCAGCGATCGGATTCGGCAGAAGACATGCGTGCACATCTCCCGTAAAGAAAGGAGTAGCAATCTTAATGATAGCAGTAGAGTACTTCTCCAAAGTGCCGCTGAATGTTACACATTTGACTACTTTGCCTGTATCACGGGAAGGATCTACGAGTGACTGCCTAACACTAATGGTGGGGCATCCAGAATCAAAAAGAACTGAGACTGGAGTATCATTTACTAGACCTTTATGCAAGACAAGAGAACCTCTTCCATCATGCGCGACTGACGCAGGAAGAGCGGGAAGAGGGTGACCACAACTTAAAGTAGACACCGTAGTTGGTTCGAATAATGTTTTGCATTGGGGGCACTGAGATGCTCTCCCAAAATCAAAAGCAGAACATGCCATATTATTAGAGTTTTTATTATCCTTAGTCTGATTACAGGCTTCATGGGACTCTTGCTATGCAGAGTTTGCCTTATAATGTGATTTATGTCTTTTGTATTGTGATCGACCTCGATTATTATTGCCTCTGCAATTATTATTGTTTGCTCTATTGTAACCCCTACTTGGGTTTGAGTCATAGTTTTCATGGTTACAATTATCATGCTCATTATAATGAGAATCTCTGTAAGTTTGGTTTTGTTGTCTCCATGTTGGATGACTTGGATAGTTCCTATTATGACTTCCCTTGCGGAAATGTCTATAGTTGTGACAACCACTGTATCGAGGGCTGTCAGCTCGTCTCCAGTCCTTCGAAGAAGAACTCTGATATGATTGATTACCTTGGTTTTGATAACTATTCCAGTTACCCTTTTTATCAAACCTATTTTGAGCTCCTTGAAATTTGTGTGAGTAATTAGGATTGTAAGGTGTTGCCGAAGCAACTGGCATACTCTCCTTAATCTTAGTGTTGCCAAAAGTTACGTCAGGATGTGCAGTGACATATTGGCAACAATATTCTTCCATTTGTTTTAGTGTTTTGGGTTTACGCTCATGTAGGAATTCAAGGAATGGTTTATTTACACAAGACATGATCTTGTCTCTAAGCAACAAGTCCATAAGTGCTTCATATGTTTTTTTCTGTTTTGGATAGCTCAATCCATCGTGTAAATGTAAGACGTGCTTTTGCAATGAATTCTGAGAATTCTACCCCTGTTTCAGGTACCATTGTCTTAAACAAAAGACGGTAACCTTCCTCTGTCAATTGATATTTTTTTTATCAAGGCTGCTCTAATAACATCATAATTATCCCTATCAGCCTCTTCTACCAAGCTTAAACTAGTAAGAGAATCACCTTTCAAATTCTCTGATAACTGATTAGCATATTGTGATTTATCCACTGTCACAGTGTGATTAACACAGCTGTGGACTGGCGGTGCTCCGCTGGGGGCGGGTACATAATGTCAGTCCGGTGTGAGAGGTGTTCTCATACACTTAACTTAACAACACGAAACTGCGAGGTCAGCAGGTCAGGGGTGAATGCAAGGGGCGTTCTGATTGGGCAGTGAAGAAGGGAGAGTAGGGAGAGCGACGAGGTTTTGGTGATGATGGCCGACTCGTATTGTCGAATGCAAGAGGATATTTAGTTGTGAGAAGATAAGGCATTCGGTTATCTGAGATTTTCATCAATGTGTTACACTTTGCTAACTACATATATTGTTGTGATTTTGTGGTGATAATTATTTGAATACATTAGACAGAGTTGGGAACATTGCTAGTGTTCGTTATTATTTGAATGCGTTCCACTCCACCCCTCTGTCTCTCATGTGTAGTATTTTTGAGGACTAAGGCATATGTGTATTTAATACAAAATACTCTGTGTCATCCACATTATGAGTTCGACAAGAACGTTCAAGTCTATCCAGCCAGAATGTTATGTCGTCACTGGAAGGATTGAACGGTGGTAGCTTGACCTTATAAGTAGAAGGTTTTCCATTAGTGCTAGATGACTGATTAACACCACTCACATTTATCAATTTCAATTTCTCTATCTCAAAAGCTAAGAGTTTCTGTTCATGTTCCATCTTTGCTTTTTCTTTTCTTTCTTCAGATTCTCTGTCTAATCTCTTTTGTTCAGCCTCAGCTTCTCTGTTTAGCTGCATTTGCATCTTTTTTCTTCTGATTCTCTGTCTAGTTGCATTTGAATCTTTTTTCTTCTGATTCTCTCCTCAGTTTTACCCAAGGCTATCCCATGCTTGATAAAATAGTCTAAAGTCGCCATAATGTTTAATAATATGTGACTACTTACCTGAAATGATAATGCAATCTATTTCGAAGTAAATGGAAACAAGTTCTTAATAAACTTGATTAATCAGCTCACTTTATCCCAATCTCTGTGGGAGACAAGCCTTTATTAAGGTCTTGTATAATCAACAGTATAATAATAATAATAATCCACCACCAGTTGATTTTATACCACAAGTGCACTACACAGCTAATAGTGCATCATAAATAGCATATGTCAACCAACAACATAAAAAAGGACAATCATAAAAGACAATATGCAAACATTCGCAGGAATCAAATAAATCAAATAGGAAAACTAAAGAAAATTATCACAGAACCTGTGATGACAACTGCGAGAAAATAAACAAAACAAATGACGTCACAGTGTATAAATATAAAGGGTGTATACAACTAAATGAAAGGAAAGATAAGACCTACAAATACAAACAAATCAAAACAAAACTGAAAAACAGAAAAAATATTACAAAAACAACGATGAGTACAGCTCGTCACAGCTAACAAAAATAGCAACAAATGTTGCAAGCAAATTTTCAATCAAGAAAATTGCACCTACAGAACACTAATATAGAACCTCTATGACGTGGTATCCATATATTAGTCACCTGCCCAACCTACCCGCAGAAATATACACAACAATATCACATGTAAACATATAAACATAAATACATATAGCATACAATAGAATGTGTTGCAAAGAAGGCTCAGTTTTTAACAATGTAATGGTACAGTTTTGAATATCATGAACTGCCACTTAATAAATAATTAATTCTTAATATTGTAAAGTTCAACACAACCTGGAGCAGTGCAGGAAAATCCACCGTTGACAGTTTCTATAACTATAACAAGTAGGAATTCTCACTTCCGTTGCGCTGTACTTCTTGCTAACACAGTTAAATATGTGATTAAATACTGATGTGTAGACTGTCTGTTCGATGTAAACAACGTCTGACCTAATTATAGCATTTGCTTGACAGGACAGGTCACGTGACAAAAAATGATGACATCGACTGAAGACTTGTACTGCTGGTGTTCGTGTGTCGTATCAGGAGTCAGGAAACAATCAGTAGTTGACTTCTAACTGGCTACACTGCGAAGGTTAGACCCAGAAATCTGGCCGCCACATTGATAAGTGTATAGAATGTAAACTGTTAATGCAAAGGCGTCACACTGGCACATTACATTGACAAGGGTGACTGTGGTGCATGTAGTTTGCGTGTACTAGTCATCTTGATGAAGGTTGATGGTCAACTCGAACCGACACAGTGTTGGATATACCGGTCACCTTGTCCATAAAGCATTGAGGCCCTGGCAAGGGACAGTGTTTATATTGAGTGAGAGTACATGTGTGAGTTACGCGAATGGGTGTACTGTTCTGTAGAGTTGATAGGTAACAATGCACTCATACACTCGTATCCAGAAGTCAATGACGGCTGGAACTACTGCTAACAGTTTCATACAGTTTAATGGGACGCACACTCTGACAACACAGCTACAGCCACTGGAACAGGTTGGCAACAACATCACATGCTTGAAAATGGTTTACGACATCAAAGATACATTCGTAAAGAATGTGAATATAACAGAACGTTAGTAGCTAGTCCCTTTGGGTTCTAGTTGTATTTACTTTCAAGCCTAACTGACTGATCACGTCAGTTAATGTTCTCAAATATTTATCATCAATGGCTCCCTGACAGAACCTCTTCTGACGAAGAATTACAAGCCGTAAATTAGTAGGCTTTTATGACGACAATCTCAAAACCACCAGTAGTGGCTTACAATAATAGACATCTCTGTATCATCATCAGATAGTAAGGTATCCCTGTTCTCCGAACGATGATCCGCTTAGGCAAAGGCGAGATCCAAAAATGGCTCCTAACTTCGATGAGCTTCGCTCACTCCGAAGCTGCATAATAAAGCATAAGTAAAGGGCGCTGTCCATCATATCAATAATGCTGTGTAGATTATATGCATAATAATGCAATGTATATCATACGAATAATGGTGCTGCTGGCAAAATGTCGTCTCGAAAATAGTCAATCATATACATGTGCAGACCATAACATGGCTGCAGATCTAGGCATTTGAAAAGGTACAGTAACTGTCTCTCTTTACCTTATCATCCTAGAAAAACACTAGAAAAATAGCACCCGCCTTCCTTTGGCGCTAAGAATATATTCTGGGGAGGAACATAGACATAATAGTCACACAGACGATGTCACATTCCCCCCAGAATTTCACAGCAAAGAACAAATCTTCGGACTTCTGTCCGTACAGCGATCAGGATCCGCCCATCATCACGGAAGTCTCTCTCGACAACCACAATTCGACACATGCGCAGAAACGCGTGACCCCCAGAGTTCAACTCAAGATGGGCCGACGTAAATCTAAATATTTCTCAACAAAAAGTGTTAGCAGATGAATAAATATCTTTCTATATATATCTCTATATTCATTGCCTACAAAAGAATCTGTGCGTAACAGGTGTCGTGTAGGCTCAATGAAGATTCAAAGCAAGGTTTCTGTCACACAATCGTTGTCAAATGTAGCAACTGCTTGTGGGAAACATCTTTCACAACATCAGGAGATACAGAAAATGTAGAGGAGACAGGAATAAACACAAAAAAGAACAAGGAAATCAATGTAAGGATGGTAATGTTTGTACGATCACTTGGCCGAGGCCATGCAGCGCTTGAAAAGTTTAGCTTGCACACTAGTGCCCCACCACCAATGACAAGACATAGTTATAGAGACATTTTTATGTATGTGCATGCTGCTAGCCAAGCAGTGGCTGAAGAAAGTATGTCTGAGGCTGCTAAAGAAATTAAAATGCAAAAACAAGCAACTAACAATGAGACTGGAACAGTCATGTGTGGTGTCTTAATGGACGGAACTTGGCAACGACGGGGTCATGCCAGTCATCATGGTGTAGTAACAAAAAGCTCAAACTCAGTGATGGAAAGGGTTTAGGAGGCTTAGGGAGACTTACAGACAACAAAATTGATACCCTTCAAAACTATTATGGTCTAGTAATTCGACAGAACAGTGGAAACCTTGAGGATATGAAAGCTGCCGTCAAAGCAGTTTTGCCTCATGTCGCTTCCACAAAGGATAAGCCGATGCATGAAAAATGCCTAGAAGGACATAATTCTTGGTGTGGCTATAAGAAGGACCCACTGTCTTATAAGCACAAGAATGGCCTACCGCAGGCAGTGGTAGAATGCATTCAACCATTGTTTGATGATCTGTCGGATGAGTCCCTACTGTCAAAATGTCTCCACGGATGGACACAAAACAACAATGAAAGTCTCAACAAATTAATATGGGATAGATGTGCAAAAGAACATTTTGTGGATAGATTCACAGTAGAAGAGGCTGTGTGGAATGCAGTATCTTATTTTAATGATGGATGCTCATCAGTTCTCAAGCTCATGACAAAACTTGGAGTACCAGTGAGTAGATTTAGTGTGAATATGTGCAAAGCTGGAGAACAACACAGAATTACCAACTCCATCAAAAAGTCTTCTGAAAAAGTGAAAGCAAGAAGAAAGACTGTGAGAGGCATCAGAAAAGGGTTTACTGACAAGGCAGAAGAAAAGGAAGGGGATATGTATACTCTTGGAGGTCATTAAGATAAGGTAAGTGCACAATATAACTTTTTGTTACCAAATTTTTCTCCTTTTTTCTTCTTTTTCTCACTTTCCCTATTTAGCACGACAGGTACATTTTGAGACGCGATATCTCAAGAATGAATTGTTGGAATGCTCTGAAACTTTGCAGAGTGTTTCTTAATATCTTAAACCTTGTCCTGAACAAAATTTTGATTTGCTTTCTCAATTAGTTTTATTTGTAGAGATGTTTTGCATACTAATGAGGTTCGATAAATTTCCAATTCTATTTTTTTTTACAAATGGTCACACATAGGACATGCTATATCCCAAATATTTTTGGTTTAAGACATAATGCACTCACTTGTGGACTTGTATGCAGAATTTCAACTCTATATGTTGAGAAATAATTATGTTATGTGGGTTTAAAATAACCATGCATTCTTTATACTGCGGCGGCCATTTTGAATAGCTAATTAGCATAATTATGCAATCACTCATATGGTTAGATTTCTCTCTTACAAAGAAACATTTTGACATATATAGGCAAAATGTAAAGTTATAAATAAGAAAAATTCATGTTTCTACCGCACGGCACATTGAATTTGACACGTTTGAACTTGCTAACGGTTATACAGATCCATATGAGGCTGGCAACCTCAGCATGTGAAAATGATATATTCACAAACCACCACAGCAAAGCGCTGGTGATTACTTCGTGCTAGTTCTCATAGGGAACCAAAAGCAGAGGTAACCCCAGACTCCGAGTGGAGCATGGAGTTGATGATGACATCATATGTATATATTTACTATCATATGTAATAAGTTGTATGTATACTTAAACATGTTCACCCAGGCACAAGCCATTGCATTTGCCGCTGACCAGTCGCAATTTTTCAATTAAAACTCACTAATTCACTAAAAGAATGGTGATTTTTCATCATATCCCCTATTTGATGTACGCTTAGGGAGATTTAAAAATTCAGAGAAAGAAATCGGTTGACAAACAGCGGGAAAGGCGCCCGATTAATTTCAGGAAAGCAAAGACTTAGCAGAGATTTTGTTATTCTATTTCCTCTAAAGTTTGTGGTACGATCGAAAAGACCATTTGTGGTACTACTCTACGATACCAGTTGTACTGCTATTCTGTGGCTCAAAGTTTGTGATCGCCACTGGAAACCTTCGTTCCACGGGTTGTGAAGATACCTGCCTTGACCAGGAGAGGTTACCTCTTGAACTGATCTGGAGATGTGCCCTTGCCACAGAGACGAATTGACGGAAACTGTAGCATCAACACTTCAGCGTTTTGGCAGCTAAGTTACATTTCTAGCAGGCCAAATACAGAAGAACTTTGTTAGTTTTTTTCTTTTCAACATTAAGCTTTCTAAAGCCGACATCTTTTATATGAAGACACCGACATTTTATTAATCACCAGCTCTTAGTTATTTACATTTGTTCAAAAGTACTTGATCATTAAATTTGTTATATGTTGTTTACGAATTCATAGTTGATTTAGTTATTACAGAGAGAAGTGCACACGCATGATTCAGTATCTTTAATTTATATCTATATAAAGCCAATTTAAAAAAATTACTTTTAATTCATTTGGCGGCTTGTACGAGCTAAATTAAATTGTATAATGCCTCATCACAAAAGGCGGCGGGCAGATACAAGTTAACATTGCTAAGACACATTCAGCATTGTTCTTGACTTCTGAAATATCTTATGAAAACTCCCTCAAGGTAGAAGCATCATCATTCTTCTATCTGCATCTGCCAAGAGTAATCTTATGTGAAGGTAGATACATTTGACGACCCACATTAGATACTCTAGGTCTTGGCCATTGTTGGACCATCACTGCAGAGCAAGGGGAGGCAACCCGTGACAGTGTGTAACACAGCTGATCACTTTGTAATTGTGTGTACAGTATAACACAGTTGATCCGTGTGTAATTGTGTGTTACCCTCCTAATCCATATGTAACTGTGTGTAATACACCTGACCCGTGTATAATTGTGTGTAACACCTGATCCGTGTTTAATGTGTGTGTAACACAGCTGATCCGTGTGTAGTTGTGTGTAATACAGCTAACCCACGTGTAATTTGTGTAACAGCTGATCCGTGTGTAATTGTATGTAACACAGCTGATGTGTGTGTAAATGTGTGTTACACACCTGACCTGTGTGTAATACTGCTGATCCACGTGTAATACAGCTAATCCATGTGTAATACAGCTAATCCGTGTGTAATACAACACATCCGCGTGTACCTGTGTGTAACACAGCTAATCCGCATGTAATTGTGTGTAACACAGCTGATCCGCGTGTAATTGTATGCAACTCAGTTGATCTGTGTGTAATTGTGTGTAATACAGACGTTCCGTATATAATTGTGAGTAACAATGCTGATCCGTTTGTAATTGTGTCTGTAACACAGCTGATCCGTATGTAATTGCGTGTAGCAGCTGATCCGTGTGTAAGTATATGTTAAAGTGTGTGTAACAGAGGGAATGACTCAGGGACAGAACAAATCAAACGGAAGATCACAAAAAACAGAAGGCAGATTTTAGAGAACAGTGTGTGTGTGTGTGTGTGTGCGTGTTTATGTGACAGAGGATGGGAACAAGGCCGTGCAATAGCGGACAGTGAACTTTGTGTGGAAATCAATAACAGACGACTAGCAGACGTCTGGTTAACTTCACATGGCCTTGCTTTGTGCAAATTTTGTGTACACGTCAGACCTCAGCCAGTTATCTAACAGGATCACGTGATCGAATTCACTACTCACTCTCACGCGAGTTGGAGCATGTGCTAAAAATAGATATGACGCACAGTTCACACTGCCCGAAGTTTCAGTGGATGGGTATGAAAAAAAATCGAAAAAAGGTGATTCGTCTTACGAGGACAAAAGACAAAGAAAGTAATCTACGTTACGGCCACAAGGCCTTCGTCAGGAAAAGAAAGAAAGTGAAGGCTAGAAAAAAGACATAAGAACTTAAAGAAATATAAAAATAAAACCTAGGTACTTCGCCTTCAGGGAAGTACCTAGGTTTTATTTTTATATTTCTTCCCGCAGTTCCCCTCAACTTCCCCGAAGTTTCAGCTATCACGTGATCTCTTGGCAGCAGCAAATCGGCGCGTCTTGTGTCATAGAAGTCGGAGCCAGTGCTTGCTCACGCTATGTTACACTTGCCGGAAATACAACTCAGCTGTTTGTTGTTCTGTTTAAACATATTTCGTGTGAGTTGAATAACTGATTATCTACGATGGTGACGGCAGAAGTTATTGTAATTTTTTTTTTGTTCAAATGTAGATTTGTTTATCTGTATGTCTGCTAATATGTCTAGCTATCCGTCCGTCCATGAATCCATTCATTTACCCATCTTGTCTGCCTGTCTGCCCATCCATCTGTTTGTCTCTACGTATCTGTCTATCTGCCTGTCCTTATAAATGTACATATGTAAAAAGTTATAGCCTATACGTATGTATGCACACATGTATGTATGTAAATATATAGCATATACGTATGCATGTACATATGTAAATATATAGCCTATACGTATGTATGTACACATGTATGTATGTACTCATATATGACTGGAAGCAAGTATGAAGAGCCAACGAGAGAATAAATGGGTTATGTAAAGGTTGTCCCAAAACATAGTGATGTGTTAGAGACCACCATACTAGATATTTTTTTTCACTTATATTAATTGTTATATTTCTTTTTTTAAAATATTAATTGTTATATTTCTTTGTGTTTTTCTTCTCTTATATTATATTTCTTTGTTGTTTTTTTCGTATATTAGTTGTTATATTTCTTTGTTTTTTCCGTAAATTAGTTGTTATATTTCTTTGTTTTCTTTTCCGTATATTAGTTGTTATATTTCTTTGTTGTTTTTCCTTATATGAGTTGCAGTGGCGTATTCTCTATGTGTGCTGTGCGTGCTGCGCACACCTATGCCCGAAGGAAAATAAAAATTTAATGTATTATTCTATAAAATATTTCTCTTATAATGTTCTGCTTTCGGACCGCACGGATCAGGATAACGGATTTTCCCGCATAGAATCTACGAGTACAGTATATCTAGTTTCAGTTTCCCAGACGCGTTTTATAGTGCAGTTTTTTTGGTTGGTAGCAATCGCCCGAAGTTTCTCGGATAATTCCGTCATTATGCGAGCTGCACCTTTCGATTTTACGTTTGAAGACTGGTTTGTGTGGATCGGGGTCATGGCCAGATACGTCAATAGAATACGAACATGCGTGCGGTGGTCTTGCAGCTCTCGAGTTGTAAAAATCGGCTGTGTCCGTCCAGTGTTTTTTTGTGATTAATTTTTGTTAGTTGCCGGGAATGCAGATTATTACAGTGACAGTGGGTTTCAAGTTGTAAGTTAATTAGTATTTCGGAGATAATTGACATATACCCCTAATAACTATCGTTGCGTAAATGAATATAGTTGGTTTTTAAATTAAGAGGGGAAGAAGTTAAATAGTAGGCGTACATATTCATTTTAAGTAGCAGCACGCCTAGCTCGCATTACCAGGATACGCCACTGATGAGTTGTTATATTTCTTTGTTTTTTTCCCTTTATATTAGTTGTTATATTTCTTTGTTGTTTTTCTTATATTAGGTGTACTATTTCTTTGGTTTTTTCTCATTATATTAGTTGTAAAATTTTTCGATTTTGCCCTTTATATTAGTTGTTATATTTCTTTTGGTTTATTCTTATATTACTTGTTGTATTTCTTTGTTTTTGTTGTCTTATATTACTTGTTGTCGGCGTCTGTGGCCTACTGGATATGAACGCAGTTTCATAATCCAGATATACCAGGTTCGAAACCTGCTGCAGGTGGTTTGGTAGCAGATCGCTTTGTGTGGATTTTTAACAATGGTATAAGCGCCGTACCGTTCAGAAAGCAATGGCAAACTACTGAATGAAAAAAATTGCCTAGAAAAATCACAAACAGCCAATAAAAGCTGGGGTTGATTGCCACGTCCTGTAAAGGATAAGCAACTAACTTTAACTTTATATTACTTGTTACACTTCTTAGTTTTTTTTCTTATATTAGTTGCTATATTTCTTTGTTGTTTTTTCTTATATTAGTTGCTATATTTCGTTGTTGTTTTTTCTTATATTAGTTGTAAAATTTCTTTGTTTTATTTTCCTGATATTAGTTGTAAAATTTCATTTTTGTTTTCTTATATTTGTTGTTATATTTCTTTGGTTTTTTCTTTCTTATATTAGTTGTTATATTTCTTCATTTTTTCCCCTTTATATTACTTGTTATATTTTTTTGTTGTTTTTTCCTTATATTAATTGTTATATTTCTTTGTTTCCTTTCCTTTTCCGTATATTATTTGTTATATTTCTTTGGGGTTTTTCTTATATTAGTTGCTATATTTCTTAGTTTTTTTCTTATATTAGGTGTTATATTTCTTTGTTGTTTTTTTTTCTTATATTAGTTGTTATATTTCTTTGTTTTTTTTCCCTCAAATTAGTTGTTATATTTCTTTGTTTTTGTCTAATATTAGATGTTATATTTTTTTGTTTTTTTCCCTTATATAACTTGTTATATTTAATAGGTTTTTTCTTATATTACTTGTTATATTTCTTTCTTGTTTTTTCCTTATATTAGTTGTTATATTTCTTTTTTTTGGGGGTCTTATATTACTTGTTATATTTCTTTGTTTTTTCCCCCTTATATTACTTGTTATATTTAATTGCTTCTTTTCCTATATTACTTGTTATATTTCTTTGTTGTTTTCCCCCTTATATTAGTTGTTATATTTCTTTGTTTTTTTCCTTTTATTAGTTGTTATATATCTTTGTTTTTTCCCTCATATTATTTGTTATATTTCTTTTGTTGGTTTTGTTATATTTGTTGTTATATTTCTTTGTTTTTTTCCCTTTATATTAGTTGTTATATTTCTTTTGGTTTTTCTTATATTACTTTTTATATTTCTTTGTTTTTTTAAATCTTATATTACTTGTTATATATCTTTGTGTTTTTTCTTATATTAGTTGTTATATATCTTTGTTGTTTTTTCTTATATTAGTTGTTATATTTCTTTGTTGTTTTTTCTTATATTAGTTGTTATATTTCTTTGTTGTTTTGTATATTGTTATATTTCTTTGTTGTTTTGTATATTGTTATAGTTCTTTGTTGTTTTTTTCTTATATTAGTTGTTATATTTTTTGTTTTTTCCCCTTTATATTAGTTGTTATATTTCTTTGGTTTTCTCCTTATATTAGTTAACGAAAAAGGGGTGTGGGAGTTCATCAGAGGGAGATCAACATCGCTGTGTCTCGACGGATAAGACGTTAGAAGAACGCAGCCAGGAGTCAATCCACAGTGCTGAGAACATTCAAGTTGATCTGCCTGTTGATGATCTCACACACTTCTTGGACGGGAAGAGAGATGCAATCAAGTTTCCACCTGCCAGTGCAAAAGGGCTTTGGGAACAGCTGGACGAAGCCTTGGCAAAAGAGTTGGATAACAACCTGAAGCAGATAACTTTGGAGAAGAAGCTGGAAATCTTCGGCGACATAATATATCTGCACTGTCGCAAAGTGTTCGGAGTGAGGGAGGCAAGGGAAAGTAACCCACCGCGAAAAAGTAGAAGACAAATTAAAATAGAAGAAATCAGGAAACAGAAGAAGCATGCCCGAAAACTGTTCAAGAACGCAGTTGCCACAGAGAAGGAAGGGTTACGGCAGGTTTGGGAGCACCTGAAAGGCCAACATAATGCCCTTTGTAGAGCAGAAAGGTTGTGCAGGAAGAGAAGGAAGACTCGAAGGGATAGGGAAAGATTCTTCAGGGAGCCCTTCAAGTTTGCCAAAGAACTGTTTGAGCAGCCACGGTCGGGAACGCTAAACATCAGGAAAGAAGACCTGGAAGAACACCTTAGAATGACCTATTCAGATGGTCGCAAAGATGAGCCGCTCAGCAGCATGGCAGGCCTTAAATGGCCTAGTAAGCCAGGAGCTGAATTTACCACCAAGCCCCCAACGATGCAAGAGCATTGTCCAGAAAGCTCGGTGCAAGCTCCGTTTACTGAAGAATGCGTGGAAAACCCAGCTTGTAAGCAAGGAATGGAGAAAGGCGAACGGAAACTACATCCCGAAGGAACAAAATTCCACAGACATCAGTCAGTTTAGGCCAATCTCACTACTTAATGTGGAAGGGAAGATATTCTTCTCAGTGATGGCGAAAAGGCTCACTACATACCTCCTGGCAAATGGGTACATTGACACTACCATTCAGAAAGGAGGTATCCCAGGTACACCAGGATGTCTAGAGCATGCCACAATGATCTGGGAAGCAATCCAAAAGGTAAGGTCTGACAGAACAAACCTCCATGCAATCTGGTTGGATCTAGCAAATGCTTATGGATCCGTTCCACACCAGATGTTGTGACAGGCCCTAGAAATGTATCATGTTCCACAAGAGATTGCAGCAATGCTGAAGCTGTATTTCGCAGGGTTCTCTGTCAGATTTTCAACCAGAGAGTACACAACGAAGTGTATTGGCCTTGAAGTTGGAATTGCGATGGGATGTACCATCTCTCCGATACTATTCGTGTTGGCTATGCAGGTGATCCTCAATGCGGCTGAAGGAATGGCTATAGGTCCAAAGCTCAGTGGAATGTGTCACATGCCACCGCTCAGAGCATTCATGGATGACACAACAATTCTGACATCAGATGAACATCAGGCCAGGAGGATGTTAGCACGCCTGGATGAACTAATCAGCTGGTGCAGAATGAGCTTCAAACCCAAGAAGTCGAGAAGCCTATCAGTCAGGAAAGGGAAGATAGTGGAGGTCATATTCATGGTTTCCAATCAAAGAATCCCTACTGTCATTGAGGAACCTGTTAAAAGTCTTGGCAGGGTGTACGATGCCTCATTAAAAGACTCGAAGGCAGTGCAACAGACATAGAAATGGCAGACAGAGGGCTACAGATTATAGACCAAAGCAGACTCCTGGGAAAATTCAAACTGTGGTGCCTCCAGTTCATGTTGATCCCTAAGTTGCTGTGGCCACTGCTTATATATGAAATAAGCACCAGTACAGTGGAAGCTATAGAGCAGAAGGTCAACAAATTCATGAGGAAATGGCTAAGGGTACCACCAGGTCTGTCAGACGTAGCACTGTACTGCAAAAAGTCAAAACTTGTGCTTCCTCTCAAGTCAGTTGTTGAAGAGTACAAAGTGGGAAAGGCAAGGCTTGCAATGATGCTACGCGAGTCAGCTGATGACGTGGTTAAGTCTATTCAGCCAACACTGAAAACGGGAAGAAAGTGGAGAGTGGAAGAAGCTGTTGCTGCTGCCCAAGAGTCGCTCAAACTGAGGGAGGTAATCGGATACACACAAACGAATAGACGGGGATTTGGTCATGGAGACATCCGCTGGTGGTCCAAGGCATCAAGCAGGTAGCGCAGAGACATGGTAGTTCAGGAGATACGAGAGGCTGAGAATGATAAGAGGTTGCAAAAAGCAGTGCAGCAGGCCCAACAAGGCCAATGGACTAAATGGGAAGGAGCCCTGCAAAGGTCCTGGACATGGAATGATACATGGCATATGGCACCTCTTAGGCTCAACTTCGTTGTTAGATCAATGTATGACCTGCTGCCGTCGGCCACCAACCTTGTGAAATGGGGAAAATCGATGATGAGCAGTACCCCCTATGCCAGGAAAGGCAGACACTTGAACACGTGCTCTCAGCTTGCAAGGTGGCATTAGGGCAAGGGCGATACACATGGCGCCACAACAAAGTGCTAAGTGAGCTGGCTGCGACAATAGATCTAGCAAGGATGAAGGCGAATAGCAAAGTCAGGCCGAACACCGCAAATACATACTTTCTGAGAGCAGGAAAGTCAGCACACCGAGTAAATAAGGTAGCAGTTTACCATCTCTTCTTGATTGTGCAAATGACTGGGAGATGGCGGTAGACCTACCTGGACTAGGGGCATATCCAGAGAGTATCAGAAAATCTCGAAGACGGCCGGATATAGTGCTGCATTCTTCATCATCGCAGCAGGTTACAATGATTGAACTGACCGTGTCATTTGAATCCAGATTGGACGAGCAACATTCGTTCAAAGCTGCAAAGTATAGTGATCTGGCCGCGGATCTGAGACACGATGGGTTCACTGCAAGGGTCATCGCTGTTGAGGTGGGTGCAAGAGGGCTCGTGGCTGCGTCAGTGTATGATTTATTGAAAACTGTTGGGGCTGAGGGGACAGTCGAGAGCAAGGGCTCTGAAGAAGCTTAATGAAACTGCAGAAATGGCATCATGCTGGCTGTGGAACAACCGCAATGGGCTATAGAATTCGGGACAGTAAAATGTAGCCCCACCTGCGGTATAGGAAACACCCTGAAATTTCTCAAAGTCCGCAATACATCGAGTTTTTCATTGTATTGGTGAAAGGACGGCGGCGTTACAAGAAACAGGCGGTGCATTATATGGGGCGTCAGGTGAAGTTAGACTTCAGAGGCCGGCTCGCAAAGAATTCACGCCTCGTCGGCTTCACGCAGGCGTGTCAGTGGTGTGCTGCGGAACGACCGCAATAATTTGTCTTCACTTTGTTACTTTCACAATTGCCTCCTGCTGGCGGAATTGTGGATTTTAAAGCTGCATCCAAGGGGGAATTGGTTCATTTGATACACAAGACAACAGGAGGCTGAGACACTTGGGAGTCATGACCCAGGTGGGCCCGCCCACCTTAGAGTGTAAAGGAGAATAATGGGCCGAAACACTTGTTCGACGGGGAGACCCATTCTGATGATCAGATTGCCTACTGTTGTATCGCTCTGTATAGAGTTTCCTATCATGTTATATTTCTTCGTTGTTTCCTTTATATTAGTTGTAATATTTCTTCGTTTTTCTCTCTTATATTATTTATTATATTTCTTTGTTTTTTACAACATACATGTTGGATAGCAGTAACTTTACTTCTTGTTTGTGGGCAGGGTATAAGACAAGGAGTGATGGACAGTGTTTTAAAACAGAAAGACAAAGGTAAATATCTTTCTACGGCTTTTAAAAACATGTTAGATTTTGTTTTCTTGATTAAAAAACCCCACGCTTCTTTGTTCCCACTAAAATTACGAAACTCTAGATCTTTTGGAGCAGACATCATGCTGACTAATCAATCATGTCAAGAAGCGAAACAGTCAGGAACCTATCCCAGATAATTACTGAAACAAAGAAGACACCATCATTTATAAACACACGCTTCCTGGGACACGTATCAGATTTATTGGGGGAAAAGATGTCCATATTTATATTTGGAACAACACATCTACGAGTACTTTGTTCTCTGTTATTTTTATTTGGGTAATATCATATATATACACCAGGGCAGGTTGGCTAGCGCCACCTGTCGCAGCTTCATTGCTTTATGTTGTTACCCTCAGCTACAACATCATCAGCTATAACATCATCAGCTATAACATCATCAGCTACAACATCATCAGCTACAACATCATCAGCTACAAGTCTTCCCATACCTTCTTCCTCTTTTCTATTTCTCTCCAGTTTTCTTGTCTATATGTTTGTCGGTCTACCTGTGATTCTTGTACAAAAGTAACCGACTTATGAAATCTTTACGTCAACAACAACAAATATACCATATTTACCTATAAACAAGCATTGGGCGTTCGCTGTCGGGTTCAGAACTGATTTTTTAAAATACAAATCGACAGGGGACATAACACGGATTATTTTAAAAAACCTTTCGCCACGAAGAGTAATGACCCATTACCACATATCAATATACGGTGTCCTGTTTTGGCAGAGAAATATACTTTTGATTTTATTTGTTTATCTCATGTCTCTTACTTAGCTCTCACTGTCTTTCCTTTCCCCGACGAAGGTTTTGAGTCCGCAACGTAGGCACTTTTCTGTCTTTTGTCCTAGTAAGATGCATTACCTTTTTCTATATTATTTTATTTTGATAAACCCACCCCGGACTACGTCTTATTGCTGCCCTCTTCATCTTACTAATGCGACATAACCATCATCATGTGCCTACAACATCACATATTTAACTAGATTTATGTTTTGTCATGACAGTTCCAACAAATGCCTGACTCCACATGTTTTGATCTATTGCCTGTGGCCTGTTGCCTGTGGCCTGTTGCCTGTGGTCTTGTGTATTAGATTTGACATTTAGTTGTTGAATCACTGTTGTTGTTATTGATCCAGCTCTCGCCCTTCGGTCTAGTACCATGAGTGGTACCTGCATGTGCTCACAAGTTTGTCTAGTACCATGAGTGGTACCTGCATGTGCTCACAAGTTTGTCTAGTACCATGAGTGGTACCTGCATGTGCTCACTAGTTTGTCTAGTACCATGAGTGGTACCTGCATGTGCTCACAAGTTTGTCTAGTACCATGAGTGGTACCTGCATGTGCTCACAAGTTTGTCTAGTACCATGAGTGGTACCTGCATGTGCTCACAAGTTTGTCTAGTACCATGAGTGGTACCTGCATGTGCTCACAAGTTTGACTAGTACCATTAGTGGTACCTGCATGTGCTCACAACTTTGTCTAGTACCATGAGTGGTACCTGCATGTGCTCACAAGTTTGTCTAGTACCATGAGTGGTACCTGCATGTGCATGTGCTCACAAGTTTGTTTATCTAGTGGTACCATGTGCTGGTTTGTCTAGTACCATGAGTGGTACCTGCATGTGCTCACAAGTTTGTCTAGTACCATGAGTGGTACCTGCATGTGCTCACAAGTTTGTCTAGTACATGAGTGGTACCTGCATATGCTCACAAGTTTGTCTAGTACCATGAGTGGTACCTGCATGTGCTCACAAGTTTGTCTAGTACCATTAGTGGTACCTGCATGTGCTCACAAGTTTGACTAGTACTATTAGTGGTACCTGCATGCGCTCACAAGTTTGTCTAGTACCATGAGTGGTACCTGCATGTGCTCACAAGTTTGTCTAGTACTATTAGTGGTACCTGCATGTGCTCACAAGTTTGACTAGTACCATTAGTGGTACCTGCATGTGCTCACAACTTTGTCTAGTACCATGAGTGGTACCTGCATGTGCTCACAAGTTTGTCTAGTACCATGAGTGGTACCTGCATGTGCTCACAAGTTTGACTAGTACTATTAGTGGTACCTGCATGTGCTCACAACTTTGTCTAGTACCATGAGTGGTACCTGCATGTGCTCACAAGTTTGTTCTTTTGCTCCATATAAGGTGTTCCACTTATCTGGCATCTGATCAAGCTGGGCACTTTCACAACATCATCAAGCTGGACACCCGAAGATGTGGTGCTTGTGGCCGTTGCTATTAAATGGCAGCAACAAAGCAACATTTAGTCAACGATGTGTACAGTAGAAGGTTTGATCTCTGCCCTCGTTTAATGTTAGCTCTCATTCCTGTAGTAACTTTATAAATAACTCGACAGCAACTGCACGATACTGTGACATGCGAGATGATAAACGTGGCGGCACGCTGCTCTGGTTTTTATGGTTTAATACATCACATTATTTACAGCCATGTCATAAGAAAGATTCATATACAAAAAGGTCTTTCTCTTTGCAAGCGTCCACTTGCTTGCTCTACTACAAAGTTATTCATAACATATGACAGTACCACTCTGAGAACCTCTACACTGATCATAGACAATTTTTATCTCTGTTGCAATATTTTCTCTCAATTCTATCACTTTATGTTTCATTATGTTCCTGTAAGATATGATCTCGAAAACAAAATGTTAATCTTGCCTTGCTTGTTTAATGGTTTTACTAGCCTGACCGCTAGGGTGTCGAAATTTCCCAAAGAATGTCTACTTCTTGCAAATTTTCTCTAATGTTATGACTTGTCACACTCGATCGAAACGATTCTCGATTCACTTCTTTATCAGAAGTCTATTGTTCCTTGACTTAATGACAAATGTCCTAAACAAACGCCACACAATGTTACGGGTTGCCTACCCTTTGCTCTGCAGTGATGGTCCAACAATGGCCAAGACCTAGAGTATCTAATGTGGGTCTTCAAAGGTATCTACCTTCTCACAAGATTACTCTTGGCAGAGATGCAGATAGAAGGATGATGTTGCTTCTACCTTGATGGAGTATTCACAAGATATTTCAGAAGTCAAGAACAATGCTGAATGTGTCTTAGCAATGTTAACTTTTATCTGCCCGCCGCTATTTGTGAAGAGGTATTATATAATTTAATTTAGCGTGTACAAGCCCCCAACTGAATTAACAGTAAAATTCTCATTATCTGGCTCTATAGATATAAATACATATATATTAAAGATGCCGATTCATCCGTGTGCACTTCTCTCTGTAATAACTAAATCAACTATGAATTTGTAAAAAAAACAACAGATAACAAATTTAATGATCAATTACTTTGGAACAAACGTAAATAAACGTGAACTGGTGATTACTAAAAAATAGGTTTCGTCATTTAAACTGATATCGGTTTTAGGAAGCTTAGTTGTGGAATATAAATCAATAAGTTCTGTTGCATTAGCCTGCTAAAAATGCCACTTAGCTTCCAAACTGCTGAAGTGTTGATGCAGCTTTTTCCGTCAATTCGTCTCTGTGGCGAGGGCACGCCTCCTGGTCAAGGCAGGTATCTTCACAACCCGTTGAATGTAGGTTTCAAGTATCGATCGCAAGCTTTGAACCACAGTACAGCTGGTATCGTAGAATCGTACCTCAAATAGTCTCGTAAACTCGTACCACAAACTTTAGAGGGAATAAAAGAACAAATTCCGCTGCTTTTGTTTTCCTGATATTAATCAGTCGCCTTTCCCGCTGTCCGTCCACCGATTCTTTTCTCTGAATTTTTACTGTCCATGAGCGTATATCATACGAGGGGCGTTCAGAAAGTAATGCACCACATCGTTTTTCTCAGGAGCTGTTTATTCAAAAAGCATGAAATTGATACACAATATACATGGATATGTCATGTAAACATCGGTATTATTCAACATAATCCCCATCAACTTGTACGGCTTTATGCCAGCGCGAAACAAGTGCACGTATTCCTAGCCCGTACCAGATTTTGTCTTGATCATGTAGCCATTTCTTCGCTGCATGAATCACTCCTTCATCATCTTCAAACCTTGTCCCACGGAGTGCATCTTTAAGTGGACCAAATAGATAAAAATCAGAGGGTGCCAAATCGGGACTATAGGGTGGATGGGGTAGTACAGTCCAACCCAATTTGGTGATTGCTTCCCGTGTTGCCAGACTTGTGTGAGGGCGCAAATTGTCGTGAAGGAGAAGCAGGTCTGCTGGATTCTTGTGCGGCCGAACTCTTCGAAAACGTTGATTGAGATTTGTCAATGTCTTAATGTAAGCTTGCGAATTGATTGTCTCTCCTCTTGGCATAACGTCCACAAGAATCACACCCTCAATGTCCCAAAAGACAGTGATCATGACCTTTCCATCTGAAGGAATTGTCTTGAATTTCTTTGTTCTTGGTGATTTCGTATGATGCCAATCCATTGACTGTCTTTTTGTCTCAGGTTCATAATGATGTGCCCATGTTTCGACACCTGTAACGATCTTAGCCAAAAAGTTCTCTCCATCAGCATTTAAACGTTCCAACAGTTCAGAAGAAATTTCTTTCCTTTGCAATCGGTGGTCATTTGTGAGACTTCGAGGAACCCATCTGTAGTAAAATCTGAGAGAATAATTGCTCATTTCAGTAAGATTTTAGTCATAAAATGATAATATATAAAACCAGCCCTATTGTGTCTGACGGTGATGCTCTTACACGTCAGCAACGCTGCCTTTTGTGCAGTGCTAAAGCCTATAGAACGATTCCACGAAAAAAATCTAACACGCGTTTTAGTTTCGGTTTCGAAAACGTACTACCAACATTTTACCAGATCTGCTGCATACACTTTGCAGCCAAGACTTACAATTAACGATTTGGAGGAAGTGTGCCGCAAAATAACTATCTGGATTAACGTATTCTGTCAACTTTAACGCAAATTTAGTAGTAATCCTTACATTTTTTGGTAGTGTTACACGATACAATACAAATTATTAACGCCAATTCTTAATCCGCCATGCACAACCCCGCTTAGCCTGACACATTCTGCCATGCATATATACACGCTGCGGAAAAGCCAGCCAAAGCAAAACACGCAGACAATTTTATTGCCTCCTCGCGGTAATGTTTCTGACGTCACAAAAACAAGTTAGTTATTTGAAAAATACATGCTGGCGAGATAGCGAGAGGGGAAGATGGCCGTCTTGTGTAAAATATTTATTTGACGATGACCGGTGACAAAATTGAAAATCTGAAACCATAATGAAACTGAACATATAAAATATATGGTAGTATAGCTTAAAATTCATTGAGCAAGAATGTGTTTTAAATAATATGATAGTCCCAGTATTACCCAAATGGTTGAGAAAATACTAAATGTCTACGGACGCACGACCAGACGGACTGTTGTTTCTGCTTGTTTTTTTTCTTAACGTTAGTGGGGACACCGGCTTAGAAGAGAGGCATTGAGGAAATTCAAATTAGCTTGGGTAACAAGAGTATAGAAGGAGAGGGGAGCGGTAGGAAAATTGTTACCAAAAACTAACATCGTTTTGCATTGGCATAACTAAAGCAGGCTGGCCAATCGACTACCAGACGCGGAGTATGTTTGGAATTATTTTTGGTTTTTCGAAAAAATGCATTTGAATTCTGGTAGTCGCAAGCTTCCGATTGGCCAGTGCTACTAAATATTAGCAAAAAACTTTCACTATTCATTGCCAGTTGAACTGTATTTTTGATTCAGATACGCTGAGAACATCTGTTTTAAATTTAAAAGTAAAGTAAATAACTATATGAGTATTTCACAGTCTGGACGGAGCAGAGGAAACTGAGGCCATTTCTTTGCAAAGTCAGCGTCATTTGTTTATATTTCTTGATTTGTGAGGTTTCGTTTCCTGTTGCCAGCTGGTGACAGGAAACCCGAGGAGTGACGATTACGCCAAGAAGTTTCCTACACTTTACATATGCTGTCAAGAGATAACAGCAGGAGCTTGGGTGTGTGACGTGATATCGATATTTCTGCAACTACACAATATCCTATCTTTCAACAAGAAACCCCAGGTGATATGTTAAGGACCTGGGTACATCTGACAGTTTCGGTTTACATAAACCTTATTTATTCAAGTCATACTCAGGACTTTTGTGGGGTATGATGACATTACAGCCCCTCATACACAGTGACTCTCTCTCTCTTAGAAGAATAAATTTAAGCTGTGAACATTCAAATAGGAAATACATATAATAACATTGTAGTATTTGGGCAGATTGTCCACACAATTTTAGTTAATCTTTTATGTAAACTATCTTGTCCTCATTTTCAAAGACCTGTCCAAACGATATGACTGGACAGGCAAAATAAATTGTACAAAAAAATTAATTTAAAGAAAAACTTAACCACAGGTTTTATTCACTTCCTCATAGTAACTTAAAGTGTTTTTGTGTTGTGTACCATCATTTCATTTCTCCCCTAGACACTAGGTACATCATACACCATACACTAGAGCCACAAGAGTGACCGTGTGAGATCTAGGGAGGTAGCGATAGGTACCCTGCACATAATTCATCATCATCATCTTTTAGAGTCAGAGGCTGTTGCAGGCTGAATTACCTCACTCCTAGTCCAAGGGAATTAAGTGTTAGGAATTTAGGAGATACAAGCCGGATTTTGGTTGTCCCGCTTGGTTAATTGATTTAAAAATATAAATCTATTGTTTGCTCGTATGGACGAGAATATAGCGTGTTGATCGCTACAAACATCTCGCGGCGTGTCCCGTGTGAGATGCGTTTGTTTAAGTGTTGAGGTGAGCGATATTCGCCCAGCTTGCCCGGGTCAGGTGTTTCGACTGAGGGGTTCTGGGTAAAGGTTTTTTGAGTGTCATTGAGTCCCCAGAGGGTGTTCGGGGAAGAATGGTGTGGCCATGTTAAAGTGTGTAGTGGCCATGTTTTTCGGAGGGTACCTGGGAATATGTTGGTACCAGAATTACTAATGGATATTTATGTGTGAATCCATTAGGTTAATATGTGATTTATCTGCAGATATAATGTCCATTATTTGATACAGCTGTGTAATAGGCTTTGATGTGCACAGGCTGTGATTTGATACGTATTATTGTTGATAGAGGATCCATGGAGATATATACATTATTTGAGGCCATATGCATTATTTGACGGATCCATGAACATAAATATATTCTTGCACTGCTATGACAGTAGGTGCTATTTGAGGCCATAATGCATTATTTGGAGGATCCGTGAGTATAGATTAGTAGCACTGGGATCTCTACAGGCTACAGAAAGGGAGAGCGCTAAGGTATTTCAGATATATTACTACTGAGTGGATCCAGGAACATATATTGGTAGGGCTGCGGTTGGTTGGTAGCCTACAGGATGAGATAGCGCTGATAGGATCCATGAACATCTTAAAGTTCTCGACGATACGTCGAGGCCGGGAGGAGTACAGGCCTTTAGTTCGTATGCAGGGTGAACATTGAGAACTTACCTGTCATATTTGTTAGTTCATATGCAGGGTGAACATTGAGAACTTACCGGTATTATTTCATCTATTATAACTGTATTTCGTTGATGTTATTTGTATGGTGTTGTGGCGTGATTAAAGTGTCTGAGAAACGTCACCAGGCTTTTCAGCAATCAATGACTCTTATGTACGTTACTGTGAGTGACTGTTGCAACACACACTCACTTCTTCACCAAACGCACCAGCACTAAACACGTCAGTATCAGACAACGAACAGTAGTTGTAAAACAATCAGATTGTGACTTTAAGATTGTAAAAACCAGTATTTATCATAAAGACATTTATCATCTGGGAACCAGTCCTTATCAGTCTTATAACCAGACTTTATCAGTGGTGGCCAGTCAAACTACCACAGTCTACAACGGCATTCTACAGTTCAGATTGTTCCACGATCCATGACTCCTATGTGTATGTGCTGTTTGGACATTACACACAACATTTATCAATAGGATGTAACACACACTATGGATGTATCAGGGGCCTACATGTGCTTGACCTCACACGGTTTATGCAGACACCGATTTCATTCTTTGTTAGGATACCATCATAACCTCCCCAGCAAAATCTAACTTTGCTACATAAATTGGTAGGCTTGTCCGGGATTTTGAATTTCTCCTAGTACTACATATATTGGGGTCTGGGTCTTAGCATAAACAACATTCTATTGTCCCAGGGAATCCCCATAATCATTATTGCCCAAGATTTGGGAAGTCAAGAAACTGTCAGAACCCAGATTTAATTAGATAAAAAATTATACTTATTTAGAAACTTTGTTAGAACATTTTGCATTTATCAGAATGGCAGATCTGGCCAAGTTTCGATCTGCGGCTGTTCAGACTGCAAAAGAAATGAATATGGAGGGTCAAATCTTAATTGACTATGTCACCTCAGAATGTGATAAATTTATTACTAGGGAAGAACATAGGTTAGCTGAGGAAAGGAAAATGCAATTAGAAGATGCTAGGGAGATTAAGAGGCTGCAGTTGGAGGAGAAGAAACTTGAGGCTGAGAAGGAGGAAAAACGTCTACAGAGGGAGGCGGAACGAGAGAAAGAAGAAAGGAGATTGGAGGCGGAACGAGAGAAAGAAGAAAAGAGATTGGAGGCGGAAAGGGAAGATAAAAGATTACAAAGAGAACATGAGATACGACTAAGGGAGTTAGAGCTGCAAGGCCATGCTCCTGAAAATGGAACTAGCCCATCCACTTCCGACTCAGCTGCAAGCCAGGGGGTTCCATTTAGATTACTTTGTGGAAAAGGATGATGACATTGAGGCGTATTTAAGCAGATACGAAATATTAGCCACTACTTATGGGTTAGAAAGAGAAAAATGGGGTGTAAAGTTGTCTCAGGGTCTTCGGCGAACAGCTTATGAAGTGTTTTCCAAAATGAGCAGGGATGACCAAGACAACTATGACATGTTGAAGCAGGCTCTTCTGTTAAGATACAAAAAGAACGGAGAGTTTTATAGAAAGAAATTTAGGAATGCCAGGCTACTGTCGGGTGAGACCTATCACCAGTTCTCCGCCCGGTTGGAGACGTATATGGAGAAATGGGCTTCTTTGGGGAAAACCCAAGATCTCAAAGAGATGATACTCATTGAACAGATGAGAGAGTCCATGGCTCCAGACATGAGAAAATTTCTCATGGAACAGGGCGCGGAGAGGCTGGGTGAGATCATAAATGTCGCTGAGAGGTATCAGGCAGCCCAGGCAGAGGTAGCTGGTATCAAGAAGAAACCAGTAGATCAGTATAAGGCTCCTCAAAACCATAATAAATTTGATAACAGAAATAAGCAGAACTTTGATAGGCCTCGAAATGATTTTAAAAATAAAACCTCACATTTCAATGACAAAAAGAATGATGAAAGAAAACCTTTTCATAAAGGTAGATTGTATTGTAAACATTGTAGGATGGACAACCATAACACCGAAAATTGTAGAAGGAAAACTCCAAATTTCGCTGCAATGAAAACGGGGAGAAAGGGAGTAAAGGTCAACTCTACTGAACAGCAGGAACCTTACCACCCCCCCCCCCCCAGTGTGTGAAGAGGTGATATGTAATGGAGTCACCATAAGGTGTTTGTATGATACTGGATTGGATTTTGATTCAGTTGTGAGTTCTCACCTGGTGCAGGCAGATCAATATACCACAGAAACAGTGGAGATCCAAGCTGCAACCAAGGACGTAGCGACCATGACACTTCCCATCGCCAGGATTAATGTGAAGACGCGATATGTGGAAGGAGTAATCAAGGCAGCAGTGTTAAATGAACCAATCTACCCCCTGATATTGGGGTGTAGATATGTCTTCTTGGGGAACCCCAAGAGACCTGTGGTCATGGCAACAGTCCAGACCCGATCACAATCCAGAAAGGAAGAAGATGAACCTATAAATACTCATCCAGAGGAGATGAGAAAAGCACAGGCTGAAGATAGGTCACTGAAGCCGTGCTATAAGAAACTCCCAAAGAGCCATACTCCTCCTAATAAAGGAGAATTCTATATGAAGAATAAATTGTTATATAGGAAGGCCGGCACTGGTTCAGCTGGTCACGCACAGCTGGTCCTTCCTAGTTCATATAGGGAGAAAGTGATGGAGTTAGGTCATACTATCCCCTTCAGTGGTCACATGGGGATTAGCGCAACAGGACAGCGTATAGCTTGTCATTATTTCTGGCCAGGGATAACGGAAGACATAAAGAGGTATGTAAAATCCTGTCCCGAATGCCAGAGAGTAGCTCCAAAGCATTGGACTGCTCCAGCAACTCTTGGGGAAATGCCCATTGTGGGAACCCCTTTTGAGAGAGTTGCAGTGGATATTGTGGGACCTCTCACTCGGACCAAGAGGAGGAACAGTTACATCCTTACTCTGGTAGACACTTGTTCTATGTGGGGAGAGGCGGTAGCCATGTCATCAATCGATTCAAAACATGTGGCAGAGGCATTACTTACGATATTCACACGGTTAGGATTCCCGCATCAAATCTTGACTGATAATGGCTCTCAGTTCAAGGGGAAGCTAACTGAAGAGGTTTTCAGGTTGTTTCAAGCCAAGCACTTCCATTGTAGTCCGTATCACCCCCAAGGGAACGGCCAGGTAGAGAGGTTCAATGGGACTCTCATTTCTATCCTGAGAAAGCTGGCACATGAGAAACCTGATACGTGGGACCACTACTTGCCCGCCGCATTGTTTGCGTACCGGGAAGTACCACATAATTCAACCGGAATGGCACCCGCAACACTGTTATTTGGGAGGCCAATAAAAGGTCCGTTAGAAGCCTTGTTAAGGACCTGGACAGATGAGAAGGCAGAGGAGACTGTTACCTCATCTTATCAATATGTGAACGAACTGACCACTCGTTTAAAAACTAGTTGGAAACTGGCAAATGATAATTTGAGACAAGCCAGGAAAAAGCATGCTGCTTATTATATTAAAAAGGCTAAGGATAGGGAACTTGCTGTAGGGGAGAAGGTACTTCTTCTCTTGCCTGGCAGCAACAATAAACTTCAGATCGGATGGCAAGGGCCATATACAGTTTTGGAAAAGGTATCCAGAACAAATTATAAGATAGACAAAAAGGGAAAGGAAAAAGTCTATCATGTGAACCTTTTGAAGAAATATCTGGACAGACAAATCCAGGAAGGAACACACCTATTGGCCTTGTCTATTGCAACCGAAATGAAAAATGACCCTCTCTCCTCATTCGAATATCCACTGAAACCCAGTGAAACGTTTGCACAGGTGAAGATCAGTAATCACCTGACAAAAGGACAGAGGGAGAAGGTTCAACAGGTCCTTGAGAAACATACAGATGTGTTAACGGATAAACCGGGGCACTCCAATTTGTTGGAATATGATATGAAACTACTAGACCCAGCACCTATCTGTATGAGGCCCTATTCTATTCCTTTTGCTAAGGAAAAAGCTTTAAAAGAGGAGATTGATTATTTGTTACAAGAAGGGATTATTTCTCACAGTGAGTCTCCTTATAGTTCCTGTGTGGTTTTGTTGCGGAAACCATCGGGAGAACATAGACTGTGCATAGATTACAGGAAACTGAATGCTGTCACAGAAGGTCAGGTGGATCCATTACCTGATACTACTCAACTTTTTGCCAGGCTGAACAAGGCAAAATATTTTTCTAAGGTGGATCTTAGCAAAGGCTATTACCAAATTCCAGTAAAGCCTGAGGTTCGACCTTATTTAGCATTTAGCACCTCGGAAGGTCATTATGAGTTCAACATGTTACCGTTTGGGTTGAAAAATGCCCCGAGTGTGTTTTCTAGGATGATGCGAAAATTATTGGATCCCCTGAAAAATCCATGTATTTCGAATTTTATGGACGATATCCTCATTGCTACGGAAACCTTTGAGGAACACGTTACCTCTTTGAATATGCTGTTTGATAGACTTAGAGAGGCTAACTTAACCGCTAGGCCAACAAAATGTTGTATTGGTTGTAAAGAGTTGGAATTCTTGGGACACACTGTACATCAGGGTAGCATGACCCCTGATCCCAAGAATCTGGAGAAACTGAAAAGAGCCCCTAGGCCACAAACAAAGAAAGATGTGCGATCTTTCGTGTCGTTGTGTGGTTTCTACCAAAAGTACATCAACAATTTTAACTCTATATGTGCTCCTCTGACGGATTTAACTCGCAAAGGTCAACCTGATACAATAAATTGGTCAGCACAGTGTGAATTGGCTTACCAGGAGTTAAAAGAGAAACTTACAAGCAGGCCAGTACTGCAATTGCCTGACTTGAATCAAGAATTTATTGTAAGAAGTGACGCAAGCAATGTGGGCCTAGGCGCTACATTGTTGCAAAGGTCCTCCTCACAGGATGGGGAATTGAACCCAGTCGCTTACGCAAGCCGCAAGTTGAACAAGGCGGAAAAAAAGTATTCAACAAGTGAAAAAGAATGTCTGGCTTTGATATGGGTGATAAAAAATTCCAGATTTATTTATATGGCAGGACATTTGTGGTCCGATTGGATCATTCACCACTCGTATTCCTGTCACAGGCCAAGCATGAAAATTCCAGATTATTGAGATGGTCCTTGTTATTGCAGCCATACTCATTTCTGATAGAATACATTACCGGCCCTCGGAACGTAGGCGCAGACTTTTTGAGCAGACATCCTTATGATGAAGATCAGAAAAACGCGTAAGACTTCATGGAGCTAAGTTATCTCGCAGATTATAACCCGCTAATGATTGCATGTTTTAAGATGGGAGGTGTGTAGTAAAATCTGAGAGAATAATCGCTCATTTCAGTAAGATTTTAGTCATAAAATGATAATATATAAAACCAGCCCTATTGTGTCTGACGGTGATGCTCTCACACGCCAGCAACGCTGCCTATTGTGCAGTGCTAAAGCCTATAGAACGATTCCACGAAAAAAATCTAACACGCGTTTTAGTTTCGGTTTCGAAAACGTACTACCAACATTTTACCAGATCTGCTGCATACATTTTGCAGCCAAGACTTATAATTAACGATTTGGAGGAAGTGTGCCGCAAAATAACTATCTGAATTAACGTATTCTGTCAACTTTAACGCAAATTTAGTAGTAATCCTTACATTTCTTGGTAGTGTTACACGATACAATACAAATTATTAACGCCAATTCTTAACCCGCCATGCACAACCCCGCTTAGCCTGACACATTCTGCCATGCATATATACACGCTGCGGAAAAGCCAGCCAAAGCAAAACACGCAGACAATTTTATTGCCTCCTCGCGGTAATGTTTCTGACGTCACAAAAACAAGTTAGTTATTTGAAAAATACATGCTGGCGAGATAGCGAGAGGGGAAGATGGCCGTCTTGTGTAAAATATTTATTTGACGATGACCGGTGACAAAATTGAAAATCTAAAACCATAATGAAACTGAACATATAAAATATATGGTAGTATAGCTTAAAATTTACTGAGCAAGAATGTGTTTTAAATAATATGATAGTCCCAGTATTACCCAAATGGTTGAGAAAATACTAAATGTCTACGGACGCACAACCAGACGGACTGTTGTTTCTGCTTGTTTTTTTCTTAACGTTAGTGGGGACACCGGCTTAGAAGAGAGGCATTGAGGAAATTCAAATTAGCTTGGGTAACAAGAGTATAGAAGGAGAGGGGAGCGGTAGGAAAATTGTTACCAAAAACTAACATCGTTTTGCATTGGCATAACTAAAGCAGGCTGGCCAATCGACTACCAGACGCGGAGTATGTTTGGAATTATTTTTGGTTTCTCGAAAAAATGCATTTGAATTCTGGTAGTCGCAAGCTTCCGATTGGCCAGTGCTACTAAATATTAGCAAAAAGCTTTCACTATTCATTGCCAGTTGAACTGTATTTTTGATTCAGATACGCTAAGAACAGCTGTGTTAAATTTAAAAGTAAAGTAAATAACTATATGAGTATTTCACAGTCTGGACGGAGCAGAGGAAACTGAGGCCATTTCTTTGCAAAGTCAGCGTCATTTGTTTATATTTCTTGATTTGTGAGGTTTCGTTTCCTGTTGCCAGCTGGTGACAGGAAACCTGAGGAGTGACGATTACGCCAAGAAGTCTCCTACACTTTACATATGCTGTCAAGAGATAACAGCAGGAGCTTGAGTGTGTGACGTGATATCGATATTTCTGCAACTACACAATATCCTATCTTTCAACAAGAAACCCCAGGTGATATGTTAAGGACCTGGGTACATTTGACAGTTTCGGTTTACATAAACCTTGTTTATTCAAGTCATACTCGGGACTTTTGTGGGGTATGATGACATTACAGCCCCTCATACACAGTGACTCTCTCTCTCTCTCTTAGAAGAATAAATTTAAGCTGTGAACATTCAAATAGGAAATACATATAATAACATTGTAGTATTTGGGCAGATTGTCCACACAATTTTAGTTAATCTTTTATGTAAACTATCTTGTCCTCATTTTCAAAGACCTGTCCAAACGATATGACTGGACAGGCAAAATAAATTGTACAAAAAAATTAATTTAAAGAAAAACTTAACCACAGGTTTTATTCACTTCCTCATAGTAACTTAAAGTGTTTTTGTGTTGTGTACCATCATTTCATTTCTCCCCTAGACACTAGGTACATCATACACCATACACTAGAGCCACAAGAGTGACCGTGTGAGATCTAGGGAGGTAGCGATAGGTACCCTGCACATAATTCATCATCATCCTCTTTTAGAGTCAGGGGCCTACATGTGCTTGACCTCACACGGTTTATGCAGACACCGATTTCATTCTTTGTTAAGATACCATCATAACCTCCCCAACAAAATCTAACTTTGCTACACCATCTTGCGCAAACCTTAGAAAATCCGAGACTGTTTATAACTGCATTTGCACTACCAATGCTGACTGACAGCTGTAAGGCCAATTGTTGAGTAGTGATTCGTCTATCAGTAAGAATAATGCCCTCAGCGCATTTCAACATTTCTGCGTTGGTGGCTGTGGCAGGACGTCCACAGCGCGGCCAATCAAGCAGCTCCGTATCTCCACTTCCTGATTCTTTGATTCTCTGAACCCAGCGACTGACTGTACTCCTGTCGTCTGCAAAACTTCCATACACATCACATAGGCGCTTGTGAATATTCACAACAGTTTCCTTCTCTGCAACGAGAAATTCTATCACAATTCGCTGTTTATAACGCAAGCTGCTAACACGCTCCATTTCAACGGTTTAGGGCAGCCGTATTATTTGGCCGGTTGCAGTGCAATTTGGTGCACACAATTGGCACATACCATATTTAAAGTGTGCAAAATTTCATGCATCTATCTTCATTATTAGCTGAGAAAAACGATGTGGTGCATTACTTTCTGAACGCCCCTCGTATAACTTAGGGTATGTGATGAAAATCACCATTCTTTTATTTAATTTACTGGGAAAATTTCGAATGGACAGCGGCAAGGGCTTGTGCCTGGCTGGACATGCTTAAATATAATACAACTTATTATACAAGATAGTAAAAATATATATATATGATGTCATCATCATCCACTCCCTTCTCCACTTGGAGTTTGGGGTTATCTCTGCTTTTAATTCCCTGAGAGAACAAGCACGAAGCAATCGGAAGCGCTCTTCTGTGGTGGCTCATGAATATATAATTTTCACATTCTGAGGTTGCCAGCCTCGTAATGACCTGTACAACCATCAGTAAGTTCAAACATGTTAAATTCAAAGTAAATAAAATATGTTACATCTCACCCCAATAACTGGGACATAGACTACTTGCTCAGTTGAATAGTCTAGGCAACTTGATAAAGATTCCTCGAACACGTGTTATTTCTATTACAGAATCCCTCTTTGACTTTGTGTGTAGGTCCTGTAGGAGTCCAGTTTCCGTATTAAAAGGTGGAGTTTTCTTATTGTAAAATTCAAAAGGTGCTGCAATACTTGTTTTCCGTTCCTATAAGTTCAGAATCTTAACTTCTACTCTTTCCTGGCTTCAGTCCGAGCTGTCTGCTTTGACAGTTCAGGAACACAGTGATGTATGTCTAAAATGTTCTACGTTATATTGCAGTTTTCCTGCCCATGCTCACACCTGGCGTTTCCGACAAAACGTATAATCAACGTGAATGTATATTAGCCTCTAAACTGCTAAGCCAATAGCATTCGAAGGTACATGTTATGATAACTTTCCTCATATACTTTTCTGCATGACTCATGCGTTTGTAAAATTCAAACGGTCACTCTCCGTATATGGAGTTGGTATTTCTGTCAGTTCTCGGTAATGATTACCACTACACCTTCTTACATTTATCTTGCTTAAAACAAGCCTGTCCGGAAGTTTATTACCGCATTTCCGACGTCTCAGGTGTGTATGTAATATGCTACCAGATCGATAATTGACCGGCACTCCCTATGCAAACAAACACCGGGCGTCTTTACTCGAAAATGCCTGGTCGCCAATCTGGGTTGACCTGTAATTCATCTCTGCGAGGATAGGCAGGCAAACATGAGACGTATGAATGGAAGAAGTGTAACCATTGACACGAAAATACCAAATCCTGTCGAAGGAAGGAAAATAGAATGTGCCAACAATCGAATGGCACACATAATTAGTACACACAATAAAGGTAGATAAATACTGCCGGAGAGGAAAGGAGAGCGAACAAAATTATGTGAAACACAAATCTCTTACAGAAAATCTCTCCTGTCTTTAAAAAATATCTTGACTTCAATATCTGGCCACTGGAGTTGTAAATCTGTTCACTACAGACCCACAGCATATTCACGCTGGGTAACTAAACTCACAATGTCTGCTATTAGTCCGTTCGGAAATTCGTGCCCACAGAAAGCGTCAATTTTCTCCAAAACTGTTTGTTGTATGGACATGAATTTTTGCATGCAGTCTTAGATTTTCCATGCAATTATTAATATATTTTTTGTCCTTACAAAACTCATGCCATGTTCGAATTTTCTTCTTTACGTTATATAGAAAACTCTTATCGTTGTCTGGTTTAATTTTTCTGAGTTTTACAGGAAAGTTACAAGATCCGTTCAAAAATATTTGTTTTTGTTTGAATTAGTGTAGTGACTACATGTCCGCACGAGTGCGCACCTATTGTACACAGTCGCGAGTAACTAATTCAAACAAAAAAAAAACAATATTTTTGAACGGATCTTGTAACTTTGCTGTAAAACTACTAAAAATTAACCCAGACAACAGTAAGAGTTTTTTTATATAACGTAAAGAAGAAAATTCGAACATGACATGAGTTTTGTAAGGGCAAAAAATGTATTAATAACTGCATGGAAAATCTAAGACTGCATGCAAAAATTCATGTCCATACAACAAACAGTTTTGGAGAAAACTGACGCTTTCTGTGGGCACGAATTTCCGAACGGACTATATCAGGTCTCACTTCATGTTCTGCACACTTCGCCAGCTGGGTACGGACTGCCTGTAAAAACCCGTGTTACGTGTTGTCAACTCACTGGTTGCATCACGTGATAATATCTACCAGAATCCTCTACATCCGTCTTATCTCAGTCTAGGGCGGCTATTTCTAAAGAACGTAACTCATTTATTACTTTTCCTTAAATATAAGAGATATATAACTTCTGCTCTTTAATGAGATCTGTTTTCTAATAACGGTTATCTCGCTTTGATCAAACCTACCGCATGGTCAACAGTTTCATAGGGTAGGTACATAGCTGGCACTCTGGCATGGTTGGATTCTGTTCAAGTGTTTGTTGAATGGCATATGTTGTGTTCGGAGCCGAAAAATAGCGCACTGATCCCTCCTTGTAAGATGGCCGATGTTGTCATTAGGATCAGGACCGGCCGTATGTCTGTAAAGCTCTCTTTCGGTGTTTGCCGTGGCCCTCTGTTCAGTCAAGTTTCTTTGTTTGTTGTTCGTATGAGTTATTTGGCTATATGGAGAGTTGTTGCTGTGAGTGGTTGTTCTTGTCTTGTTTCCTTCTTTGCTAATTTATGTGCTCTGTCATTACCTGGTGTATTTGAATGCTCAAGAACCCATTGCATAACTATTATGATGCCATAGGAAGTGATAAGCTGGTAAGCATTTAGAATTAATTTACCCAATTCAGTTCTACAATGTCCACTGCCTTCTAGAGCTTAAAAAGCGGACATTGATTCCATAAAAATGAGATGTTTTGAGCCTTTGAGAGAAAGGCATTAAATACAGTCTTCTGGCGGCATAAGGCCGTTTCCAGGGCAAATATTTCCGCTTCATAGTTGGAGCAAAACTCTCCGCACACACCAGACAGCTCGTCGGATGATCCATTTGAATAAAGTATGTAGTCCAAGCACTGAGATATCCTACATTAAACTGTTGTCTGTTGTTGTGTACTGTTGTAAATCTTTGTAGTTTCATTTTTATGTAAGGTAACAGAAGATAGTGATATGATGCCACATCTGCTTCTCAACATACAACTTCTCATCATGTACCGTAATGATGATCTCAACATCTTGTATATGCATATATGATCCCGCCTTGTCCAGACCAGAAGGATGTCCATGTTGTTTTATGTATTATTTTATGTGGAAACATTCTTCCTTCTATAGCAAGTTGATTGGAAGCACATACATGAGTAATTCTCCATTTTCGTTCATTATCCCCCGGCCATGTTTGTCTGACAATATGTTCCAAGAGGGCCGATGTCGATTCTTGTCTTCGTATTTACGTCAAACCTTCCACATTGTAATTTCTTGTACTTTTCTTCATACCCGTCATACTATAATGTGGGGTGTACAATTCTTCGTTCACTGTGCCCGTTGACGGAGCATAGCACGGGATGCAGTTCACTTTATTTTATTATTATTTATTTACCAATTAATTAAATTTTTTATTAAATATTGCTAATATTTGCCTAAATTCCGTTGTTTCCAATTCTGTCATGACATTATGCTGTCCTCTGACAGCATTAGAGCCTCAATTTCACCAAGAGATGTGATGTCTTGATGATAGCACTATCTCCTCTGTGTTCTATCTCTTCTTGTCTTTTTTCTTCCATCTTGCTTCGCACAGTTCCTCGATGTCAATTTTTTATTTAAATTTCTGCTGTCACCTGTGCGGTTCTTCATTGTTCGTTTAGCATTCAAATATTCCAGCTGTTCTTCACTTAATTCTCACTTTCTTTCCCTCCTGTCTCTTGTTTGTCTGTCCCTGACGAAGGCCTTGTGGCCGCAAAGTAGGTTTTTCGTGTCCTTTCTCTTTGTAAGACTGTTATGAGTAAAATTCATAACATGTGTGTCGATATCATTAGATGGTTCGACAAGGCTTCTCGTTTGTTTATTATATGTAGTCCTTGGTAACACAGGAAGTGACGTCATTGCCTCGAGCTGCAGGTCGGCAGACGTCAAAGTTGCCATTGGCAGACGTGAGCGATCGGCTGCTAGGGACTTCGATGTGTGTAGTTATAGCGAGTGGACGCATGTCTCTGAGCTCATGAAATATATTTATATTGTGTCAAATCCCTATGATGTTCTAGCACTAGATCATCAAAATGTTTATGTGAGATATATCTCGTTATATTTTACAAGGGAGAATGGATTCTGTTGAAAAAGTGAGTCTGAATTAAATAAACTTTAAAGTCGATCTAACGACAGTGTTTCGAGCTAAGACAGTACAGACACCCTTTTTATGACTGCATACAGAATGCCATAATATATTGGCTGGATGTGTATATGAAAAATGGAGCAACGTCTCAATTGATATTAAACATTTGTAATCGTGCCACTTCGCCTTTCAGCGACTTTACTATGGCAGTTTGATGTGGATTGTGTGCGGTGGTCTTGTTGTAAAACCCTAGAAGTGTCTTGGCCAGAGTAACCAGACGGTTACCAACGATGAACATAATAAGAATACAAATTTAAAAGACCTCAAGGCGCAACAAAGACGTATTACTATTGTAGCAAAATCTGTAAGATAATCGCTTATTTCAGTAAGATTTTAGTCCTATGATGAATAAATACCCCAGCCCTCAGGTGTCTGACTGGTTTCATCTTTGTAAAGTGCAATCTTTACTATCTTGCAATATAATACATTTACATACTTATTATGTTCGCAAATATTTTGTAAACAAAGTATTTCCTTTTTAAGTGCTTAAGGAGAAGTCATTTTTGAGTTACTTCCCTTGAAAGGAGTTCCGTCATCTTCGATCGGACTCCGCGGACGAGTCTAGGCCTACTGCGAGTTATTCTTTGGCTGGGTAGGAATAGATTGTTCTTGCTTCAGTATATCTATGGCCTGAATTTATACGTAGTGTTTGTATGAGTAGGACGAGTCTGTCTTATATATGGATATCTTTACATTTCTAAGTCGAACTATGTTGGTTGTCGCTAGAAAAGGTCAAAGGCTATGCAGCGGAAGTATCGCTAGCAAGGGGGTGTGATTCATGGCTGTCATCCTGTCGGGATGTCGAATTTTGTTGTAGCCGGCCTATCGCCGAAAAAGTGATCTATAAGTAAATGGGGAAAAGTGATAGTCATTTAGACATGTTGTATGTACTTTACCCCAGTGTTTATTCTCTTTTGCCAAGGAATGGCAAAGTTATATTTCGCATAGAAAGGTAAAACCACAATTTATTATGAACTTGGGCTTCGCCATCGTTGTCGATAAGCAGATGCACAGTGGTACTTTTGAAAAGAATGTTTATTCAAAGGAAGATGACATTCCTATGTATCAGCACTAGATTATATGATATTATTCAATTACCTCTATGATAGAAGCTATGAAGAAATGAGGACATTTAACGAATGACCAATTTTGGTCTGTATCCAATAGTGAGTGAAGCTCACGAGAGAAGCACAGCCATGTTGAAATCCATATACTTTGTATTTATCGAGTGAGAAAAAGGGATGCCTGTACTATCGCTCGATGAACCAAGAGATCACTGCTACATGTGAGAACCCATGTCTGGGATTCCTATATCTTTATGAAAATATATATATTGAACTTTACGTGAAGGGATATTCGCTAGACGAGGTTAGGTCTAGGAGCCTTCCTATATATTGGTTATGGTCTGACGTGCCCAGTCAGTAAAGCCAGATGATTTACATGATGGAACTCTGAATGCTTATTTACGAATGCTCCATTATGATATTTGCCAAGCATGAATGCTAACTTAAGATGATATTCCTGTGATCAACATTATGCTGTCTATGTCGACATTTGTTCCTGTAACCATACACGTACTGTCCAAGTGTGCGTCTCATTAAATGTTATAAAAAGACCACCGTAGTTCCAGTACTTCTTGAATTCGAACAGTGTGAGTATGAGTGATGTACTACCAACCTGTCAACTCTATCGAATCATTCTACCATTCGCGTTCTGACATTCATATACACACTCATTGTCTACACTCACATTCTTGTCGGAGCCTCATCACGTTCCAGGACAAGATGACCTGTATGACCAAAACTGTGCTGGGTTTAATGAGTTGACAATCGTTACACTTTACTACACCAGTCCCAACATCTACATTTATCAACTGGTGGACATTCACGTCATTTAACAAATAAAGCGTGATTTAACAACTAGTAGCCAGTATGAGTTATCAACTACACATGAGGTTAACAACTGGTGTGCCAGCTTCCTGGGTCAACCTGCACAGTGACCATATTGAGAAGTAAACTACTGAGACCAGACGTTCCTTGGGGTCTGTTACGACACACAAATACATCAACAGTACAACTCTACAGTGATGTCAGCGTGACCTGTCCTGTCGAGAGTATGCAGTAACTAGGTCAGCGTTTGTTGACATTTGGTTCGTTGGACATTTGCCATACAACTGACAGTGTTACACAGCAAGCTTGGTTGAAACATAGAACATTACACATCAGGACTGGAGAATATTTGACAGTGTTTGCGAAAGGAAATGTTATTGAACTGAGAAGTCCTACATCGATTGTTATCATTCACATCAACGATGGAGCTTCTATTTCTGTGTTGAATTTAAAATAATTAGACCAGAAGTATTTGTTTAATAAAGTACCACAGTACTGTACTATTAGGCAGTGTAACTGAGCCTTCTTTCCAACACATTCTTTCTGCAACACTCTATTTACATCATATTGCCATACTATTTATGCATTTATGTATTTATGTTTAAATATTATATGTGATATTTGTTTGTATCCAGCGGGTTGTTGTTTTGGTTGGGCGGTGTCACACAACAGAGTATCCCACGTAATAGAGGGTCTGATGTGTGCGTTTCTATAGGTGCAATTTTCTTGATTGAAAATTTGCTGCGACAGCTGTTGCTATTAGTGTTAGCTGTGAAGACTGTACTCATTGTTGTTTTTGTAATATTCCTCTGTTCTTTAGTTTGTTTTGATTTGTTTGTAATTTGTTGGTCTACCCTATTCTATCTTTCAGTTCTATTCTCAATTTATATTTATATACTGTGGCGTTATTTGTATTTGTTATCCTCTTGCGGTTTATCTTTTATTGTTTTTTCCCATTTGATTTATTTCATTTCCGCAAATGTTTTCATGTTCTTCTGTATAACTGTTTTGTTTTGTGCCTGATCGACATACACTATTTAAAATATAGTTGATCATATAAATTGATGTACAAGAATCAACTGATAGTTAATTGCTATTACTAAAGGTACACAGTTGATGATATAAAACACTATTTCTGGTGCACTGCACTTATATTATAAAGTGAACCAGCAACTTATAGCTGTTATTATATAAGGATTTATACAAGACCTTTGTAAGGCTTGTTTCCCACAGTGATTGGGATAGTTAAGTACTATTTTCCACAGGTTACAAAGTTATCATACAAGGTCTTTGATTAAGACTAAGAAAGTGAATTTATTTACTTTTGCAAATTACTGATCTTATTAGACAAGATGTCTACATTAGATTATTTTATCACACAAGGCAAGGCTCTTGATAAGACTGGTCAGCAATTAGAAGAATGGGCAGTTGCTCAATATGACAAAGCATTAGCTGCTGAAGAAAAAGAAAAGCATTGATTGAGGAGAAAAGATTAGAAGCTGAGGAAAAAAAATTACAAAGAGAGTATGAACAAAAGAAATTGCAGATACAGACTGATGAAAAAAGATTCCAGATGGAAATGGAAAAAGAGAAAAGAAAAGATGAAGCTGCTGCAGAAGAGAAAAAAAAGAGAACATGAACACAAAAAAGAACTTTTAGCATTTGAGTTAGAAAAGTTAAAGTTAACAAACATAAGTAATGTTAATCAAGCATCTGGTGGTAATGGTAAACCCTTTACTTACAAGGTCAAGGTACCAGCGTTCAACCCTTCCAGTGATGACATAACATTCTGGCTAAATAGATTTGAACGCTCTTGTCGAGCCCATAATGTGGACAAATCACAATATGCTAACCAGTTATCAGAAAATCTGAAAGGTGATTCTCTGACTAGTTTAAGTTTGGTTGAAGAGGCTGACAAAGATAACTATGATGTTATTAGGGCAGCCTTATTAAAGAAGTATCAGTTGTCTGAAGAGGGTTATCGGAAGTTGTTTAAGACAATGGTGCCTGAGGCAGGTGTAGAATTCTCAGAATTCATTGCAAGGACACGTCTTACATTTGATCGTTGGATTGAGCTATCCAAAACAGAAAAGACTTATGAAGCACTTATGGACTTGATACTCAGAGACAAGATTATGTCAAGTATAAATAAACCTTTCCTCGAATTCTTACATGAGCGTAAACCTAAGTCTCTAAAAGAAATGGAACAGTATTGTACCCAATACGTCACTGCACATCCGGACGTAGCTATTAGCAACAGTAAGGTTAAAGAAGGTATGCCAGTTGCTTCTGCAACACCATACAACCCTAATCACTCTCACAAATTCCAAGGACCTCAAAATAGGTTTAATAAAAAAGGTAACTATTACAGTTATCAGAACCAAGGTAACCAATCATTTCAGGGTTCTTCTTCGAATACCTGGAGAAGAGCTGACAGCCCTCGATTCAGGGGTGGTCATAATTACAGGAACTTTCGCAAAGGAAGTCATTCTAGAAACTATCCAAGTTTTCCTTCATGGAGACAACAAGATCATAATTACCGAGATACTCATTATAATGAATATGATGATAGTAACCAAAGGAGCTATGATTCAAACCCGAGTAGGGGTTATAATAGTGGAAACAATGATAAGTACAGAGGCAATAATAACAGAGGTAGAGCACAATTCAAAAAAACATAAAGCTCATTACCAGGCGAACTCTGCACAGCAAGAGTCCCACGAAGCCTATAAACAAAATAAAGATAATGATGACTCTAATAATATGGCATGTGCCGCTTTTGATTTTGGGAGAGCATCTCAGTGCCCCCAATGCAAAACATTATTTGAGCCAACCACAGTGTCTACTTTAAGCTGTGGGCATCCTCTTCCCGCTCTTCCTGCGTCAATCGCGCATGATGGGAGAGGTTCTCTTGTCTTACACAAAGGTTTAGTAAATGACAATCCAGTCTCAGTACTTTTTGATTCTGGATGCACAACTATTGGGGTTAGGCAGTCACTCATAGATCCTTCTCATTCTACAGGCAAAGTAGTCAAATGCGTAACATTTGGCGGCACCATAGAGAAATACTCTACCGCTATCATTAGGATTGCTACTACTCCTTTCTTCACAGGAGATGTACACGCATGTCTTTTGCCGAATCCGATCGCTGATCTTATCATCGGTCGCATTCACGGAGTCAAAGAATGCACTCCGGAGCAAATTTCCGTTTGGGAAAATCAAAATATGCAATCTGCTAATGCGGTAGTCACTAGAGCTCAAGCTCTCAATATGCCTGAAACTTCATCTGTTGAAGATAATGAAGTGCATAACCAAGATGATCCCTTGGTAATTTCTCGTGACTCGTTTATAAAACAACAAGAAGAAGATCCGACTCTTAAGAAATTCTTCACTCTTGTAACGAAAGGTGATCCGAATAAAGATTCAAATTGTAAATCTTGGATTACAATGAAGAATGGCGTACTTGTACGTATGGTGCAAGACTCCACTAAGTCAAGTCATTCTCAGATTCTTGTACCCAAGAATTTGAGAGTTAAGATCTTACAACATGCACACGACTCTCAGTGTGCTGGTCACATGGGTTTTTTCCCGTACAAAGTCAAGAGTTCTTGCGGCTTTCTTTTGGCCTTTTGTGAACAAGGACATACGGATCTATTGTCGATCCTGTAAAGTATGTCAAGAAGTCAAATCCAAAGGTCCTCGTCATGCTGCGCCTATTCAGGCTGCAGATATTCCTATTCGTCCATTCCAGAAAATGGCGATAGACATCATTGGTCCATTCAAGATCAAATCTGCTAGAGGACATCAGTTTATCTTAACGTGTGTAGACATGTGCACACGTTGGCCAGAGGCTATCCCTCTAAAGAGCATTACTACCGCTGACATTGCAGATGCTCTTTGGCTTATATTTTCTCGGCTGGGATTCCCCGGAGAAATATTATCAGATCATGGCACCCAACTGATATCGGATACCATGTCTCAAGTAATGTCTACTCTACAGATAGAGAGATCTTTGAGTAGCATCTATCATCCTATGTCCAATGGGATGGTCGAGCGACTAAATAGAACACTTAAGAACTTATTAGGGAAGATAACTGAGGATCATCCTCAAGATTGGGATAGGGTTTTACCCGCGGCCCTCTTCGCGTACAGAGAGGTCCCCAATGAACATACAGGGGTTTCTCCCTTTGAACTTGTCTTTGGCGCGCGACCGCGCGGCCCAATGTCTTTGCTGCATGATCTTATAACAGCTGACAATATTGACGATGACACAAAATCTTCTTACGAGTATGTCATCGCGCTGAGACAAAAGATTATCGAAGCATGCAAATTGGCAACGTCCTCTTCTGAATTTGCTAAGCAGAAGGCAAGACAATTTGCTAATAAGAAGAGAACTTTACGACAACTTTGTCCTGGTGACAAAGCATTTGTTTTGCTACCTTGTCGTGAAAATAGACTCCTTATTAGTTGGAAAGGTCCGTACGATATAATATCGAAAATTTCAGATGTTGACTACATCGTCGATATCAACGGGAAGCATAAAACCTTCCACATCAATATGCTTACGGAGTTCCATGAACGTCCTGACTATCTACAGCCTATTTTCCAGGCAACGGACGATTCTCATGTCAAACATGGTCATTACTCATCACTGTCTGTAATACAGGATGAGGAAACAAGTTTTTTCGGATGTTAATCTTCCGCTTCCAATGATCCCACTTCATTCTAGTGAATCATGGAAAGACGTTACTGTTTTTCTCCTGATTTGTCTCTAGGAGAACGGCGACAAGTTTCGTCTATGTTACAAACATTTCAGGATGTCCTCACTGACATCCCTGGACAAACTCATGTCATTGAGCATGACATTGTTCTAACTGAACATACTCCAATTAGGGTTAGACCTTATCCTATCCCTATACATTTCCAAACACAGGTTGAAAAGGAGTTGGATGAAATGATAGATTTACAAATAATCGAACCATCCACTTCTGCATATTCTTCGCCGATGGTTATTGTTCGAAAAAAAAGACAATAACATACGTCTTTGCGTTGACTATCGCAAATTGAATCAAGTTACGAAGTTCGATGCTGAACCTATGCCTTTACTAGAAGAGCTACTTACTCGTCTTTCTAAATCGCATTTTTTCACTAAACTTGATTTGTCTAAAGGATATTGGCAAGTTCCATTATCCGAACGCGCCAAACCTCTTACCGCTTTCTCTACTCCCAGAGGCCTTTTCCAATGGAATTTTATGCCTTTCGGCCTTATGAACGCACCAGCTACATTTGTACGCATGATGCGTCGAATCCTATCGTATCGGTCAGATGTCATTGCTTATCTAGACGACATCTGTCTTTTCAGCGATACTTGGGAAGATCACTATTCAGGGTTAGTTGAATTATTATCAACTCTGCGTGAGTATAACCTGACAGCAAAACCATCCAAAGCTTGTATTGGCTTTAGCGAAATTGCTTTCTTAGGCCATCGAGTAGGTCACGGTTTCTTGAAGACAGAAGACCATAATATCACTAAGATACTTAACATCTCTATCCCTAGGACTAAAAAGCAAGTGCGAAGTCTTTTAGGTCTCATACAATTTTATGGACGTTTCATTCCGAATCTGTCCTCTATCATGGCACCTCTCTCTACACTATTAAAGAAAGGGTCGCCTAACATGGTTCACTGGTCTCATGAATGCCAATCTTCACTAGAGAAGATCAAAACTATGTTTTCATCACCACCTATTTTAGTGTTACCTACAACAGATAAGACATTTGTTCTTCGTAGTGACGCTTCATCCACTGGGATTGGAGCGGCACTAATGCAAGAGTACTCTGGAACTCTGCATCCTGTAATGTATATATCCAGAAAACTTAATGCTGCAGAAAGGAATTACTCGGTTTTAGACCGTGAATTATTGGCAATGGTTTGGTCAATTCTCAAACTCCAAAGATTCCTTCTGGGCGCGCATTTCGTAGTGGAAACTGACCAAAAAGCTCTTACGGCTATCCAAAGTAAGAACTTGAAGAGCTCGAGATCAACTCGATACGCAATCGCTCTTCAACCTTTTCATTTCTCGGTACGAGCTATCCGTGGTTCAGAAAATGTGATGGCGGACATTCTGTCCAGATGCCCACATGATGCCACTTAACTGTTAAATATTGGATCTTTTTAATATGTATAACTTTACAACAGTTATTTTTTGTTTCTTTACTAAGATACACATTTGTAATTTAATAATAGAATGATGGTATCTCTACTTAGCGGTTTATTGATGTTTATTCACCGCTGTTCTTTGATGATTGTTTCTTCATAAATCATAAATTTAAGATTATAGTGTGAATTTTTGGTATGCATTGTATAATTACCAGAATTGTATTATACGTACATCACACCTTCCTGGAAACATTTATTCGTAGAGAAACAATTTCTCTCAGATTTTGAGATATATTCTCACCGGTCATATTAGGAATTATAGTTATTCCTGATATTTTCATCTGCGCAGTATTCTTGCGTTGTGAGCCTATTCTACGTTGCTCCTAGATGTGTTTAAAAAAAAACAATTTTTTTTTTTTTTTTCCCGGGAGGTGTGGTAAGACTGTAAAGTGCAATCTTTACTATCTTGCAATATAATACATTTATATACTTATTATGTTCGCAAATATTTTGTAAACAAAGTATTTCCTTTTTTAAGTGCTTAAGGAGAAGTCATTTTTGAGTTACTTCCCTTGAAAGGAGTTCCGTCATCTTCGATCGGACTCCGCGGACGAGTCTAGGCCTACTGCGATTTATTCTTTGGCTGGGTAGGAATAGATTGTTCTTGCTTCAGTATATCTATGGCCTGAATTTATACGTAGTGTTTGTATGAGTAGGACGAGTCTGTCTTATATATGGATATCTTTACATTTCTAAGTCGAACTATGTTGGTTGTCGCTAGAAAAGGTCAAAGGCTATGCAGCGGAAGTATCGCTAGCAAGGGGGTGTGATTCATGGCTGTCATCCTGTCGGGATGTCGAATTTTGTTGTAGCCGGCCTATCGCCGAAAAAGTGATCTATAAGTAAATGGGGAAAAGTGATAGTCATTTAGACATGTTGTATGTACTTTACCCCAGTGTTTATTCTCTTTTGCCAAGGAATGGCAAAGTTATATTTCGCATAGAAAGGTAAAACCACAATTTATTATGAACTTGGGCTTCGCCATCGTTGTCGATAAGCAGATGCACAGTGGTACTTTTGAAAAGAATATTTATTCAAAGGAAGATGACATTCCTATGTATCAGCACTAGATTATATGATATTATTCAATTACCTCTATGATAGAAGCTATGAAGAAATGAGGACATTTAACGAATGACCAATTTTGGTCTGTATCCAATAGTGAGTGAAGCTCACGAGAGAAGCACAGCCATGTTGAAATCCATATACTTTGTATTTATCGAGTGAGAAAAAGGGATGCCTGTACTATCGCTCGATGAACCAAGAGATCACTGCTACATGTGAGAACCCATGTCTGGGATTCCTATATCTTTATGAAAATATATATATTGAACTTTACGTGAAGGGATATTCGCTAGACGAGGTTAGGTCTAGGAGCCTTCCTATATATTGGTTATGGTCTGACGTGCCCAGTCAGTAAAGCCAGATGATTTACATGATGGAACTCTGAATGCTTATTTACGAATGCTCCATTATGATATTTGCCAAGCATGAATGCTAACTTAAGATGATATTCCTGTGATCAACATTATGCTGTCTATGTCGACATTTGTTCCTGTAACCATACACGTACTGTCCAAGTGTGCGTCTCATTAAATGTTATAAAAAGACCACCGTAGTTCCAGTACTTCTTGAATTCGAACAGTGTGAGTATGAGTGATGTACTACCAACCTGTCAACTCTATCGAATCATTCTACCATTCGCGTTCTGACATTCATATACACACTCATTGTCTACACTCACATTCTTGTCGGAGCCTCATCACGTTCCAGGACAAGATGACCTGTATGACCAAAACTGTGCTGGGTTTAATGAGTTGACAATCGTTACACTTTACTACACCAGTCCCAACATCTACATTTATCAACTGGTGGACACTCACGTCATTTAACAAATAAAGCGTGATTTAACAACTAGTAGCCAGTATGAGTTATCAACTACACAGAGTTTAACAATCTTCAACGCTAGTAGGGCTGCCTTTTATGCAGTGGGAATGCTAAAGAAAATGAACCGCCGTAAAAATCTAACACGCTTTAGTTTCGGTTTCGAAAATGTACAATAAACATTTTAACATCTCGCCGATCTGCTGCACGAAACGGGGGACAAGCTTGTAATTAACGACTTGCCAGAACTGTGAGACCAAACTGGCGTTTGAATTAACGTAATATGTTAACTTTAACACTAACATTTGTAATAATTCGGACATTTCACAGTAGTAAGAACGAGACGATTGTAATAATTAACGCAAAACACTACCAAAGTTTTGAAAAACCCCTCCTCGCTCTGCACGCGGTCTCTTTAATATATACACGCTGTGGGCAAAGCCAGCAGAGGCAAACACACAGACAATTTTCCAGTTCCTCCTAGCGGTAATATTCTGACGTCACTCAAACTAGTTGGTTTATTTGAATAGTGAGGAAAATGTTAGAGACGGGGGGTTGGGGGGGTGGGGGGGGGGGGTGGGGGTGGGGGGGGGGGGGGGGGGGGGGTGGGGGGGGGGGGGGGGGGGGGGGGTGGGGGGAAGATGGCCGACTTGTGAAAAATTTATATTTGACGATTGACAGTGACAAAATTGAAAATCTAAACCATACTGAAACTGACCATAAAAATCATATGGTAGTATAGCTTAGAGTCCCCTGAGCAAAAATATGTTTTAAAAAATATGGTAGTCCAAGTATTAGCCAAGTTATTGAGAAAATACTAAATGTCTAAGAACGCTTGGCCGGACAGACTGTTGTTCTTGCTCGTTACACATAACGTTATTGGGGACGCTAGTTTTAAAAAAAGGCATTGTAGTAATTCAAATTCTATTGGTTGGTATAAGAGTATAGAAGTAAAAAAAGGGGGGGGGGGGGATAGGAAAATGTAACTAAAACTAAACATCTTTTTCTATTGGGCATAACTAACGCAGACTGACCAATGGACTACGAGGCACATAGTTTGTTTGGAATTGTTTTGTATTTTCAAACTAAATTCAAAATTATTTAGTAGTGTCTGCTTTCATTGGTCGGCTCTAATAGATATTGGCAAAAGGCATAGTGGTCTCGTGGCCATTTGAGTAGAAAATTTTATTCAAACAACTACGTTGAGATCAGATGTGATAACTTGTAAAATTAACTACTAATTCACTATCTGGACGGGGCAGAGCAAAACTGAGGCCATATTCTTTGCCAGTCAACGTTATTTGTGACATATTTCTTTGAACTAGTGGTAAGAATGCTTTATGTATTTACATGCTTGATTAAAACTGAAAAAGTCAGATACTGCTGTGGAAAAGTGAAGGACATGCCGGAAGCAAACATTATTGAGTCCTCACATTGAACTGTATTTGACTGTTGCATATTATTATGATTTTGTATTAATATTTTGTATTGGTAATGTTAGGAAGCCTCTGTGTTCTATGAACACTTTTCAACATGCCTAGAGCGTTTATAAGTTAGAAAAGAACAGAAAAAAAATCATGTAAAAGGAGATGTGGTTACTCCACGTTATTGCATTGAAGCAAACTATGTAAAAGTATAGGGGCGTATCTGCCATAGGGACCTGTGGTGTGGTCACAGAAGGGTGTGAGTCATAAATTAGGGGCTGATGCACATGAATGCACAAGAGGCTGATCCCATACCGTCATGTAGGGATAAGAAGTTGTGATCAGGTTGAAAAGGCCAGGTGTCTTTTTATTGCAGAGTTTTTATTTCCTGTTACCATCCGGTGACAGGAAACCTGATGAGTGGGTGTAAAGTCTCCATTATAAAGTTTAAGCTGTCAGCTGATAGCCTGAAGGAGCTTGCGTGTGGGTGCTGATCTACATTGTCTCTACATTGATATACTGACTTATATTCGACCTACCAAGAATCCCAGGTGACACGTTATCAGCTGGGACATCTGATATTTCATCCTAAGAAACTAGTTCCTATCAAAATAACATTGAATTATATGGGGCATGATGAAAACAACAGCCCCTCATAACAAATGACAATCACTAGCAACTATTAAAGTTTTAGTCTGTGAATACACCTACAGGAACTCTATATTAACAATATATTCATAGGACCAAGAGTCCATATTTTTAGTTAAAGCATTATGTGTAAATATATTTCCTCATTTTCAAAGACCTGTCCAAAAGAAGTTGGCGAGACAGGCAGATTAAATTGTATAAAGAAAAAAACATTCAAATTTTTAAAAGAAAACTTTCACCACAATCTTGTTCATTTTCTTTTAGTGAGTTAAAGTGTATTGTGTTGATGTACCATCATCTTCATTTCACCCCTAGACACTAGAGACATCATACACCAGCCACTAGAATCAAAATACGGACTGTGTGAGATCTAGGGAGGTAGCGTTAGGTTCCCTGATCAAATATATCATCATCATCATCCTTTTTATAGTCAGGGACCTACATGTGCTTGACCTCACACAGTTAACACAGACACAACTATCTTTCTTGTTAGGTATAACATCTTAACCTCCCCAGCAAAAATTACATTTGCTACAACTATTTGTGTGTTTGTGTAATTTGTTTTTCAGTCTACCATTCTAATATGATAATTTTGTTTTCTGCAATGTGCTCTTCTAGTGTGATAATGTTGTTTTCTGTATCGCTCTTCTAATATGATAATGTTGTTGTCTAAAATGTGTATAAAACGTAACTCTGAAAATGGGGGCCTTGAAGCTGGTTCAAAATTATCATAGGACTCAGTTTTGACAGGCCTTGAAAAGTATCTCTAGCCGAGGGAAGTCTACGTCTGACTTGACTGAAAGATTATTCTTGTTTAGATGTCACGAAAGGGTTTTGATGTTATTGTAATCTAAAGTTATCCTGGACCAAAAGATGTATCAGATGATACCAGGATAGTGCCAGATAAGAGACTGGTCTTACAAGAAATACCCCCTTTTCTGAAAAGAATAAGGGTGTAATGACATCAAAGGTAGAATCCAGCTGCATAAATATCCAGGTGTGATGAGAGTGGATGTCCTGAAAGTCTATTTGCTCCCTTTCACGATTCTCCCCTGATATTATGTGTTATTATTATTATTTATTATGGCTAATTATGCTAGGGGTACTAATTATGGTCTATCTGTATATATAATATGTATCAACAAAACTTTGAACTCAATTTAAATAATTTTAGCAAGTCTGATGGTACATATTTACAATTTATTTATCCTATACCGTTTCTCTTTTCGGTTAGGTAACTTATAATGAATCAAATGTATTTACACAATGAAATAAATAAGCATGGAATATCAATTATCAAAATGAATCGATATGGTGAATTTCACCTTTTTATTAACCATTATCTAATACATATATGTTTTGTCACTCTTACTGGACTGTGAAGTAGTAATTATTATATTTATGTCCACAAATATTCATCATACACTGTATTTTTATCTTTTTATTGTATATATTAGAGGTAGAGTCTGAATAGGCTGAACAGTGGCTTGTGTTTTGCCACTTATCTTCTATGTAGAGATCAATCACTCTCCAGCCATGGACTAACACGTCTGTGAATTGCCAGGCAGTAGACGCTGGGTATCTGGCTCCAATGACTTTAAGAGCACTTGCACCTCAGAGTTCAACAGAGATAGATGATTCATGCACTTCTGGTAGTTTGCAGGATAAAACCTGGAATACAAATAATCACAACCCCTGTATGGTCCAGCACTATTCTGTCCTCACACACAATGGACATAACAAACAGTGTCAGACATTGTGCTAACATATGCACAGGACAATTTACCTCAATACCACTCACAGCCAGTTCACTGTGACTACACTTTCTTTATAAATCCTAAGTTAGATCCAGTTGTCCATGATCCGCCTTCATACAATGATTTGGTCTAGTATAAATCACTAGGTAATACCTTGATCAATACCTTAAAACAATTCCTGTCATCCTTCCTTATGTTCCTGGTAAATGTGTCGTTCCTTTAAGAAATACTCCTTCAAACACTTTGTCAAACATACAGACGTACTTTGGCCATCATTCTCAATTATGCTACACATTTTACAAGGCTGGCTTTCGTCTCCAAGAGTTTACACATGCTACACACTTCCTAACGCACAAGTGGATTAATCACAGGAAAATTACATAATTATATACATGTATATATTCATTCTTACCCTCTGGCAATACATACAAGCTGTAACAGGCTGTTAAGGGGCATATAGGTCTGCCAGGCAGATGCGGTTGGCAAAGGTACAAGACGTTTACACTTTTCCGCTTTCTTCTGTTCAGCTGTATTTTTTAAATTTTGTGGCCTCAATTTAGCCAAGGGCAAGGTCTTATATACTAGCACATCCGCCGTCTCGGATGGCATGGGGCAAAAAGGGTGTTAAAATCTCAAATAAGGCATAAATTTGCCTTCTGTTCAATTAGCAAAATTTTAAATATTAATTATCTTTCTTATTTATGGGGCGATTTTGGTCATTTAAAGCTGGAATTATTCTGTGAATTATTTTGTATTGAACTATCCACTAACTGGTTAGTTTGCAAAATGCATTTTAATATATGCATGCTTTAACTAGCTAAATTGGGACTAACCTGATGTAACGAAGCCCTTTCCTTCGATATTTCTATCTTACTAAAATACTATTCGAGAAAATTTTTACACCTACCTCTAGCGTAACATTCCCGTTGTTGAATTATATTATCCTTTCCGGTGATACTTCTTTATTCTTTCCGAAATTAAATGGCATTGTACCATCGTTTACACAAAATGGGTTTCTATGTTCAAGCCTAGTACGTTTTACAACACACACCAAGAATGACGAATTTTCATTGGCTAGTGTATCAGAGAGTTCTCCCCATATGGCGTACGGTATGGTCAGATTTACTCCTAAGTATACAGAAAACCGTGTTGTGAGACAGACTAAATCACGACAATAGACAAACATCTTACCATGACATTTTCTATTTCTTGATGGACCTCAACGCCCATATTCTGCTGTAGGAACCTATCCCATTCTGTTAAGAACCAAAATCAACTTGATGAACGCTTGTTTTCTGCCCACCGACGTGACACATTCTCATCTTAAGATTATGCTTGAGCAAGAATAGTTCATGGTACAGACTGAGTGGATCAGCTTTCTTTTGCTGATAAATAACATTCAGTCTTTAAATTCTTGTACAACAGACGTAGCAAACACAAACCACAGGTAGGTTTTGTGGTCTGACAAAATTTCCTCTAAAATTCGAGCTCAGCTGAAGTGAAATAAGCCTTCAGCTCATCTCAGTTCATCAAAATATTAAACATAACATTTTCTCATACGAGCCACCTGTAGAAGATGGTTTTTCAAATGGAAGAGGAGTGGCTCGAGCAGGTTCAGATTCTGTAGCTGTGTTCATAACGCAAAACAATTCTTTATACGATTGTCGTCTCAACTCACTATGGCGAAACCAGTGAGGTATTTCTGACAATCAAAATCCAATATACGATGGTAGTATGGAAACTGCATGTTGAATGCATAAAGCCAGTGAATGGCAGATACATTTCAGTTGCACGCAGAGAGGAGACATCTGTCAATGTAGACCACACTGAGCCAACTATTGTTTACGCACCATCTGATGCTAAACCGATGCCATTTGTCATACTCTTGTCGTTTTCCTGGCTATACTGCCACAAACACATACCTTCCCCGTTCACAACCAGATATTTAAACAAATGCTAATCATCAGTAAGTCATATTGTATAAAGGGACTGAAACAGTAGCCTAGATGTCTCTATCATGGGATCCGCGCTGGTGTAATGGTTACTACGTTGCGCTGGCGATCAGGTGTTCAAGGTTCAAGCCAGGGCGTCAGCATTTGAAGGAGTGTCAACAACCGGGATTTTGACTGAATAACCTAACGGCTCCTGAGATAAATCCTCTGTGGATGGGAAGGGGCGAAGCTCCTGACCGGGTTGGAAGGAAAGTCCACAGGCTTCCCAGCCTCGCAATGACATGTCATTGGGCCGAAGGGCTGAAAGCTCAAGTGCCGGTGGTTAAGAAAAAAAAAAAAAAAAAGATGTCTCTATGACCGTGGATAATGGGTTGCAATTTATATTAGCTTCATTTGTTATGTTTTGTGTTTCTTTGATATAATTAAATACGCGCACAGTTCTTTCAGCGCAAGCAATTTTGCAAGTAAAAAATAAAAAGCATACGCATCTCTTTTTTACGCCTACCAATTGTTTTAAAAAGCCAAAAAAAGCCAAACGAATTTTTCGACGCCAACCAATGTTTAACACAAAAAAGCCAGAAAAATTCCAAAAAGCAATACGAAGCTTTTTGACAACAAGCAATAAACGAAAGCCAGATTTGTGGAATTTGGCGTTAAAAAAAAAGCCAAATTGGCAACCCTCTCATTGAAATACTTTTAAAAGCCTTAGCCAGCCACACAATATACCTTTGACAGCAGCCATCTGGCAATGCATTCTTATATACTGAAGCACATTAAAAACGCACCACCTGTATAATCCAGGAACAGAGTGTGAAATGTAAATATAATTGTTTACAAGTTTACATATTTGGAATCTTTGTTCATTTTCCTATGAATCCATGCTGGTCATTAATTTGTACATTTGATTGTTATGAAATTCATTGCATTCTGTGCAGGCAAGGGAGAAAACCAAAAATGCAACCAATAAAAAAATTCATATACACTATCCTTAGTATCTGGTATGTCCACTGTGTGCTTGCAAACAAGCTTGGCAGCGGCTCCGCATGGAACGCACAAGTCTCTGAAGGAAATTCCGGGGAATCAAGTTCCATTCACGTGTAAGAGCAGCTTCGAGCTGTTGCAGATTAGCTGGAGAACCTTGCCTGTAGACTCTGCGTCCAAGCTCGTCCCACAGATGTTCTATAGGGGACATGTCTGGTGATAGGGCAGGCCAATCAATCGTCACAATGTTCTGCTGCTGTAGATATTGCTGCGTAATGCATGCGGTGTGCGCACGTGCGTTATCCTGCTAGAGAAGCTGCAAGTCTGGATAATTTGTGAACGCAGGAGCAATCAATGCATCCAGAACCTCATCTCGATATGTCACAGCATTAACATTTCCACGGAAGACGTGAAGAGGCAAGCGATGGTGAAAACGGAATCCTCCCCAAATGTGAATACTGCCACCTCCAAATCGGTTGTGCTGACGAACACAGCAATCTGCAAAGCGCTCTCCACACCGTCGCCAAATCCGCATACGTCCATCAGCAAAGGACATGTTGAATCTGCTCTCGTCTGTGAATAGGACAGCATTCCACTGCAGTCTAGTCCATCTGACATGTTGCTCTGCCCATTGCAGGCGCTGCTGACGATGTCTGTGAATCAAGGTTGGCCCAACATAAGGTCGTCTTGCAGTAAGGCATGTATCTCTGAGTCGTCGTATGACTGGCATTCGAGAGACTTGCCCACGTCTACCCACTATTGCTCTTGCTGTTTGACTTGCCGGGAGAGAACGATTCCTTAGGTGACTCAGCACAATATGACGATCTTGCGCAGGGGTAGTAACTCGTGGTTGGCCACTCCGAAGTCTATCCCGGGCACTGCCAGTGGTTCCGTAACGTTCATTGAGACGTACAATAGTGCTGTGGTGGCAATTCATCCTTCTGGCAATGGCCCGCGAGCTCATTCCGGTCTCTAACATACCAATGGCTCGTTGGCGGTCGTTTTCCGATAGTCGTGGCATTTCAAGCACATGTACTGGGTGTTTTGTCTCAACGGCCTTTTTATACCGAGTATACTGCCACAACGCGTACACATTTTCAGGGTCATAGCTGTTGGGAATCGTGTTGCACGTGTAACTTTCATTGTTTTCATGTAGTCTGTACACAAACCCGTGGGTTGAATCATGCACTTTCCATTCCAGCAGCAATTCGCTCTCTACCTCATGACAAACACGGGGAAAATCCATTCCCACACTTTTTTTTCCAGCTTCTCGGCATCAGTATATACAATAGTGGTGCGTTTTTAATGTGCTTCAGTATATTATCACAAATTAATGTATGTGACAGAAATCTGGCTATGCCTTGTTACACGATCACAAATTAATATTCCAGAAAGTAAAGTTGTCATGGTTTTTCATACTGTCACACATAGATTTTTGTGCGAGCCAACAGTTTAAATATGGTCACAAAAATTATTGCGTTCCAAATAGCTGTAGTCGCAATTGGGTACTCAAAATAAATTTGGAAGTTTGTTAGATTGTGTTAACATTTGTGGTGAGATTGTGTTAACATTTGTGGTGAGATTGTGTTAACATTTGTGGTGAGATTGTGTTAACATTTGTGGTGATACTGTTTTTGTACTTAAACGGAAAGTAAGAAGTGTCGCTGTTATATCATATAGAACTCAAACAATAAATTAGAATCCTGCAATGTTATTGTGTGTTCTATTGAAGTGATGAATTAGAATTTTACAACCCTGTTTTATATAGCCTACTGGACAGTTTGACATCGGGGTCTGGGAAGAAGTCAACAACAGAACTGGTAAACAACGCTGGGGACAGTAGGTTGTGGAGAGACATGATCACTAAGGTGACCAGACGTCCCGGTTTTTCCGGGACAGTCCCCGTTTTCGACCATTTTTGATAATTTGTCCCGACTTTTTTTCGATGCAATCCGGGACGCCAATTTGTCCCGGTTTTGGACGAATTTGCCAATTTGGCATAAATCTCACAGATTAATAAAAAAAATTATTATTCCGTGGCTGACTTGAGGGAATTTTTAATTATTAGTGAACTGGCGCCGAAACAGCACAAGAGGTTGTCAGGACCACGAATTAGTTTTGTAGTTCCAATGGGATATTCGAAGTTATTTGAAATTTTAGGCTACTTATTCGGAGTAACCAGGAAGACATGCACACCATCATAGCTGGCAGACGCTGGAGCTGGATTGGCCACGTTCTCTGAAGGGACCATGATACCATCACAAGAACAGCTATGCTATGGACCCCCGAGGGAAAGCGAAAGAGAGGCCGACCAAAAACAACTTGGCGGAGAACTGTGGAAACTGAGATGCAAAGAATGAACCACAGTTGGGGCACTGTACGAAGGATGGCCGCCGACCGAGCAAAGTGGAATCAATTTGTTGCTGCCCTACAAGACGCCACTAGGCGTGATGGCCGCTGACTGCTTTGACGGTTGGCGGTTATGGATTAAAGAAGAAGAAGAAGAAAGTACCAAGATTTTGCGTACGGTATACGTTTATTTAATTTAAACGCTGAACTATTTGTGCAAATTTTGTTAGTGTTGTAAGAAAATGGTACCAAAGCGTAAATGCAGTTTCAATGAAGATTTACAAAAGGAATATCCGTTTATTAAAAAGAGTACATCAAACTCCAATGTACTATGCAATATATGTGCCTACGGGTTTTCGATAAGCCATAGTGGACGTGGTGATATTAAGAACCACATAAGCAGTGAGAAACATAAGAGAGCCGTCGTTACAGCTGCATCAAGCTCTTCGTTAACCACTTTCTTCAGAGCTGATAAAATTGATGACCAAGAAGAGCAATTAGCTGCTATAGAAGGCGCCTTTGCATACCATACAGTGCTACACAATCATACTTTCAGGTCTATGGATTGCACATTAAAATTACTTCAGGTTACATTAGAGCCAAAATTTCCATGTGCACGTACGAAAACAGAAGCCATTATTCGAAATGTCTTGGCACCCCATATTCTAAATGAGTTAAGGTGTGACCTAGAAAAGTCTATATTTATTTCTGTACTGACAGATGCATCCAACCACAAAGAACTTAAGATTTTTTCTTTGCTTGTCAGATACTTTGATCACAGTAATGGAGTGAAAATTAAAATATTAGAGTTAATGTCATTGCCAGGTGAAACATCTGATATTGTAAGTAGTTTTCTTAATGACTGCATAACTGAAAATGGTTTAGACAGGAAAGTAGTTGGATTATGCGCAGACAACACAAATTCCAATTTTGGAGGTGCTGAAAGGAAAGGACAGAACAATGTTTTCAAAGAACTGCAAGAAAACCTTGGACATGGTCTTATAGGAGTTGGGTGTGCAGGTCATATTTTCCACAACACTGTTCGGACAGCTGCATATGTACTGCCTGTTGATGTCGAGCTGATTATTGCTAAAATTTATCTACTTTTAAAATCATACACATGTCAGAACAACAATCTATAGATGCTGTTGGATTTAACCCTATTTGTACTGTGGATTTAACTCACGGCTCATTGTCTACAAAGTAGTACCACAGCACACAATAGCTGACATGAGTAATACAATAACGCCTCAAATACAGTAATATCCCTTTAATGAGAAGTACACACAGCAATCACTATGCATGAACTGCAATACATAATATAATGAATACATAAGCCAACGTACTTGCGATAACAATACCAACTCTCCCAATAGCACAAAGGCACAGCACAATGCACTGAAAACTGCCACATATCCTGGCGAACACTGTAATTCGTTATGAGAACCAAAATGGTTACCGACATAAACTCATCAGTGAAGGCACTGAACTATCGCTCAGAGGCGGCACCTGATACTAGGTTAGAGCAATACACAATAGCAACCAACGTATCACAATTAATAATCAGGAAGGGAATAAACACTAGAACTTTCTAAGCTCAATCTAGCACCCATCAAATATTCCTGCACATATGAAAATCGGCAAGCACTGAACAACAATTGGCATCCAAATAATTCCCCAGCAAAACTGCTGACAAAAACCATCTACGACCTCATCGGCCGGCGGACATCGCAAGAATCCCGTTTTGCGCCAAAAGGTCCCTTCCGGCTTTCCTTCTAATCGAAAACTAACCGAGCAGGTTTTAAAGGATGAATAGCAGTGTTACCACTCTACAGGGTAACCAGTATAGACTTAGTGAAAGTCTATCCTGTGACACACAGTACGAGGTGAAAGACTCAAGGAGTTTTGCCAGTTTGTGGAAACAGACTTCCAGATGATCTTAGCTTATGCTCAGACTAGGTGGTTTGCTCTGCTGCCTGCTGTTGAAAGGGTTCTTCAGATGTTCCTGCCTCTAAAATCATATTTTCAATCTCAAGACAGATGCCCAGTTTTTATACAGACATTCTTTGAAATCCTCTATCTGAGGCATGGCTTGTTTTTGTTCACAGTCAGGCCTCTCCATTCACGAAGCAGTGCAAAAAATAGAGGGACAGACGGTCACTGTGTTTGAAGTCATTGACAGCATCAACAGGTTGAAAACTATTTTGAAGTCCAAACTGGAAGATTGTTTCTTGCCATCAAGAGTTAAGCTAATCCTTGAAAAGCTGAAAATGGAAGGACTTCCAAAGGAGGATGTGAAAAAGTTTCATGCTAGCGTTTCTTCGTTCTATGAAACAGCTTTAAATTATTTTAATAAATGGGCTGCACAAAATTTTCAAGACCTAGAATCCTACAGCTGGGTAACGCTGAACAGAATACCAATTTGGGCAGATATTGAGATATCATCATCACTAGTGATTCAAACATTACCTTCAGCCCACTTTACAGAAACTGAAATTTATGACGAATATGTCTATATGAAGCAGTTTGTTACTTCTCAGAAAATTAGTGAATGGAGTGGCAAAAAAACATTGCCACCACAACGTTGGATTGAAATGGTTTCCCACTTCAAAAACAATAATGTGACATTTTCAAATATTTTGAAGTTGGCAGAGTTTTTTTTTTCTGTCTACCTGGAACAAATGCTGCCACAGAAAGAGTGTTTTCTTTGATGAACAGCTTATGGGCAAGTGATAAAACACAGCTAGGTGTTGAAACTTTGAAAGCTATGTTGACAACCAAAGTGAACTGTGAGGAAACATGTGTCGAGTTTTTTAAGATGCTGCTTGCAAAGAAGGACCTATTGATAAAAATTCACTCATCTGAAAAGTACAGTAACTCAGCTTCACCTTAAGTAAGGGTTATTGATATTTTTCTCTCTTATTAGTTTAAGTAGTTAAACTTATACAGTAAAATGTATGTTATTCAATGTTATTCAAATGTATATATAAAATGTATATTATTTTAAATTGACATCAATGTTACCTCGTGTTTATGTGTAATTGTGAATGTTATCGGTAACACATGTTATGTCGTGGGTTGGCATGTATAACATCCACATGTAAATGCAGTCAGACCAACTTGAAATAAGTACGCTCAGTCCATCGTACAATTAACACGATTTTAATTGACGATATTCACAACACTGAGTACTTCACACATTGAGACATTTGTATAAAAATGATGCTCCATAATAACCATATTATCTCTGGCAGTAAGAATTGATGAACTGTACAGCTGGCCGTTAGAGGTCAAACTGTCTGCAAATATTCCAAAACGACCTTGTCATGAATGTTAATTTGTATTACACAGTTACGTACTACCTTCTGTCTGCCGTCTTGCCACACATCACTCAAACACACATTCTTGAAGTAGTGTCAGTAGATAATCTGACAATAATTTAATAAAAATGAGAACCCTAGTATGGAACTCTTAAAAACACACACTGTCCCATTAGGACGAACAAACACCTCGAATGCCGGTCACCCCGAACGTTCACCGTTCGTTTCTTCGCCCCGACATTGCCTACGTCATACACTCATTTACATATAGGTCACACCTTAACCAATAGCTAGCGTTCAGCACTGGTCCGTCGCGTGTACCTCTCAGCTGTGCACAGCGATGCCTTAGCAAGCCTGCGTGCAAAATGAGTGGTAACACTACCCCGCCCCCCCCAGCGAAAACTGAAAGTTTTCCTCAAAGGAGGATGACAAACCCTGGACCATTTCACAAAACGTGAAGTAAAAGTCGTGTATGTTAGATATGATTAATTGTCCATAGAAAAGATGTCAAGAAATGGAGAAAAAAAACTAAATGGAGATGTCAAATGATGAAATATGATAATAAAATTGTGATGCATGATACATGGAGAAGTTCAATGAAATAATTAAATGATGAATCAATTTAACTAGCTAATTGAATGATATTAAACCATATTGAAAAAAACAGAAAAAAAAAAACTGTAAATTTAATTATGTCCATGTGATAATGTCTAAGATGTGTTCATCATCTTGAAATAATGAAACTAGTTAAAGTTCTTAAAGTAAGGCATAGGTATTATCACTTCTTAATTTTATCGTCCCTTAAATGGTATGGTTATGAAAATGTTCCAGATGTGAGTTTCCTTTACGCCAAAAGTCAATCCGATTTTAAGCATTCTGCACAAGATGTGTCAATAAAAGTTCCAGACACGTAGTATTTGTTGAAATAACAGATGATACCAGTCAATACTGCTTGATAGTGAGTTGGAGAAGTCTGTGACCATGTCCTTAATTCTTGATCATCATACACCTAAGTTTCAAAGTACCCGCAGGAAAGCAAGTCACTTACAAATGTCTTTGGATAGCTGTGTGGACGAAGTTACCATTGAGCATGTGCCGAGACCAAAAAAAAAAAAAAAAAAATTCACCATGCATAACAATGTCTTGTAATGTCATATTCAAAAGTCAGGAAATGACTATCAAGCACCTCATATCTGTGGGTACCCTCGACATCATGATTCAAATCCAATGGTAGATGTAGAGGTTCAGCTCTGTGTTATGGTCATGGTATAGGCATTAATTTATTCTCCACGATGCCAAATTCTTGAGAATCTGTATTATCTGTTTGTGGGTAACGCGATAACACATCTGCGATAACGTTGGACTTGCCATCAATTGGGTGGATGATGTAGTCATATGCTTGTAAGTTTATCGCATATCTTGCGACCCTTGGGTTTTTCATCTGTGCACTCTGTAAATACGAGAGAGCCTTCTGGTCTGTCTCAATAATGAAACGAGACCCAAGAAGGTATCGCTGAAGTTTGGTCACCGACCAGATAATCGCTAGAAGCTCTCTCTCAATTATGGGGTATCTGCATTCAGTTTGAGAGAGCTTACGCGAGATATACAGAACTGGATGAAGTATTCCATCCACCTCCTGCATTAAGGCACCACCGATCCCATACTGTGAAGCGTCCGTTCTGAGGATGAAAATTAATTTTGGATCAGGTAATTTTAATATAGGCTCAGATGAAAAAAATTCTTTTAAATGGGCTAGAGCTCTGTCACAGTGCTCAGTCCAGACAATCCTATTAGGAGAGCCTTTTGTAGTCAACTCAGATAGAACTGAAGTAATGGAGGACAGATGTGGCATAAATTTATTGTAGAACTGGACAAGACCCAGGAGGCTTCTTACTTGTTTCTTTGTCCGAGGAATGGACAAATTAAGAATTTTTGAAATAGTGTTGTCTTCAGTTTTGAGAAATCCGTGTCCAACTCTGTGACCTAAGAAGGAGATTTCGTGGAACCCTATGTGAATCTTAGAAGGCTTTGCAGTAAGACCATGTGACCGAAGAATCTCGAGTAGAGATTTAAGTCCAGAAACATGTTCGTCCCAAGAGTTGTGGAACAAACAAATATCATCTATATAAGAGATAATATCAGATCTGTGGGAAAAAAGTTTTCTCATCATGCGGACAAAGGTAGCTGGTGCATTCACCAAGCCAAAGCACATGAAATTCCAATGAAAGAGACCTTTAGGAGTAGCAAAAGCAGTGAGAGGTTTGGCTCTTTCTGTGAGAGGTACCTGCCAATACCCCTTGGATAGGTCAAATTTACTAAAATACTTAGCTTCCGAAAGTTTTGCTAATAATTCCTCAAGAACTGGCATTGGCTCTGCGTCAGACTCTGTTATACTATTGAGTCTACGGAAATCAATGCATAATCTAATACTCTTATCTTTTTTTCTGATGATGACCATCGGGAAAGAATATGGTGACTCTGAATGTGAAATGATATTAAGTTTTAGCATCTCGTCCAATTCCTTTTCGACCCGATCCTGAAAGTGGATAGGGATAGGGTAAGGTTTCAAGTGAATAGGACGATTATCTGTGAGTTTAATATCGTGAGAAATGATAGACGTCCGACCAGGAATATCAGTAAGGACTTGTTGATAGGACTCAAGAATTGCAAGGACTTGACTTTGTTGTGCCGCAGACAGATCAGGACAGATAGAAACATTTAGCCACGATTCTGAAGGCTGCAGTGATATTGCAGGAAGAGGTAAGGGTATGTCAGGGAATGCAGTAGCTTCTTCCTGAATAACAGATAAGGAGGAATATGACGTAGGACGATCAGAGGATTCGTCCAAAACATCAAAAATAGGCTTGAGATATGCAGGTCTATCATTGAATTCCTTTAGCATATTGACATGAAATGTTTTATTCTTGCCATCAACGTCAAGAATATAGTCAACATCTGTGAGTTTTGACATAATTTTATATGGTCCCCTCCAAGAAATAAGAAGGCGATTTTGTCTTGTTGGTAACAATACATAAGCCTTGTCCCCTGGCATTAATTGTCTAAGCTTTTTTCGTCGGTTTTGAAGGGACCGAGCTTTTTCTTTTGCCTTTTCAGAAGAATTGACAGCAATTTGCCAAGACTCAAGAAGTTTCTGACGCAGGTTAACCACATAGTCATAAGATGACTGAACTTCGGGGGATATTTCTGGACCTGACAGTAGCTGTTTTATCATTGACATGGGTCCTCGTGGTGGAGCACCATAAAGGAGCTCAAAAGGAGAAAACCCAGTGTGTTCATTGGGAACTTCCCGATAAGCAAACAGCACTGCTGGGAGCATTCTGTCCCAGTCTTGTGGATAACTAGTGGTCACCTTACCTAGCATTTGTTTCAAAGACCTATTTAGCCGTTCTACCATACCGTTTGACATGGCATGATATACGGAGCTCAGAGATCTATCTATATTACATAGATTCAAGACCTGTGACATGACGTCTGACACAAACTGTGGTCCCCTATCAGATAGAATTTTATCTGGGAAACCCAATCTCGTAAAAATTAGGAGAAGTGCATCAGCCACATCACTGGTAGCAATATGTTTAAGAGGTATTGCTTCAGGCCACCTAGTACACATATCAATACAGGTAAGGACAAACCTGTGACCTCTGGCTGAAGGAACCATTAGTGGACCTATTAAGTCTATGGCTATTTTTGCGAATGGTCGCACAGAGATATCAGCAGCCTGAATGGGTGCATTATGATAAGCTCCTTTAGTAGCCACCTCTTGGCATATTTTACAAGAACGACAAAACATTTTGACATCCTTCACCACTCCAGGCCAATAAAAGTCAGACAAGACTCTGTATTTTGTCCTAGCAAAACCCATGTGACCTGCACATTTTGTGTCATGTGCATGCCTAAGAATGTATGGCCGAACCACAGTTGGTACAAGAATTTGACTACGCACTAACGTAGAGTCTGTATAATTACGCATTAAAATATCATTTTTGATAGAGTACCAAGGACATGATTTTTCTGAGCAATCAGAATCATGTGGTCTCACCAACTTAAAAAACCTTTTCAGGGATTTGTCAGTCTTCTGCATTTCAATGAATGAAGTCTTGGTGAGCATAGGTTTTTGATGTTCATCATCATCATCATTGCCCAGCACTTCACTCTGACTTTGAGCATGTGATTGTGCTCTTGTTGTCACCACATTTGCGTGCAGCCTATGCTGACGTTCCCAGATTTCAATATCTTGGGTGGAACATTCTTTTATGCCAACAAGATTACCCAGGATCAATTCAGCAACTGGATCCTCCAATAAACAAACTTTAACTTGCCCTGAAAAGAATGGTGTGTCAATGTGTACAATGGCTAGTGGATAGAATTCTGCCGTTCCACCAAATGTAATACATTTTACCATTTCCCCTGTGCAGCAGGAAGGGTCAACAAGGGACTTGCGTACACCCACAGTGGTGCAACCTGTATCTCTTAAAACTGAAACAAGATTGTTATTTAAGAAACCCTTGTAAAAAGTAAGTGACCCTTGTCCATCATGGGAGGCTAAAGCTGGTACCAATGCAGGGATGGGATGTCCACAAGATAGTCGCGACACCACGCCTGGCTGAAATAAAGTGCTACACTCAGAACAATTTGATGTATTGAACAAGTCAACAGCACAAGCATTAGCAAGATTGGTGTTAACATTAGTGTGATCGACCATCCCTGTGTTGCTATTATGACTCGAGTTTAAGTTTGAACGTTCCACACTTCATGAGCGCTGAAAGTTGTTTTTTCCACGATAGTTATTTCGGTTTCCTCTTCCGTTCTGATGATTATTAGAATGTTGAGGGCATGTGCACCCTATACAGTGTTGAAAAGGTGGAGAGTTCTGGCTGTTCTCATCATTATAATATCTGTCACTTCTATACATGTAGGAATTATCAGGCCTACGCCATCCTCTGTTTGACCTATTGTACATTTGAGATGGTCCATTACCTCCAGGATATTGACGAAAATTTCTTTGATCTTGAGATGGTCGAGTATCGAAATTGTACCGTCCACGAAACGATCCGACATTTCGGTCTCTGTTCTGACCAAAATTCCGATCCATGCTTTTTGATCTGGCTCCTGGGTTTTGTATTTGCACAGAACGAGCCGAAGCAACTGGTAATGACTCTTTCACAGTGGAGTTGCTCACAACCTGCCCCGGATGAGCTGTCATAAATTGTCGACCTAAAGACTCAACAGCTTGCAATGATTCAGGTTTGCGTTCATGCAAAAATGTTAAAAATTCTGAACTAATGGAGGATAACACTTTGTCCCTCAATATGAGATCCTTAAGACCCTCAAATGTATGTTCAATCTTAGCCAAACCAATCCATCTATCAAAACATAATTTAATAGATGAAATGAAATCCGAGAAGTCCTTGTTCATGTCGGGTATGAGTTTTTTGAACCTCATTCTATACCCATTCTCATCAAGTTGGTATCTTCGTAGAAGTAACGCCTTAGCTGCATCATAGGATTGCCTATTGTTCTCATCCATAGTTAAAATAGCAGTCAAAGCATCACCTGTAACTATTTGCATTAAATGGACCACCCATGATGATCTTTCAAGTTTGTATTCTGTACATACTGTCTCAAAACGATTTATAAAGCAAGATATGTCATCAGAATTCTGGTTAAATTTGGGTAAATGAAGTTTAATTGTGTTAGGAAGTACTTTCTTAGACGAACCTGTCACTTCCTGATTTTGTGAATTGCCAGATTCTATTTTAGATCTATCTAAATTTAAAGAAGCCATCTTCTCTTCATGCTCAAATTGAGCTTTTTTCGCTGCTAAATCTATCTCATCTTGTCTTTTCCTTTCTGCCAAATCTTCCTGTCTTCTTCTCTCTGCAAAATCTTCTTGTCTTCTTTTCTCTTCAATCTCTTCTTGTCTTCTTTTCTCTTCAATCTCTTCTCGTCTTATTTTCTCTTCAATCTCTTCTTGTCTTCTTTTCTCTTCTCTTGCTTGTGCCCTTTCTTCTCTGGCAATATCTTCTAGCCTTTTTTGTTCCTCTTTCTCCAATCTACTCTCTTCTCTTGTAAGTAGCTCCATGGCAAACTCTTCCAAAGCTTGTCCCTGCTTACCAAGTTTTTCTCCCAATAGAATAAAATGCTCCAGAGTAGCCATGTTAGAAGGTTATAAATGACTTACTTGTGAAGTAAAATGTGTATTATATAGTAATTAGCAGTACCAATGCAAATTCTTATAAATGTCAAGATAAAGCAAGTGAAAAATATTATGTGAGCATATGTTAATCTCGTGAAGTAGACAAGACAAACTATGACCCGGACACAGTACAACAAGCCCAGAAAGACAATACTAATGTAGAAAAATAATAAAAAAATAAAATAAAATAAATAAAAATGTATTTAAGTAAAGATAAAAAATAACAATGCTTTGTCTAACAAAATAACAAGACAAACACGCTTTACTACATTTAATACACACAGGAACTGAGGGACAGCAAGGTACGATCAACTGTGTACAAACAATAATGTTTCCAAAACGAAATAATCAGAAACACTCAACGAACTTGAACATCAAGCATCACGTGACAACACAACTAAACGGAAAAAAGGATATGATTAATTCAGGTGAAGCGTTATCCACTCGGCCATGTGCGCCGGACCCTCAATCCTGAAATAATCACCTACCAATCCTACAGACAACCTTGATCTTAGGCCCAGCCAGAGCGGGATGTTTTCCTATGATCAAGTCCTTCACTGACCCCCCTTAAAATACACAAAGAAACATAAAACATGCAGAAAACAAAAGGCTCTGCACAGGATATATCTAAACTAAGCCGACAAGAGATAGACCACTTAGCTTATAGTGAATCCTCCCCAGGTATGGTACTGGACAGAATGGAATCGATTACTCTCACTACAGGAGGATGATAGTGTTGAAATTCTTCATTGTTGTTTACAAAAACAATGATTTTGTTGTTGTTGCCGAATACGCCATCTTGTCTTGTCTGACTGTGCAAGACGTGGAGGGCTGGAGGCTGAAAATCTTCGCTGAGCTTGATCAATTTCGAAGAAAGTTGAAATTCTGCTGCCAAAACTGATGCAAATACTTATAGAATAGAAATGTCATTGATGACAATAAAAATAGTTCAAACTCTTGACCGCATCAAAATTAATAAGTTTGTAGTAGATTTGTTAATGTTTTTGGATCCTGCCGCTAATTCGCTGCTGACGTGAAAAGGTCAACTAAAACTGCGCAGTGCAGTTTGTATGCGCTGAAAAGTATGGCTCGCCGATAGAGCAAATTTTGTAAAAGTGGCTCAGACAGAAGGCTTCATAATGATGAATTTCGAATTGGAGAAAAAAAAAAAACTCCCGTTTGCTGGCCACCATTGGGTGTTACCTCGTGTTTATGTGTAATTGTGAATGTTATCGGTAACACATGTTATGTCGTGGGTTGGTGTCACGTAGCGTTTAAAGGATAAGAGAATTATTTAGAGGAAATAATAGATCTGATGTGGAAGATTTGGCTCAAGGAATCCCTGCTGGGTTTTCCCACTTCCGAAGGGTGACGAAGAGGGTAAATTCTCCTAACTCGACAGGTCTGGAAAAGATTGTAAGGAGATATTTGGTCTAGTGTCACGTAGCGTTTAAAGGATAAGAGAATTATTTAGAGGAAATAATAGATCTGATGTGGAAGATTTGGCTCAAGGAATCCCTGCTGGGTTTTCCCACTTCCGAAGGGTGACGAAGAGGGTAAATTCTCCTAACTCGACAGGTCTGGAAAAGATTGTAAGGAGATATTTGGTCTCTCGCTACCGTCGTCCCCTTCTCAGTTATCTATTATTATTATTCTTTAAATTATATTATATTTTACGAGCCCCCCCTCCCTTATAAAGGAAGATAAACATAGACAATATTCAACATCTAATGGAAGGAACAAAGCGTGGGGTACAGTATATACACCCAATTGGTTTATTGCAATAAAGTGAATAGATGGTGAATGATAGTATTGTCGATGGAATTAGTGTCTGCTGTATGTATTATGTGTCTCACACTTCACGTGTTTTTCATCATGGATGACTAAACTTTGTGGCATTGATTAGGTGAGTTTCCTTTGTCGTGGACTTAGCTTTTCAGCCCCCGGCTGATAGTGAAGTGTGGTTAGTTCTCCGGTCTCCTGACGTTGCCCCGGTAGGTCTTGAATGGATCGGATTTGCCTTCTCTGTGCTCGACTCCGTATTCTGCGCTGAGATTGGACTGTCGTGCAAGGCTCCACCATAGACTGAAGACAAATACGACGGCTTCATTAATTTTCTAGCTTTAGAAAGCAGTCTTTCCCTAAGCCGTCCCTCTGCCCGTCACCTCAGATTTTAGTCTCTAACATCATATGTCTAGAGTCTAATCTTGAATTCAAGTTTCTCCTGTCTGTCCTTTATTATATTTCTCTGCCCCAGTGGCAGTATTATAATTCTTTAGACTGATTTATCGTCAACTTAACCCGATGAATTATTATAAATGTCAGTTAAACCCACCCAATTTATCATAGAAATGTCGGCAACAGTATTCTAGTTCTGTGCCTCTAGCCTAATCGTCATGTCATTATGATGAATTTAACAAATAATTGGACATCCGTGTTTTTAGAATTGTCTGACAACATTATCACACACTTCATGTCTGGTCGCCTCGTCATATAATTTATAATGAATATATGTCACGGTCGGTCAACATTATCGTTACTATTAATTTCCGTTAGTCTAAACGTCGGGTCGAAATTAATCAAATAATATGGAAATTAATAGCTATATATATATATATTCCCGTTATACATTATTATGAACATGTACATATCCCGTGGGATCATAAAATATACCCGATCACAGGTGGCTGGATGTGATCGTAAAACAAAAATATGAATAAAGTAAACATACCAATCTTGCGTCGATTTTGCAATGTACTACACATTTCATCACATTATATTCTAGCGAGATTTCACTTACCTACTCAAAGATGGACGCTAACCCGCAATTAGACACGTGGCTTCAGTGCTTTTAATGCGAGAATTCGCCGATAATTGGGTTAGACCTAGCTGTCTCAAGGGTTCCGGGCAAGTGAAGATTGCCCGTGTTTGGCGCACTTTTAGCGGGACATTTCCGCTTGGACACGTGATCCATAGCGTGCATCATGTGACATTAGCGTCAAATAAACGCTCCAATCAATAGCGTTAAAAGTCACGTGGGGTCTTCCTAAAGTGGCATAAACTGGTTTTATCAGCTTAAGCAGTCTTAAATTAAAACAGGTTCCTAGCTACCGAGGTCATTGGTCAACAATGACGTCGTATCTAAAAATAGCGAGGAGAAAATACGGAATACTAGGAGAATTTCCGCCAGTGACAATTCCCGGGACTTTGCGATCATGCATTGAGGATGAGAAAAAAAAACGATGTCCGTAAATAATAAAAAAAATGAAGAGAAGATTGGGCAAGTTGTCACACAAGCCCCTCCTCAAGTTTGACGTTCCGTCCAACTCCTCTTGTCCTGTCTTCCTCTTCTTTTCCAGTTTCTCATATCTCCTCGGTTGCGTCCGGATGTCTGCTCAAAAAATCTGCCCCTACGTTGTTCTTCCCAGGTATGTATTCTATGTGAAATGAATATGGCTGCAACAGGAGTGACCATCTCATAAGCCGGGCATTAAGGTTCTTCGACGCTGCAAGAAATATCAACGGTTGATGATCACACTGCACCGTGAACTTTTTCCCGTATAAATATGGTTGAAACTTCTGCACAGCCCATATTAGCGACAGACATTCTCGTTCGATGGTAGAGTAGTTCTGTTCAGCAGGGTTCAATTTCCTACTAGCATATGCGATGGGGAATAGAGTTGCAGAAGGTCTATCACTAGGCTGCAGGAGAGTGGCTCCTATCCCTATATTGCTAGCATCTGTTCGCAGCGTAAAGTTCAGAGTTAAGTCAGGCAGTCGCAGAATTGGCCTAGCTGTGAGTTTCTCCTTCAGCAGCGTGTAGGTCCCATTTCTTGGTTAATGCGGTCAATGGCGCACTCAGGGTATTAAAATCTTTAATATATCTCTGGTAGAAGCCACATAGAGACACAAATGACCTTACATCCTTTTTAGTCTGGGGTCGTGGGGCCCGCTGTAACTTTCTCAATATTTACGCGCATCTGGGAACATGCATCCATGCGAGAGATTGTGTGTCCCAGGAATTTCTAGTTGCTCGCAGGCAATTTGACATTTTGTAGGGCGAGCGGTGAGTCCTGTTTCTCTAAGTCTTTCGAAGAGTAGGGAAACTGCGTCCAGGTGCTCCTCAAAGGTGTTCGTGGCAATAAGTATGTCGTCCATGAAATTACTTATCCCAGGGTGGTTCAGGGGTTCCAGTAGCTTCCTCATCATACGAGTAAAGACGCTTGGGGCGTTGCTTAGCCCAAATGGCAATACATTAAACTCGTAATGGCCTTCAGAATTACTAAATGCTAACATATGTCGAATTTCCTCTTTTACCGGGATCTGGTAGTACCCTTTGCTAAGGTCTATCTTCGAAAAGTATCGTGCTCTACTCAGCTTGGTGAAAAGCTGATTCTGATCCGGTAAGGGCTCCGCTTGAAATTCCGTTACAGCGTTGAGCCTTCGGTAGTCTATGCAGAGGCGATGTTCTCCTGTGGATTTTCTAAGCAACACTACACTCGCACTATAAGGCGACTCTGATTTTGAGATAATATTTTCCTTAAGCAGGTACTCGATTTCCTCACTCAATGCCTTTGCTTTAGCATAAGGAACAGGATAGTTCTTAACTCGTACCGGGGCGAGGTCTGTTAGCTTCATATCAAATTCTATCAGGTTGGTCATGCCAGGTTTATCCGTGAGTGTACTAGGGTGTTTTCTCAACAACTGTTGAACCCGTGCCTGCTGATCCTCCGTTAAAGTTGAACTAATCTGAACATCTTGATGAGTTTCGCACTGACGAAGAGGGTATTCACAGGAGGTCAGGGGTTCTGCCTCAGTTTCCGTCGCAATAGCCAGTGTCAGGAAATGTGCTGGTTCTGCACCTGGTCTTTCATAATATCGCTTCAGCAGGTTTATGTGGTAAATTTTCTGCTTCCCCTTTATGGCAATCTTGTAATTGGTGCGCGACATTCTCTCAACAATTTTATATGGACCTCTCCACCCGATTTGCAATTTATTATTGCTACTGGGCAGGAGTAATAATACCTGTTCTCCTACTTCTAGCTCCCTATCCTTCGCAGTGCGGTTGTAGTAACGCGCATGTTTACGACGGGCACGGCGTACATTTTCCTTTGCCAGTTCCCATCCTGTTTTAAGGCGTTGGGTCAACTCCTTCACGTATTGGGATGCAGAGGTGACCGTCTCATCAGCTTTATCATCTGTCCAAGTACGTAACAGTGCCTCTAAAGGTCCTTTTATAGGTCTACCAAACAGCAATGTGGCAGGAGGCATCCCAGTAGAATTGTGGGGTACTTCGCGGTAAGCAAATAGTGCTGCGGGTAAGTATTGATCCCAGCTCTCTGGTTTTTCCTGCGCAAGTTTCCGAAGGATGGAAATAAGGGTCCCGTTAAACCGCTCCACCTGGCCATTGCCTGGGGGTGGTAGGGAGAGGTGTGGATATGTCGGGCCTGAAATATCCTAAACACTTCCTCGGTGAGTTTTCCTCGGAATTGGGAACCATTATCTGTCAGGATCTGTGACGGAAACCCTAGCCGAGTAAATATGGTGAGCAGAGCCTCAGCAACATGCTTAGAATCACAGGCGGGCATAGCAATTGCCTCTGCCCACATGGAGCAACAATCCACTAACGTGAGTATATAACTGTTTCTCTTTTTGCTACGAGTAAGTGGACCCACAATATCCACCGCTACTCGTTCGAAGGGTGTGCCCAAGATTGGCATTTCTCCCAGAGTGGCTGGGGCCGTCCAGTGTTTCGGCGCTGTCCTCTGGCACTGCGGGCATGATTTCACATATCTCTGGATATCGGCGGTGATACCTGGCCAATAATAATGACATGAAATACGCTGAATCGTGGCACTTATGCCCATGTGGCCACTAAACGGAAGGGCATGGCCCATTTCTAGGACCTGGGCTCGGTGTGCTGATGGAACCACAAGTTGCCCATGTTCCTGTCCTCCATTTCCTGCTTTCCGATGCAACAGCCCATTTTTCTTGTAGAAGTCTCCCTTTTGGAGAGGAGTGTGCGCTCTCGGTAGTTTTTTGTAGCAGGGTGCTAGAGATTGATCCTCCGTTGTGCCTTTTTTAATTCCTCAGGAAGGATGTTGGGTGGGGATTCCAACTCCGTATTCCGTTTGGCCTGTCCTCTAGTGGTGACAGCCGCCACAACCAGAGGGTGAATGGGTTCTCCCAAGAACACATACCTACACCCTAAGATCAAGGGATAAATAGGGTCGTCCAAGATCGCTGCACGGATTTCCCCAGTCACATATTTTGATTTGACCTTAATCTTGGCTATGGCCAAACGCATAGGTGCTGCACTTTTAGTAGGTCCTTGTATTTCTATAGTGTCTTCTGTCATCTGGTCAGGCTTGACTAGGGATGCACAGACAACTGCGTCGAATGCAAGGCCTGTATCATAAAGGCAGGTCACCTCTTGGTCATTTACGAGGACTGTCTCAACGACCGGGGGATGTCGGGGTTTGTCCAGAGGTTCTTCCGGTCCATTTCCCCTTGCGGCACTTTTACGTAAGCAGGCAGCATGATGAGGTGGGTTTTTCCGGTTGCACTCCTGCGTATTGTGGGTGATGGTTCTACAGTGCTTACACCATTTTTCCCCTTGCCTCTGCTGCTGGAAATTAGATCTCTGAGTAGTCTTGTAGTCTGGCTTGTCATGCTTTTTGCAGTTAGTATACGGTGGTTTCACTTGGGGGTCCATGTGTGACTGAGCTGTCTGTCTAGGTACGTAATCTGGTTGTTTCCGTCTGGGTGGTGGATTCTCTGATAGTGCTGCCTGATATCGTTCCGCTAACTGGACTATGGATTCTAAAGTGCTGGCCCCATTCTCTGTCAGGAATCTTCTCATGTCGGAAGTCATGGTGTCCTTCAGTTGTTCGATCATGACCATTTCCTTCAGGCCTTCCCAATCATGAGTAAAATTCCCTAGGGCACCCCACTTCTCCACGTAGGAATCCAGTCTCGCAGCAAACTGAGCAAAGTTCTCTCCGACTTCCCTCCTAGAGTTACGGAACCTCTTCCTATAGGCGTCAGCATGTAGCTCATAACGAACCAATAGTGCCTTTTTCAACGAGTCGTAGTCATCCTGTAAACCTGGAGGAAGCTTGCTATACACGTCATAAGCAGTTCCTCTAAGCCCTTGCGACAGTTTCAGGTTCCATTTGCTCTTCTCCAAACCAAACGTGGTGGCAAACTTCTCAAATTTGTCCAGATACCTATCGATCGAGTCGGCTTGTTCCGAGAAAGCTTCGAATGGAAACGTCAAAGGTCCCAAAGTTGACATGAGTGAGGATGGCAAAGGTCCGGTGCCCCCTGCGTGCAAGGAAGGCATATCATCTGACCGTGGCGATAGGTTGCCTGAGGAGGTAGATGCGGTCGCACCGGCTACTGGTTCAACTCTTTGAGCTTGTCCCTGCATCTCTAACTGCTTCATCTTCAATGCATGCTCGCGTTCATCTCTCTCGCTTCTTTCTCTAGCGTCTACAGCTTTATCCTCTCATCTATTTCTGCTAACTTTATTCGCTCTTCTCTTTCAGCTTTCGCTGTTTCTCGAGCGTAATACTTATCAGTCTCGACACTGACATAATTTGCAAGGTCCACCCCACTATAACCTAGATCTCGACCGGCCTCCCCTAGTGCTGCCTTAAGCTTAACTATTTCAGCCATCTTTTGCAGTTAAAGTCCACACTGAGTAAGCTAGTGCTACCTTCCAATAGTATTTCTAGCAACAAGTAAATACTAAATTATTTATCCGACTGCTGTAGAATGAAATTACTACAGTTATGGAGACTTAAGGTCTGTAATTCAATGAAATACAAAATCAAGAACTAACTTAATTAAACACAACATATATAAAGGGATTCACCAATCAATGCCTGAATTTCTAGAAAAAATGTTTTCTGTCTTTCTAGAGCTCACTGTGTGAAAATACATGTGTTAAAATGGTATACTGTAATGACTGAATGGATGATACTATCCCAGAGGTATGATAAAATACATAAGTTCAAATCCCGGACGAGCCCCCAGTGTCACGTAGCGTTTAAAGGATAAGAGAATTATTTAGAGGAAATAATAGATCTGATGTGGAAGATTTGGCTCAAGGAATCCCTGTTGGGTTTTCCCACTTCCGAAGGGTGACGAAGAGGGTAAATTCTCCTAACTCGACAGGTCTGGAAAAGATTGTAAGGAGATATTTGGTCTCTCGCTACCGTCGTCCCCTTCTCAGTTATCTATTATTATTATTCTTTAAATTATATTATATTTTACGAGCCCCCCCCTCCCTTATAAAGGAAGATAAACATAGACAATATTCAACATCTAATGGAAGGAACAAAGCGTGGGGTACAGTATATACACCCAATTGGTTTATTGCAATAAAGTGAATAGATGGTGAATGATAGTATTGTCGATGGAATTAGTGTCTGCTGTATGTATTATGTGTCTCACACTTCACGTGTTTTTCATCATGGATGACTAAACTTTGTGGCATTGATTAGGTGAGTTTCCTTTGTCGTGGACTTAGCTTTTCAGCCCCCGGCTGATAGTGAAGTGTGGTTAGTTCTCCGGTCTCCTGACGTTGCCCCGGTAGGTCTTGAATGGATCGGATTTGCCTTCTCTGTGCTCGACTCCGTATTCTGCGCTGAGATTGGACTGTCGTGCAAGGCTCCACCATAGACTGAAGACAAATACGACGGCTTCATTAATTTTCTAGCTTTAGAAAGCAGTCTTTCCCTAAGCCGTCCCTCTGCCCGTCACCTCAGATTTTAGTCTCTAACATCATATGTCTAGAGTCTAATCTTGAATTCAAGTTTCTCCTGTCTGTCCTTTATTATATTTCTCTGCCCCAGTGGCAGTATTATAATTCTTTAGACTGATTTATCGTCAACTTAACCCGATGAATTATTATAAATGTCAGTTAAACCCACCCAATTTATCATAGAAATGTCGGCAACAGTATTCTAGTTCTGTGCCTCTAGCCTAATCGTCATGTCATTATGATGAATTTAACAAATAATTGGACATCCGTGTTTTTAGAATTGTCTGACAACATTATCACACACTTCATGTCTGGTCGCCTCGTCATATAATTTATAATGAATATATGTCACGGTCGGTCAACATTATCGTTACTATTAATTTCCGTTAGTCTAAACGTCGGGTCGAAATTAATCAAATAATATGGAAATTAATAGCTATATATATATATATTCCCGTTATACATTATTATGAACATGTACATATCCCGTGGGATCATAAAATATACCCGATCACAGGTGGCTGGATGTGATCGTAAAACAAAAATATGAATAAAGTAAACATACCAATCTTGCGTCGATTTTGCAATGTACTACACATTTCATCACATTATATTCTAGCGAGATTTCACTTACCTACTCAAAGATGGACGCTAACCCGCAATTAGACACGTGGCTTCAGTGCTTTTAATGCGAGAATTCGCCGATAATTGGGTTAGACCTAGCTGTCTCAAGGGTTCCGGGCAAGTGAAGATTGCCCGTGTTTGGCGCACTTTTAGCGGGACATTTCCGCTTGGACACGTGATCCATAGCGTGCATCATGTGACATTAGCGTCAAATAAACGCTCCAATCAATAGCGTTAAAAGTCACGTGGGGTCTTCCTAAAGTGGCATAAACTGGTTTTATCAGCTTAAGCAGTCTTAAATTAAAACAGGTTCCTAGCTACCGAGGTCATTGGTCAACAATGACGTCGTATCTAAAAATAGCGAGGAGAAAATACGGAATACTAGGAGAATTTCCGCCAGTGACAATTCCCGGGACTTTGCGATCATGCATTGAGGATGAGAAAAAAAACGATGTCCGTAAATAATAAAAAAAATGAAGAGAAGATTGGGCAAGTTGTCACAGTTGGCATGATAGGAAACTCTTTACAGAGCGATACAACAGGAGGCAATCTGATCATCAGAAGAAGTCCCCCCATCGGACAAGTGTTTCGGCCCAGTATACTCCTTTACACTCTAAGGGGGGCGGGCCCACTTGGGTCATGACTCCCAAGCGTCTCAGCCTCCTGTTGTCTTGTATCGAAAATGAACCCATTTCACTTATGGTAGCAACTTTAATCCACAACTCCGCCAGCCGTGGAGGCAATTGTGAAAGTAACAAAGAGAAGACAAATTATTCCGTTCATTCCGTCGCACACACTGAGACACCATCGCGAAGCCGCCGAGCCTAGCCACTGAAATTCTGACTCTGACACCTCCTATAATATACATCGCCTGTTGCCCCTCAGTCACAGCCCGCTCACTAGTACACCACAAAACTCAGCGTTTTGTGGACTTAGAAAAAATTCCTGGTGTTTTCTGTACCGCAGCGTTTATTGTCACGATTTCCATTGCCCATTGCGGTTGTTCCACAGCCAGCCTGATGCCTTTTCGGCAGTTTCACTAAGCCTCTTCAGTGCCCTTGTTCTCGCCTGTCCCTTCAGCCCCAACAGTTTCAATAGATCATACATTGATGCAGCCACAAGCCCTCTTGCGCCCACTTCAACAGCCATGACCCTTGTAGTGAACCCCTCGTGTCTCAGATCCGCGGCCAGATCACTATATTTGGCCGCTTTGAACGAATGTTGCTCGTCTAATCTGGATTCAAATGGCACGGTCAGTTCAATCAGTATGACCTGAAGCGTTGAAGAAGAATGAAGCACTATATCCGGCCGTCTCCGCGATTTTCTGATACTCTCTGGATATGCCCCTCGTCCAGGTAGGTCTACCGCCATCTCCCAGTCATTTGCACAATCAAGAAGAGATGGTAAACTGCTACCTGGTTTACTCGGTTTGGGGGTGTGCTGACTTTCCTGCCCTCAGAAAGTATGTATTTGCGGTGCTCGGCCTGGGTTTGCTGTTCGCCTTCATCCTTGCTAGATCTATTGTCGCAGCAAGCTCATTTAGCACTTTGTTATGGCGCCAGGTGTATCGCCCTTGCCCTAATGACACCTTACACGCTGAGAGCACGTGTTCGAGTGTCTGCCTCCCCTGGCACAGGGGGCACTGCTCATCATCCGACTTTCCCCATTTCACAAGGTTGGTGGCCGACGGCAGCAGGTCATACATTGATCTAACAACGAAGCTGAGCCTAAGAGGTGCCATATGCCATATATCATTCCATGTCAAGGACCTCTGCAGGGCTCCTTCCCATGTAGTCCATTGGCCTTGTTGGACCTGCTGCACTGCTTTTTGCAACCTCTTATCATTCTCAGCCTCTCGTATCTCATGAACAACCATGTCTCTGCGCTCCCTGCTTGATGCCTTGGACCACCAGCGGATGTCTCCATGACCAAATCCCCGTCTATTCGTCTGTGTGTATCCGATTACCTCCCTCAGTTTGAGTGACTCTTGGGCAGCATCAACAGCTTCTTCCACTCTCCACTTCCTTCCTGTTTTCAGTGTGGGCTGAATGGACTTAACCACGTCATCAGCTGACTCGCGTAGCATCATTGCAAGCCTTGCCTTTCCAACTTTGTACTCTTCAACAACTGACTTGAAAGGAAGCAGAAGTTTTGACTTTTTGCAGTACAGTGCTACATCTGACAGACCTGGTGGTACCCCTAGCCACTTTCTCATGAACTTGTTGACCTTCTGCTCTATAGCTTCGACTGTACTTGTGCTTATTTCATATATAAGCAGTGGCCACAGCAACTTCGGTATCAACATGAACTGGAGGCACCACAGTTTGAACTTTCCCAAGAGTCTGCTTTGGTCTATGATCTGTAGCCCTCTGTCTGCCATTTCTATTGTCTGTTGCACTGCCTTCGAGTCTTTTAATGAGGCATCGTACACCCTGCCAAGACTTTTAACAGGTTCCTCAATAACAGTAGGGATTCTTTGGTTGGAAACCACGAATATGTCTTCTGCTATCTTCCCTTTCCTGACTGATAGGCTTCTCGACTTCTTGGGTTTGAAGCTCATTCTGCACCAGCTGACTAGTTCATCCAGGCGTTTTAACATCCTCCGGGCCTGATGTTCATCTGATGTCAGAATTGTTGTGTCATCCATGAATGCTTTGAGCGGTGGCATGTGACACATTCCCCCGAGCTTTGGACCTATAGCCATTCCTTCAGCCGCATTGAGGATTACCTGCATAGCCATCACGAATAGTATCGGAGAGATTGTACACCCCATTGCAATTCCAACTTCAAGGCCAATCCACTTCGTTGTGTACTCTCTGGTTGAAAATCTGACAGCAAACCCTGCGAAATACAGCTTCAGCATTGCTGCAATCTCTTGTGGAACATGATACATTTCCAGGGCCTGCCACAACATCTGGTGTGGAACGGATCCATAAGCATTCGCCAGATCCAACCAGATTACATGGAGGTCTGTTCTGTCAGACTTTGCCTTTTGGATTGCTTCCCAGATCATTGTGGCATGCTCTAGACATCCTGGTGTACCTGGGATACCTCCTTTCTGAATGGTAGTGTCAATGTACCCATTTGCCAGGAGGTATGTAGTGAGTCTTTTTGCCATCACTGAGAAGAATATCTTCCCTTCCACATTGAGTAGTGAGATTGGCCTGAACTGACTGATGTCTGTGGAATTTTGCTCCTTCGGGATGTAGACTCCATTCCCTTTTCTCCATTCCTTGCTTACAAGCTGGGCTTTCCACGCATTCTTTAGTAAACGGAGCAGTCGTTTGAGCACTTCAGGGCATCTCTTATACACCACATATGGAACACCATTAGGACCTGGAGCTGACTTGCACCGAGCTTTCTGGACAATGCTTTCTACCTCTTGCACCGTTGGGGGCTTGGTGTTAAATTCAGCTCCTGGCTTACTCGGCCATTTAAGGCCTGCCATGCTGCTGAGCGGCTCATCTCTGCGACCATCTGAATATGTCATTCTAAGGTGTTCTTCCAGGTCTTCTTTCTTGATGTTTAGCGTACCCGACCGTGGCTGCTCAAACAGTTCTTTGGCAAACTTGAAGGGCTCCCTGAAGAATCTTTCCCTATCCCTTCGAGTCTTCCTTCTCTTCCTGCACAACCTTTCTGCTCTACAAAGGGCATTATGTTGGCCTTTCAGGTGCTCCCAAACCTGTCGTAACCCTTCCTTCTCTGTGGCAACTGCGTTCTTGAAAAGTTTTCGGGCATGCTTCTTCTGTTTCCTGATTTCTTCTATTTTAATTTGTCTTCTACTTTTTCGTGGTGGGTTACTTTCCCTTGCCTCCCTCACTCCGAACACTTTGCGACAGTGCAGATATATTATGTCGCCGAAGATTTCCAGCTTCTTCTCCAAACTTATCTGCTTCAGGTTGTTATCCAACTCTTTTGCCAAGGCTTCGTCCAGCTGTTCCCAAAGCCCTTTTGCACTGGCAGGTGGAAACTTGATTGCATCTCTCTTCCCGTCCAAGAAGTGTGTGAGATCATCATCAGGCAGATCAACTTGAATGTACTCAGCACTGTGGATTGACTCCTGGCTGCGTTCTTCTAACGTGGCATGTATAACATCCACATGTAAATGCAGTCAGACCAACTTGAAATAAGTACGCTCAGTCCATCGTACAATTAACACGATTTTAATTGACGATATTCACAACACTGAGTACTTCACACATTGAGACATTTGTATAAAAATGATGCTCCATAATAACCATATTATCTCTGGCAGTAAGAATTGATGAACTGTACAGCTGGCCGTTAGAGGTCAAACTGTCTGCAAATATTCCAAAACGACCTTGTCATGAATGTTAATTTGTATTACACAGTTACGTACTACCTTCTGTCTGCCGTCTTGCCACACATCACTCAAACACACATTCTTGAAGTAGTGTCAGTAGATAATCTGACAATAATTTAATAAAAATGAGAACCCTAGTATGGAACTCTTAAAAACACACACTGTCCCATTAGGACGAACAAACACCTCGAATGCCGGTCACCCCGAACGTTCACCGTTCGTTTCTTCGCCCCGACATTGCCTACGTCATACACTCATTTACATATAGGTCACACCTTAACCAATAGCTAGCGTTCAGCACTGGTCCGTCGCGTGTACCTCTCAGCTGTGCACAGCGATGCCTTAGCAAGCCTGCGTGCAAAATGAGTGGTAACAATCAACTTGATTTTTCCGGGACATGTCCCGACATTTGACCTTTTCTTTACCTTTTTGTCCCGATTTTTTGCATTGAAATAGGTCAAATCTACTATTTTGTCCCGGATTAGGGTTTTGAAAATATGGTCACCTTAATGATCACCTACACCTGATCTGATCGCATGGTGCGTGAAGAAGAAGGTTTAATATTTTCAATAACATCTACGTTATTGACCTCATAGTCCCACCAAGAATAAATTATAATCTATGGAGTTTTTGATGGCGCCACTATACTGCTCTCTGTGTCAAGGTTTTCCCGGTGACCTAGATATTAGCCACTCCCATGAGAGCCAAATTTACAAGGACAGGATGTTGATATCTGAAATGCACAATAAGCAACTCAGTTATAAGATTGGACATACTTCCTGTTTGTATCCCAGTACGTTCGCTAGTCTTGTCGCCCTATCATGTGAACTAGTGTGACATACCTTCAGACACGGTCTGACCTGTTGTTTGGTGCACTAGAGTAAGAAGTACAAAGGAAACGTAGAGCAATCTGAATGTTAAAAAAAAAAGGGGGGGGGGGGGGAAGGATGGCTTAGTAACGTGCATTCTATAAATAAATGATCACCAAAACAAGCTAAAGATAGGAACTACCGATCAGTGTAACTGTGGCACTGATAAAATGACTGCTGAACATCTGCTTCAAAGTTGCCCCTTATACGTGGTACAGAGAAAGTGCATATGGACGACGCCAGCTCCTTTCGTGGAAAAGCTTTACGGGGATTCAAATAGCCTCAAACTGACTACTGCTTTCTTTGAGAACATTCAAGTGGACATCTGAGAGTGTACGTCTGAGAGTGGACGTCTGAGAGTGTACGTCTGAGAGTGGACATCTGAGAGTGTACGTCTGAGAGTGGACGTCTGAGAGTGGACGTCTGAGAGTGGACGTCTGAGAGTGGACGTCTGAGAGTGGACGAAGAAGAAGAACACCAATTACGTCATATAATTGTTAAACACATATATGAACAGTTAATTTATGTATATTGCAATCGATTAGTAAAAAAAAAAAAAAAAAGAAGGTTTGTAAAATAAAAACAAACGAATATATAATTTGAAAAAAAAATATAAAATAATTTTAAAAAAATAAATAAAAATTGTAGGAAAAATTATGAAATTAAAAGATTTAAAATAAAAAACAGAAAATAAATAAATAAACAATGTGTAAAAAAGAGAAAGGGAATGGCAAAATGTTCTACAAATTAAAATATAAGAATTAAGTAGGGAATTAATATAAAAAATAAAAAAATAAGAAGAGGGAAAAATTAAAAATACCCTTGTAAAATTGACAAAATCAAAAATAAAAATGACCACTTCTGTAAACTGGAAAGTATAGATTGTCGAGTTTAAAAATTAAGGAAAAAAAAATAATGAGAATGTCACTTAAATTGAAAAAATAACATGAATAAGTTGTAGGAAAAAGAAAAGTAAATAAATAATATAAAAGTAGAAAGTATATAAGTACATTAAAATAAAATTTCCTAAATTAAGTGGTAAAATAAATAAATAATAATATTAATATATAGTGGTATATATAATAATAAATATAGAAATTATATTTATAAATAATAAAGTAATAAAGTATAATTCTCACGATATAAAAATGTCTAAAGTAAGTGGAATTTATTGTTATCACGATTGATATACTTTTCAAATAATGGTATATAAGTTTATATAATAAATTAAAAAAAAAGTAAAAATTTAAAAAAAAATTCGGGTAACATAATACGAAAAAATTTGACGGATTAAAATAAAATATAATATAGGAATGTGTTGATATGAGTTTTGGTTGGTGGATTGGTTGAAAGTACAGATGGGAGTGGATGGGATAAAACGGAATTTGATGAAAATAAAAAGTAGAAAAATGCGGGTAAATTAAACGATTAAATTACTAAGATGTTGTATGCGGGTAAATGGATTCTGGGAATTGATTATATTAAATAGAGTGGATTATGCGGAAATGTGAGTTGGCGCAAGAATTGATGACATGAGGGTAATATTATATGATATAAAATGTTTAATGGAAGGATAGAAATAAAGGAACAGGTTTGATATTAAACATAATTAAAATGAATAAATCTTAAAAATAAGATTTTAAAAAAATTGAAATAAAAAAAAATTATAAAATAAATGAGTTAAAAACGAACTGAAAAATTTGAGAGAGATAAGAGATGTTGAATATGAGAGAAGATAATAGGTTTGAGTAAAGAATTAATAGTTATTGAATGATTGATTAAATAAAAATAAACAAATAGTTCAAGGAAGAAAAAAAGAAAAAATGTAGTAATTGATAAATGTGTGTTGGTAGAAAAAATAAAGGAGATGTATAAGAAGATGGATGGAGTGTTTCGGTGGATTGGATTCGTTAGAGAGTGGTATGGTTGCTCAGGAAGCGTCTAGATTCTGTCACAGTCAACGGTGGGAGCGAATGATGGATTGGGCTTTGAGATACAATTTTGATAGTTGAGGTTTTGACCAGTTGCAATGATTCTCATGGCTGAGATTAGGGTAGATTGGAAGGGGTTAGCTAGGGGGAGCCGCATTTGTCTGGGAGACTGAGCAATCAGACGGTTAGGGTGATGGGAAGGGAGACGGAGTGAAGGTGAAAACAGGAGGCGTATAGGAGGTACGGTTTCTAGGTGAAAAGTGAGTAGAGGGGGGGATGAGTACCTGGACCATGGGGATTACAAAGGATCTTCTGAAAAAGGAAATTAAGCAGGAGGATCGAGGCGGTTTGGTGATTGGGAGGTTAATGTAGGCAGTGGATGGGAAGTGAGGAGTGTTGAGGACGAATGACCACAAAGTAGGCATGACCAGTGGGGTAAACCTAGCATAAACAGGAAAACACAACGTTTTTTTGGTGTACCAGGTGGGTAGGGGGTTGGGGACACCTAAAGGTGGTGGTGGGGGTACACCCAATTGTGAGACCAATGATTGCAGGTGTGCAGGAGTGGATTATGAGTAGAGGTTAAAAGCAGCAGAAAGCGGAGTGAGGAGAGATCGAAGATAATCCGTTTGAGAGGAGGATAGAGGGTGATGTTGGGTAGAGAAGGGTTTGACGAAGAAAGAGAGAAGAAGTAAAGAGTGGCAGTATTGGATGCATAGAGTAGTTCCGCGGATGAGGTGGAGTGGAGGTAGTTTGAACCACTAAAGGTTGCAGAAAACTGGAATAGGAGGTGTTGAAGGTGGAGGATCTGTGGGATTATGCCGTGGATGGTAGTTGAAGGATCCTGTTTGGTAAGATCGGGAAGGTGTTACCTTTCGTTCTCTTCAGGAAACCGCCAGCTCATTAGAGACAGGGAGAGACTCACATTACAGATGTGCCGTGCTTGAAAACGGGATGCCACGACAAGGAAAGTGAGAAGTCAGTTTGAATAAGTTGGCTATCGTAGTTCAGGGGGATACTATGTGATTTTTTCTGAGATGTAATCTTTAATGTTCGGTTTGGTTTGATTCCTCTGCAGAATGATTTTCAACCTGACTGGAGTTCAAAAGAGCTCTGTAAAAAAGCGGACCTGTGGTAGTTGTGGGTGTTATACCAGGAGGCTGAGCCCAGAGAGGTGTACCCGGACTGTTTCATGTAGATTCATGCTTTCAAGAAAAAATGGAGACCCCCAACATTTGAACGCACAGTTACATAGGGAGGGATTGGGCATAATAGTTTGGTATTTGCTCGTTGTGCGCACTCCTGTTCCACTGGCGGTTTGAGGCTCGTAGAGGGACATGGAAAGTGTCGTCTACGTTTTGAGGGTAAGACCTAGAGAGTGGTATGGACGTAGCTGAGTGGGAGAGGGGTGTGAGACAGAGTGATGTGTGTGTTGTGATTGGGGGGAGGGGTTGGGTGTTTGCGTGTTGGATTTTTTTCTTTTTGATGGTCTTTAGGGATGTGTCTGTAATATGTGCTGCCTCAGTGTTGAGTGATTTTTTGAAGATGAGAGAAATGTAGGAGAAGAGGTTCGTGAGATTTGGAGAGCTGATAGAGAGACGGGGCTAGAATCGTTTGGAACGTATGAACGATGAGACGATGCTAGAGAAGTGAAGTAAACGTGTGATGAGGTAGAGAGATGCGGAGTAGAGTAGAGAGGAGAAGGGGAGAGAGTTGGTGTGAGATAAAATGGATATTATCATGACGTTTGTAGATGAGAAGAGAGGGGGAGAACTGGTTCGGGGGGGGGGTCGTAACACGTCTACGGGTGAAATAGGAGGAGATCGAGTTGTACGAGGGTGGTGTGGATAGGTGAGGATTTGATGGGACGATGTCTGGGAGAATGAAGAGGGGGAGCGATAGGTGAGAGATGCCGCAAAGTGTCTATGATTTAGTGCGACCGTATTGAGAGAGGTTACGAGTAGTAGTTCTGAGTGAGTGTGAGATCTGAGTTGCTCCACTATCGCGAATTAGAAGATAATAAGACGAGAGGAGAATGGATTTGCTTGGATGATGTGAAATACTGATATGTATACGAGAGATTTTTCAGATGTTCAATTGTATGGCAGTTGAGTAGAGGAGTGTAGATGTTAGGGATCTCCCTGTTAGGGAGAGAGGAGTAAGATGGTGATAGATGGAGATCGAGAGAAAGACGAGATAGTGAGACGGAATGAATCGATTGAGAAAGGAGATGAAGAGGAAAAATGGAGAGAGCTGAGACAAGGATTCCTTGGAGGAGAGGAGATGGTGGAGAGATGGAGAGACTGAGATTAGGAGAGAGAGAGTGGCATGAGATGATGGATACCCGTGAGTTGGGAGAGAGAGAAGGGCTAATCGTAGCTCGAGGATTGAGATGGTAGAACTGGAGTTCCTGTTCCGACCAAGAGATATGGAGAGAGAGGATCTGGAGACAGACCTTAGAGAGCGAGAGGAGGTTGAGATGACGTGGATAAGAGAGTCTAACGGAAGTGAGGATGATTGAGTAAGGAGAGATTAGGATTATTGAGGAGTGGGGAGAGCGGATGAGGATGAGAGAGAGAGAAGAGAGAGAGAGAGGAAAGTGAGCATCGGAGTGAGGACGAGGAGGGAGAGAGATCGTAGCTCGATTGATAGTCGAAGAGAGAAGGATGAGAGACAGGATAAGGCTGTCTTGGTCCGGAGAGAGAGGAAGAGAGAGATGAGAGAGAGAGAGAGAGGAGCGAGATGAGAGAGGAGAGAGAGAGAGTGAAGGAAAAGCGATTTTAAAAAAGAGTCTCAGACAAAAGAATGTTGGGTATCAAACCGTGTGGTTTGAGGCAACCCATAATGATGGATGAGAGCGTTTGTTCTGGCGAAACCGACTGTTGCGCGTCCGAGGAACATGGATCTGTTGGCTGTCACTGGATGTCAAGTGGCAGTGGTGGTCATGGCCATTGAAGTGGATGGCCACAGGTGCTAGATTTAAAACTGAGAGATTTCGTAGAGGTGTCTGCAGAATCGTCGCCCAGTTCGTTGCCGTTTGGCCGGATGGTAAGTCATGGTGCAACGTTTGCATATGTAAATATAATATTAAAGAGACGTTGTGTGACTACACAATGTGAAGAGCCATTGTGGGTGATGGTGAAGCTTGGCGATAGTTAAACGGAGACTGAACGTCGGTTTTCGATTACGATATGACTGTAAGGAGAATTGTCAGTATGTTTGTCGAAACATGTGTTCAGTTCGTTCTATCACTAATGCCAAGTCACCAAAGTGTCGACCCATGGCTTCTCACAATGGTGAGAGAGTCACGCAACGTACATGTTATGTTAATAGATATATGCATCTCGATACAACATGCGCGCAGAAACTTACTCATACATCGGCCAACCAAAACGGGCCAGCGAATGTGGACCGATTCTGATACAGACAAACTCTACAAGACCACATCTCGATCTATCGAGTTAAATCCACACTGTGGCCTGACCCACCATTCATTGGCCCCTGACTGATCTACACGCGGTGCCACTGTGCTCTAGACGCAGGAGACAGCCATCAGAATTCCGTTCCTCTGGACCGAGACAAACGCAGTCGGTTCTCCAGATCAACGCCTCAATCCATCTTATGCTATGCCTCAAAAGACCACACGTTTGAATACCCAACATATATTTTGTCTGAGACGCTTTTTAGTGATCGCTTTTCTTCATCAACCTTCTCTCTCTCTCTCATCTGTGTCTCTCCTCTCTCTATATAACTATTATTATTCATAAGCAATCACCATTATATATCTATAGATACCTATCCATACTCCACTGATATTGTATATCATGTATGACTATATATAGCAGTCTGTCTTATTTATGTGCTTATTTTTATTTTATTTTGAATTTATAATTTGCAAGCTATATCCCAACTGACATTATATACCTACAGAGATGACCTTATTTACTCCCACTAGAGCACTGTAATATATCGTACTACATATCATATGCATATTACCCTGCATATATTATCCGTGATATATTATAATACATAATATTACTGTATATACATGATATAGTATTTATTTATGCCTGGTATTTATTTTATTTATTTTATGGAGATTTATTTTATTTTGTCCCTTTCCACACAGACGATTTGTTTTACATTTTAGTTTAGCTGTATTTATTTATTTTTCCTCACTCTATTTTCCAGACTGCCTTTGTTTTCATTACTTTCAGGTTTATTTTCCCTCACTGTGTGTCCTACATAAAGATGTACCATGTAGCGATAGTTTTCCTAGTGATCGATAAGTACTGAGTAGGTAGAGACATCCCCGAGAGATAGTGATACTGTCTACAGAATAGTATGATCAGTTCCATGATGCCCGAGAAGTACATTGGTAGTCAGAATTAGTGAGAAGCTTCATCGGCTGCTGAAATACTCTGAAGTGGACAAATAGATTTTTGGGCTGTCATGAAGTATACGGTGCTACTTTCGATATTAGTAACTTTATATGACTCTGGTTGCTGACTTTAATGTTCTGACAATATGTAGATATTTTTCAAAAATTTAACTGTTAGAAAACCATATTTAACAAGTCATAATGGCTACAATTTCATTGTAATTCGAATTCTATTATGTCCTACATCTATATACTTGACTTGTAATTTTGTGTAGCCAGAAGATATGACTAAGTCGACTACTTGGAGTAGGATGTGTAACAATGTCATGCATACGCAGTGTGACTGACAGTCTGACAAATTAAAATAATCACATAATAGAAAAAGTTCTTGGCCACATGTCAGTATATCTTCTCACTGCAATAATTACAACAGTAAGGTGACTTGTCATCCATTATCTCTCTTGCCATCTAGTTGTGTCCATGCATTAGTGCTCACTGCGTTTAAGTGTGACAAAACTGCTCACCGGAGAGTCAGGTCCGGATGGATTCTACATCCATCTCGCGCTGTATGTAGTAACCGTCTGAATCTCGAGGTCCCCGCAGACTCAACACTGGAGTACGGCAAGACTTCCTTACAAGGAGAAAGGTCCCTATAAACCTACGGTTTTGCGTTCACTAAGGTAGCTTCGAAACAGAGTGGATGTGACAAACTAGAGCTTCAGCTGAGCTGGATCAACTCTACAGAAGTCTTGATTTTCTCGATCAGGAACATGAAAACTCTCTAAACTCAATTGATTATAAAGATACCTGAGTACAAAAGGTACTCCCTCCGTTGGCATGGTCTAATGTTTGGAGCCTCCAACAATCCTCACCACCCGCACTGCTGTTATCGTGGATGCGGATCCTGGATCGTACTTTCAGTGTTTTGTACACCTAAATAATGGAATGGAAATCTCATGAGCGGAGTAGTATGATTACAGAGCATAGGGCAAATAAATAAAAGTGAAACGAATAATGTAACTAAATGTATCCTCCCAATGTTGCTGGATCCATGTCCAGTGCCCTCATATCTCTCTCTTGCACACATACTTTGAACCTCAGCTGTGGTCGCCCAACTGTTCTCATTGCCATCTGCTAATTGTCCGTAGAAGATATCTTTTGGGATGCCGACCATCTTCCATGCGGCGCGCGAACATGGCCAAGCCAGCGAAGTCTGCGCTGTCTAAGACAAGCGTATACATATACTTTGAAGGCCCAGCACGTGGTGACCGGACAACACACTCCGACATTTGTCACTTTATCTTTCCACGAGATGCCGAGGATGCGGCGTAGACACCGCAAATGGAAGGTATTGAGCCTTCTTTCTTGCTTAGCATAGGTCGTCCAGGTCTCGCTGCCATATAGGAGTGTGCTGGTGACGCAGGCATTATATACCGCAGCTTTGGTCTTCATTGTGAGTTTAGAGTTTCCCCAAACACGCGATGTGAGGCGGGCAAAGGTAGCGGCAGCTTTGCCAATGCGGCTGTCGATTTCTGTATCCAGTGAGAGTTTGTCATTGATGGTAGACCCTAGGTATGTGAAGTGGTGCACCACTGCCAATTCATAGTTATCGATAGTGAGAACTCGTGCAGCACCCACATCCTGACTCAGCACATTCGTTTCTTTCTTTAGACTTATTGTGAGGCCAAAGTCTTTGCATGCTTTAGTGAAGCGATTCATCAAGCTCTGAAGCTCCTGTTGGCTTTGAGTGACGACTGCAGCATCATCAGCGAACAACAAGTCTCTTATAGTGACCCTTCTGATTTTTGTTTTTGCCTTCAGCCTTGAAAGATTAACAGACGGCCATCTGACCCTAGTGTGTGAAGGCATATTCCTTCAGTTGCTAATTGCATCTCTGAATGCATGTTTCAAGAGAGTAAGGCAAAGAAGATTCCGAAGAGGGTCGGAGCCAGAACCACAGCCTTTGTTTAACAGCAACTTCGTATATCAAAGGGCTGGGATACGTGCTTTCCAGGCATATTGGGACTGTTCCCTTTCATGTTCGTCATGGAATGGACTTTATCATTTCTAGAGCATTTTTAATGGGAAAGGGGAGCCTATTTTCATGGAAGGATTTTTAAAGAGTCCATCCCTACTTAAACCAGGTCGAATGCTTTTGTGAGGTCTATAAAGGCGTTTATATAATTGGTCTTTTCTCTGCTCTCTTGATTATTTTTCTGTGAAGCTGGCGGGAGCCAGAGGTGAGAGAAGATCATGTCATGTTGTTGTTGATCTGCCAGCTCGGAATCCACACTGTGACTCTGGTTATATGCGCTCAGCTAACTTGTGTAGTCGCATTAAGATGACTTTGGCAAAAACCTTACCAACAATACTAAGAAGAGAGATGCCTCTGTAGTTATTGCAATCACTTCTGTCTCCTTTATTTTTATAACAGTGTTACAATCTTGGCATCTCGCATGTCTTGAGGAATAGTTGTCTCTTCCCAGCACTGGCACAGCATCCTATGCAGGGGATGTAATAGCGTGCTCTTACAGCATTTGATTAAATCAGGAGGAATCCCCATCACTGCTGGTGCTTTTGTCCAGAGGCCAAGCTATCAATGGCCCTTACTGAGTTCCTCTAATGTTGGTTCGGCATCCAGCTTTCCTCCATAGTTGGCAGACTGTTGAGGCCATCAAGAGCTGCAGGCGGAACGATATTGTCTCTAGCGTAAAGATCAGGGTAGTGCTCGACCCAACTCCCCATCTGCTTACCATTATCGGTTAGCTTTCTCTCCGCTGATGGTTTTTAGCGTGGTGCCGTCTTACTTTTTATGAGGGGGGGCCAAGTGTGCTTTCTTTATATACCGTCATACATTTGTCTAATGTTGACCTGTTTGCGCTGCCGATCTGGATGCTCTCCACTGAGGCTGGAGCCAATAAGTCATTTGTAATGCAGCACTGTGGCGTCGAGCAGGGTTTGTTGATAACTTTGCTTCTCGTAGGCCCTCAGGATCTGTTGGGTTTTCTGGCACTCGGTGAACGTTTTGTATTCATTCATAGCACATGCGCTTAGCTTTCAATATAACAAGGGTGCCATCACATTGATTGACTTGAAAGTTCAGTCAAACCAGTTCATTTGGGACTTTGCTGTTTTTCTTACCAAAAGGTGGCAAGGGCCAAAGAGCAGTACTTTTGGATATACACAAGATATGGTGTTCCGTAGGGATTGCTCCCAGTTCTCTGTAATAGTATCACCATGCTGAGGGGTTATACTGAGCACTTTTCTTGGAAGGTCGCAGTGAATTGGAGCGATCATGACAAAGGGTCTGGACATCTTGCTAATGGGTTTTATCAATGCGTGGTTTTTCCCTTCATTTTCGTCTGACACGATAGATGTTTTCTTGGTTTGTGCTCTGATTTTTGCAGCAAAACACCAAGGAGTTGATGGAGTGATCTGTATGTCACAGTCTGCACTTTTTATGGTACGAGCGTTGTGGAGAGACAGACCTGAGGAGTGGCCTTTGTGGGCCACGAGGATTCAGGGTACAAGTGTGGTGCCTGGCCAGTTGCTTTGGCTTAATTCGGCGGGTGTCGACAATTGGGTATCGCACTCCGCAACTGGTCCTATCCCCTCTAAAGCACACCCCCCACTTCCCCCCCCACTACACCTTATTGCATGGGGTTTTGCGCTCTGCAAAAGGTAGGGTGTTGGTCACCTGCAGCGATGTGTACATGGTGGGTCGCACAATTCTCATAAGAGCCGTTGTCCAATTTTCATTCATTTCTTGACCATATAATTCAAAGCCTGTCCCAGACATGAAGGCCATGAGAACATTATCCGAGCTCTATCCACTTATGTAGCGTTATAAAGTCACACATTCGCAAAGCTTAGGAGTAAGAAAACAAGCTGTTCTTTGCATAGGTTATTGCTTTTGAATAGTATTGCTGGTTTGATTCTCGTAAGAACTAATCTTTAGCTTCTGATGGCAGAGTTTACAGAGTAGGGAGCATACACTCTGGCAAGAGGGTGAGATGGGGGTGACCCTTGTGTAGTTGGCCAGGAGGAGCGTTAACAGGCGTTATGATCCTGTTCTCGCCTGGTTAAACATGTTCAGTTAGACGATGTTTTTTGAACGCCAGAAAAACCCTAATCGTGTGTTCTCTTGCTTATCAAGATTCTTTCCCTTGCTCGAATAAAATGTGTGAGTCCTTCTCGGCTCACATTTCCAGAGACGCCAGGCGGTACTCCCGTTGCCTGGAAGTGCAGCAGTAATATCCAACTGAGAAGTCGTTTTCAAAGCACTCATCCTCCATTGTGTAATTACTGGCTGTCTTCCTTCACATCGTTTTACTGCCTGTAGTTTCAGATAGTCAAGTCATATTAGTCGCGGGCAAGCGTTCCAGACATCTCCACAATCTGAGAGTTTGCCCTTATTTCTATTCATTTTCGATATTGCTTGGTGCAAAATTTTCTGTCAACAGTTCGGGTTTGACCCTAATCCCGCATGCACCCATGGGGAAAGCAGACAGTGGCGGGACAACACCTCTAGTTTGTGACTGGGGGCTTTGCCAACAGACTTGAAGCGGGCGGTAGCGCTCCAGTGGAAGGATCCTAGAAACCTCTCACTGTCGGAAGCAGCCCCCCTTCTGGCTCCCATGACCTTACGCTCAATTGCGCGCAAAGAATGATGCTTTAAACGGTAACTGCTACTTCCCGTGCGTTTAGCCCGACACCTATAGGGTGAACGGCGGGAGTGTCGTGTCCAGGGCGGCGGCGTGTGGCACAGTATGGTGGAGTATCAAAGGCTTTTGCCCTATGAGAAATGTTCCCCCTCTCTCACAGCGGTAGAGTCGCAAAAAGGACACGGCAGTAGCGAGTATAGTTTTGGTTCCGCCAGCCATGTCGACAGGGAGTGTTAGCCAGAATAATGTCGGAGAATCGACAATTAGACGCGACTTAGAGACTCCGATCCGGATTTGATCCTTGTCAGGGTTTACTCCCGAAAAGCCAGTTCCACAAATGGGATATGTCCCGCAACGGCGAGCGGTGGCGTTTGAATTCAGAGTCCTGTCTATTAGATAAGAGCTACCAAACGCAGGATCACGAGCCCATCTATGTGCCGAAGGCTGCTGGGTTTAATGGCGCCAGTCGCTCGGCATAGCCCCTTCTCCGTCAGTGGAAACAGTTCCCGCCGGCTCAAATTGAGCCACACGTGAAGGCCGGGAGCTGGACTTGGTTGTCAGAGGCTGTTTGAGGCGCGTGCCTACGTAGGAAGTATTTTATTCTGCAGGGAGAGCTTGATCCGTGTCACTAACATGACAGTCGAGCTAAATAACAATGTCTTTGGAACCTCATATGTTATGATACTTGGTACATATAACTTTGCCTACAATCCACTTATATAGATAGTCAAGTCACTCTGAATATGTACTTGCTGGTATGTCGTAAGTTTCCAGGCAATAGTAACTAGCCATGAATATATGTAGCTAACAATTAATGGTATATTGCCTTTCCTGACAATGCTGTGTGAACGGTTATCTGTCTGGGTTAGCCGTCCATTCCCTCTTGTGATTTTATATCTGCTACAAATGTCAATCAGGAAATAAATCTGAAATAAAATGATATTAGTTAATACCTATATTTTTTAATAAAAACTTATCAAGTCCTCTTGAGGGAACCTACATCAAACATCCCCCTTAACCCTAACCCAGCATGCTATTTCAGTAACAATAGGATGAAAACAAATTAATGCGGTACATCTCTGCTTTTTACAGCTATCCCGAGTGAAAGGTTCCATTACTGCGTGAGTGAGGAGGGAGATGACTTATCGGCAGGTGTGTAATTTGGCGTTGTTGGGCGCTGTAAAATCGGGGAAATGTAAATTTAACTCAACCACAAAATACTCATTATTTTACACACCAAATAACCCACACCCCCTGTTCTTCGGCAACTAAACGAGACCACAGATACTCTTTTCTAGGGCTCATCGAGATTTTTCTATTAAAATAAATAACAAGTAGTTGAAGTACTGGTGATAAAACATGGGGGGTTTGGGGAACACTGCATCCTTAGGGATCAAGCTTGAGACGTTGAGGGGGTGTAGAGGGGACGCGATGGTTAGTGTTTTATCATTGGGGAGTACTTGTTTTCTGGTAATAAGGTATTTATATACACCACATAAACAACAACACCGTTACAAAGTTGAACTACCGTTTCTTTGGGTCTTGATTGAGTTTATTTGGATGACAGTCCCCGTGTGCTCCTGCGTGATTGACCATATGATGATGGATCGGCATCAGACAAATGTCAAGGTTTTGTGACCATGATTAGTGTGTAGATAGTGTTTCACGTCAAAAAACACAATGTCTTCTCATGCCAAACCAACTTAACAGCACGGGCAAACCCATCACCCCCCCTCTATTAGCTTCCGGTGAGATGTTTTGGTTGGGAACTTGATAGTATTATCTGGGGGGCCCTGCATGCTGTCGTGAAAAAAATAAAATTTTCTTTGCTGATACTGTCTTCCAGTTTCTCACTTCTGGCCAATAGATTTTAGTTTCATTCCTATGTATCATTCCCTTTTCCCCATATGAGGCTTTCATTCCATATAAGTTTTATCCAAATCTGTTGAGGCTTGTTAGTGTAATAAATTTTTAAAGATTATTAGCTAACTTTTAGCCGATGTGATGAAGGTGAAAAATATTAATTATCTTTAAAACTATTTATATTTGAATAATATCCTTTTGGATATAATTCCTAGTCTATCTCCTTTGTTGAGTTATATTTATTTAATATTATTCCAACCGGGCGTTCTCCGGTAGTTAATAATTTAATTTCCAGCAAATGCAAACTTTTAAAGTCCGCCATACATTCCTATATAGCTATTTCCTCATTCTTGCAATACCGTTCCAGCTAAACGTAATTCACATTTCCGCTGTCTACAAACTTCAAAGCAAGATCCGCCGAGTGTTATTACTGCGCTGTGTGTGTGTGCGTCGCGTTACACACATTTTTTTTTCACAACAAAGCAAGAGGAACGTAATTTCGCTACAGTACTATCGACTTCCTCTTTCCGGTTTAGTGGCAGCCATCTTGCTTCACATGTGACTGGACACAAGGGAGTATTTTTCTCTTGTTTTTATAGTTTCATGTTCTCTACTTAATTCTAATTTTCTTTCCCTCCTGTCTCTTTTTTGTCTGTCCCTGACGAAGGCCTTGTGGCCGCAACGTAGGTTTTTCTTGTCCTTTCTCCTTGTAAGACGTATTACTATTTGTGTGTGTGTTTTTTTCCCCATACCATAATATAATGCAACACACTTTGAACAAATAATAATATTTGATATTGTTAAGAGGTCCATGGGCTACAGTTTCAGAAACTCTGAAGTAAACTGATTTAAATATTACAACTACAGGCAAGCACTCAAATACCAATATGAACATCACAAATACAGCCAGTTTATTGTTGTAAATACAACAGTTTATTGCTGATTTCAGCTTAATTTAAAATAACATTTTGTTATTTCAAGCAAAACGTAGAATTGTTTTCTGTTCTTCAGTTTCTGAGATATCAATTTATTTTGTAAGATGCGCCGTCTGGTATGCTTGTACGCCTGAACCCCAAATATGGATGCTAACTGCGAGTAAAACTATAAGACGGGAGATTGTCATGACATATCAGATACCGAAATAAAGTGATAGGCACAGAATAAACCTTGAAACCTTGTCACACCATTACATCTGACATGTTTTAGCCTTGTTAGTACATGTATTACATCTCACGTGTTTTAGCCTCGTTAGTACATGTATTACAGCTGACATGTTTTAGCCTTGTTATTACATCTGACGTGTTTTAGCCTTGATAGTACTTGTATTACATCTGACGTGTTTTAGCCTTGTTAGTATATGTATTACATCTGATGTGTTTTAGCCTTATTAGTACATGTATTACATCTGACGTGTTTTAGCCTTATTAGTATATGTATTACATCTGACGTGTTTTAGCTTTATTAGTACATGTATTGCATCTGATGTGTTTTAGCCTTATTAGTACATGTAGTACATCTGACGTGTTTTAGCCTTGTTAGTACATGTATTACATCCTACGTGTTTTAGCCTTATTAGTACATGTATTACATCTGACGTGTTTTAGCCTTATTAGTACATGTATTACATTTGACGTGTTTTAGCCTTATTAGTACATGTATTACATCTGACGCGTTTTAGCCATGTTAGTACATGTATTACATCTGACGTGTTTTAGCCATGTTAGTGCACGTATTACATCTGACGCGTTTTAGCCATGGTAGTACATGTATTACATCTGAAGTGTTTTAGCCTTGTTAGTACATGTATTACATCTGACGTGTTTTAGCCATGTTAGTACATGTATTACATCTGACGTGTTTTAGCCTTGTTAGTACATGTATTACATCTGAGGTGTTTTAGCCTTGTTAGTACATGTATTACATCTGACGTGTTTTAGCCATGTTAGTACATGTATTACATCCAACGTGTTTAAGCCATATTAGTAGAAATCTCTCTGATGTCACAGACTGTCTTGTCCGTATATCAGTATTTGTCCCGTGTACGCACCTGGGGTCTCTGATGTCACAGACTGTCTTGTCCGTATATCAGTATTTGTCCCGTGTACGCCCCTGGGGTCTCTGAAGCGACAAAGAAAGAATATGGCTACTGTTCGCTCATGCATGTCGTACAAGGCCACTAGTATCAAGATGTGCAGAAGACTGGCAAATTTTTCATGTAAAAAGATTGCCACATTAGGCACAGGCTTGCTGCATAAGGACCAGCTTCAGTGGTCATGCCATAAGGAAGGCAATGGCAAGTAATGATGATGATAATATCAGCTTTAGATAATGTGACCCGGTGTTAAAGATGATTTATCATGTATTTTACATGTTGACCATGTTTAGTTCTGTTATTAGTTAATCTACGCGCTAACAGTTCTATTCGTGGCCAGCATGATGTATTTTGTACTTATATAAATGTTAAATGAACGCGATATTAGTCTGACGTCACTTGTGTATGATGACGTGGTTTTGGTGCTTAACATAATTTATGCAAACCGTTAGACGGGGCCGTTCGTTATCACATTTTGATCAAGAAGGACGTCGAAGCTGTTGCTCCTTAATTTTGAAGATTAGCTACTCTTCTACGTGGCTGTATATTGTACGAAGGTCGCCACTGATATTATATAAAGATTCCGAACAGAAGGATTGAGTTTGAGGAAGTATATTTACAGAGAAGTATTGCTATCGCAATTTAAAATATATAAATATTAACTCCACGTCTGGGGTTCGATACTTCAGTGATTCCATGATGGCACTGCGTAGTAAATATTCCAGATGTGTGATGTTCCAAGGAGGACTGTAGGAGCTTTCAAATTATTAATGTAATTCATGCTTTCAAATAAACTTGTTTAATGTCATTATAAATATGCCGGTATTTGTGGACCCAATAATCAACCAGGTGTTGGAGTCCGTGCATGAACTGTAATTTTTCTTGACAACCCCAAACCATTCGCAAACATCCATAAGCACAATGCTCAAGAGATTAACCTTCCATAAATAATTTACTAAACAAGCCTCAACACCCGGATAGTTCCACGAGTCTTCTAGAACATAATAAGTGTCTATCATTTCAAATGTTTGTTGACATTGTCACGAGAGGTTGGTATAGTTTTAAATGAAAGATATCCTGGACACAAAGTTGTATCAGGTGATACCAGGATAGTGCCAGATTGTCACGTAGACATTTATGATCTATAAATTGCCTATATCCTCTTCTTTTTCTTTCACCCGTATCCTCTATTTTTTTATCATTTTATCCTTTTCCTGTGTTTTTCGCATTCGTACGTTTGCGACTATATATATTACTATTTTCCCATTCTAACTTTCGCCGGGTTTAGTTTCTCATTTAGAAACGCACTAGTGAGGTTATTACGTAGATGCCAGGCTCGGGAGGTTATTGCGTTGTAGACGTAAACTGTGAATATTCGCTTTCGCCAGACTTATAGGCGAGATATCGTCTGCATTTTTCACCTACCACACCGAGTCGCATCGGCTGAGCGCTTAGGTAAGGCGCGATAACTGACATCTCTACGACACGGTACGAGACAGTTGTCTGGAAATTCCACCTGACACTTAGTTTCTCGGTTACTTTTCTCAGCGAAAAGTGTGATCTGCCACTCACACCTCGCTCAGTAATGAGAATAGTTAGATGTAAGTGTGAAGGCGCACCGATGGCAGTTACGTCATGCGTCTAAGAAGACAGAAGGTGTTAAGAGAAGGGGAGGCCATTGCGGGGTTTTGGAAATAGCGCTCATCTTTGTCTGGTTTAAGATATTAACCAGAGTTTGAAACTAGATTTTCATTTTTGCTCCTGAATTCGCAGTAGACAGGACGTTTCGTGCTAAGAGAATAAGCTGTATAGCGAAGTCTTAGTTTGTTCTTGGCAACAATTTTGCCGAACGTCTAGACTACCAATAAATATAAGCATATAATTCTAAGTTTGTGCGATCGCCTGTAATTCTGGTTGGAGGTAATATATTATATTAAGTATCTAATATTTTGTGAAGTGATTAAGTGTTAAATCGCTTATTTTATTTCCCGAGTTCTTGTGTGCAGAGTGAATAATTTATAAGTTGGTTAGATTTCTCTAGCTGATGAGTTACAGTGGAAAACAGAATAAAGTATAATTTCTAGCTTAAAGCCAGGTAGCCATAAGGAATTAACTTTAACTGCTAAATAATCAGACGAGAATAATTTTTCTAAACTAACTTATAAATGCTAGATGCCTCATGAGTGTTGACGGAATCCGTAGGTATTCCTAATTCATGATGATTGATTGTTATATATAACTTATTTCACGGGAAGTTTTAAATGATAAGTCAAGCTATACGCTTGCAGTTTAAAAATGTAAGTTATATTGAGTACATAATATGTAAAATATTTCATATGTGTTTTTCTTTATTCAGGGAATACTGTGGTACCCAAACTTTGCCAGCGTTCTAGTACGTGAACATTATCTGTGAAGAACTTAAGCACTTTCATTACATGAACTGTAACAGTTAAATTAAGTAAAAGGCCTATCGCGCCAGATTTAATTCTTCCAGAATAACACTTAAGTACAGTTCAGCCCGTTGTGGCAAGCAAAATATCAGTAACATTCCGACAGAGTTTTGACTAGTAGTGTGGTGACCAAATATAGTCATATACTGAGATAAGGCACCCAACCTGACATTCCTCATTTCTAGAAACCTACGCTAGTGACACTGTGCTCTGCTAACTTTCGTGCCTGGACAAATTTTATGTGACTTAACCAGACATCCGAAAAATAAGAACACCCAAGGAATCGTTCCCTGAGACAGAGAATTCAGTACGTCTTTTTGGAACTGGGGATTTCTTGGTCAAGACTGCATTTACGGGTCTGTGTGAAGGTCCTAGAATTTATTATGTTCCCAGAGGCAGCGATCAAAGCTGTAAGTATAAATGTGCGCACGTGGCCACGGCTGAATGAATAGAGTGAACGCAGGTCTGAGTGTTATTTTACCGTTGTATTTTGGCACCTATTTGCTGTCATAACTTTCTTCATGCTAGTTTTTTTTTTTTGCTAACAATATTTTCCCTTAAACTAGATTATAGTATCAGGTCTGTTCATACCTTAAACGGGGGTAACTCTTAGACTCAATCATATGTATCTGGTACTCTTTGTGCTATCATCTTTCTCCTAACGGGACCGCGGGCTATCCATCGAGGGAAGATCATAACTGTGGGTCTATCAGTTCTTGCAGCATTCCTTGATTTGTTTATGATTTGTGTATATGCTTTTTTGATGTAATTTTACATGTTGTGACGTAAGTTTACAAATGATAAATAAACTTAACAATAAATTAATTAGCGTGTTGATGAGCTCGTTCTAAATATCTATATAATCATTTTTTATAGTTTCCCACGTCTGTGTGTCTACCTGTCGTCACTTGAATGTGCGTGCACGTGAGTGGATAAATATATATATTTAATGTATATGTGTTAGACTGTCTGACTACTCTAGATCTGTCGTAGAAGATAGGTGAGAGAGAGAGAGAGAGAGAGAAGATTTCTCGCTCTCAGAGACAGCCTCTATCACAATTCTACCACCTCACTCGTGGAAATCTATTTTGTATTTCTATCTCACACTGTGACTATCACTCATTCCAACCTATTCAGAAGGGACCAACCCAAGTCTTAATGCTCCTATCAAAATCTACGACAAACTTGACTTTTCATCACACTATCTTATTTGATTTATTGCGGTACATGGAATAAGGATGCCGTTTCATTGGTCCGTCTAGCCTACACTTTATTTAGTATGGTGCGCCGTTTTGGTATGAACGGCGTGTTGTGAATCAGAATTCACGACAGACATCTTGCGTAATCTTCTAGAACATAATAAATGTCTATGATTTCAAATGTTTGTTTGACATCTGGCTTAATCTAGACCAAGACAAGATTTGATTCGTGAAAGTGGAGCCTGTAAGAATTTGTAAAATATATGAATTTGTATACGAACATATAAGGTGTTGAGAATATGCAGACCTAGGGAACTGCATAGTATAGTCAAACAATATTTAACGAGAACAAAAGTTAATATATAGTAATTGGGAAGGTGAGGATCTGATTATGTTCTTACAATACAAATGACTCGTGGCAAGTGAAAGTCAATTAAATATCTATTAAAGTCAGTTATGTAACTGCAAACACCAGGCCTGTATACCACTCATAAGGAAGGGAAACATCAGGCCTGTATACCACTCATAAGGAAGGAAAACACCAGGCCTGTATACCACTCATAAGGAAGGGAAATACCAGGCCTGTATACCACTCATAAGGAAGGGAAACACCAGGCCTGTATACCACTCATAAGGAAGGGAAACACCAGGCCCGTATACCACTCATAAGGAAGGGAAACACCAGGCCTGTATACCACTCATAAGGAAGGGAAACACCAGGCCTGTATACCACTCATAAGGAAGGGAAACACCAGGCCTGTATACCACTCATAAGGAAGGGAAACACCAGGCATGTATACAACTCATAAGGAAGGGAAACACCAGGCCTGTATACAACTCATAAGGAAGGGAAACACCAGGCCTGTATACCACTCATAAGGAAGGGAAACACCAGGCCTCTATACCACTCATAAGGAAGGGAAACCCCACTCATAAGGAAGGGAAACACTACTCATAAGGAAGGGAAACACCACTCATAAGGAAGGGAAACACCACTCATGAGGAAGGGAAGGGAAACACCACTCATAAGGAAGGGAAACACCACTCATAAAGAAGGAAAACACCACTCATAAGGAAGGGAAGCACCACTCATAAGGAAGGGAAACACCACTCATAAGGAACATATGAAACGCTAACTCATGGGAAGGAAAGGAAAACACCCACTCATAAGGAAGGGAATCATAAAGACTCGGAAACACACCACTGTCATAAGGAAGGGAAACGCTGGTTCATAAGGAAGGGAAAAGTCTCAGGAACTAAAAAAGAAACCTATCATAAGGAAGGGAAACTGTCCACCACTACTTAAAGGACTGGAAGGGAATACAACTGTTCCCACTCTCACAAGGAAGGGAAACACCACTCATAAGGAAGGGAAACACCACTCATAAGGAAGGGAAACACCACTCATAAGGAAGGGAAACAACCCTCCCTGTGAATATGATTTTTGTTAGGTGTGTTTGTTTGGTTTTGTTTTATCTCGTTTTTGTTTGTTTGTGTATTTGTTTAATTGTATTTTTAACATACAAGCAAAATTGGTAATTTTGATTTGCCATATTTACCGTACAATGATTTGACAGGTGTGATGCCACTTTCCCATATCGGCAGCAGTTATTCATATTATTTGGAATTGAAAACAATATAGATCCTAATTATAACTCATCAGAGGCTGAACAGGATATTTTTCATCATAAAAATTATATATATATATATATATATATATATATAACTATATTAATATAAAATCATATATATATATATATATATAATATATATATATATATATTATATATATATATATTGATACTTATATATATTATATATACATATATAATATATATATTATATATATTATTAATTATATATATATATATATATATAGTATACTATAATATATCTTATATATATATATATATTATATATATTATATATATATATACACAGTAAGAACTCCCATTTATCCGACCCCAATTATCCGAAAACATCCAATTATCCGAACACTTTTTTTCCAGAAAAAAAAAATCCACTCGCCACCAGTCACGTTAGACTACATTTTCTGAATCTTTTCATGCGGGCAAGCTTCAAAATGGGTGTGCGGAGCCAATCTTTGTAGAGGATGGGTTCGGCAGGTAATGGTGTCGGTCGTTCGTATCCCTAATTCGTACAGGAACGTTCTAGTTAGATCATTCAGCATCATGTTAATACTCTGTATTTTTACCACTACCCAGTGTACGTCGTGTGTTTTCTCACGGACACGAACACTGGCAGGTAAACAGGACGAGTTTCAACTTAAACATAATTTGATGTGTCCTGCTACTACGTAGAATAAATTTTGCCCCACATGTTGAACGTCACCGAGTGCAAACAAGTATTTATACTGTTGACGACTTTTTATGGAGCATGCTAATCCGTGATAGGCCCAGGTTAAATGCATTATAAAAAGGAACCGCCCAATGTTTTGTCTAATGAAACGGAAAACAGAAATTATAAAGAGACTAGGGACGCAATGGTTGACCATACTCGTTCTTCACTTTGACGAGGATTCTTCCAAAGTTCGGGGGAAAAAGCTACCGTTCCCTGACCAATCAAGAGGAGTAACTAAGGATAAAAATTATGAGTTTTGCATCGGCAACTTGATGATAGTGGAAAAAAGTTGGCCGTCCGGAAGTAGAAACGTTTCTAAAAAAACACATTGAGAAACGATTGCTGAAAATCTATGTAAAATCGACTAATTGGAAGAGGATATTGTAAATATGGTAGTCTTGCTCAAAGCTAAGAAAGAAGCAAAATCTGGAAACTATCTCTGGCCTCTCTATTGTGTCGAAAAGTCAACTTCTAGGTTCAACAGTCATACACTTGTCGGTTCCTCCTGAACTTTAAGGGTATAGCCAAGGGATGGTTAAGAAACTTTAGAGATTATCTTCGTCATGGCATACGAGGAACTTGGAGATTTCAAGGGAATCTTCTATCTAGCGATGCAAACTGGGCGCTGAGAAGAATGTATTTAAAGAAACAATTTCTTGCTTTGTTGGAAGATAGAAGGTATTCAATACAGAATTGATAGTGTTGTTTATAATGCGCGCATCGTTGAGACCTGGCCTTCTATGCTGGACATGAATCTATCATTGTGCCTCATAAAAAATCACTTTGCATACTCAGGCGCAAGCAGCTCGCCCCTGGGTCTTGTTCAAAAAAACAGTCGCACAAAAGGAACATAAGAGTATAAACGTAACAATTTTGGGTTTTAGCCCGCGAATGCCTAGTGGACAGTCAATCTCGTCTTTACCGCGTGCTAATGACTAGGCAAAGGCCAGAAAAAACCACGTTGTTTAAAGAATGTGACATGTCTACCAATTGTGTTTACTAAAGCACAGAAGAGCTGCTTGGTGGATTGGTTGTGAAAATTTTTCTTGATTGGTATACTAATCAGTTCAGCCCTAAATGTGAAAGAGGTTGCGACATACATACGTCTTGACGAGACAAGAAAAGAAAAACTGGAAAAGTTAATTCTTCTACTGGACAATGCCAAACATCTCAATCCAGAGGAAGGATTAAATTGAATGCAAGTTGATGCAATATTTTAAAAGTAATTTTTCTGCACCTCCCCATTGTTTAACAGCACTGAATGAGTTCAACCAAGTGGATCAGTCTGTTGTTATAGTCCAGAAAGCTCTAAAAAGACTGTTACAAGAAGGAAGTCCAATAAACGAAAATAATATTCCCATACAGTGCGTCGTTTATGTTGAGCTGGAGATGAACCGAGAAGCCATAGTGGTGGGCGTTTGTCCAAAAAAGCTCATTTTAAATATATATAAAGGACTTGCTCTGCTGTAATATCGCCCTTAGCTGTATGCTCTTGGAGACCACCCATGATCAAAAGGATAAATCTCAACAAGGGTTGAGAGAGAACTATAGATTGCTTGGGACAAGAAAAAAGAGGAAATGAAATTACTGCAGTAAGGACGACAAATGATAGTTGATGTGTTATAAAAGTGAAAGTTGGGGTGAACTGTTTCAATGCCCGGATTTTCGTGTACTGTGACAAGACTGATGCACACAATGTGGATTATGCGAAATGCGTAACCTTGATCGCTTCTGGCTATATTCAGCGTTTTGAGAATGAAACGACATGAAATGTTGTCCTTTTGTGCAAGTAGAAACCAAATAAATTGGGTTTAGTTTAAGTGACCGATGATGAAGAACCTCCTCAGAAGTACATTGATGTTCCGTGTAGATTATTGCAAGAAACATCCAAAACGTCGACCAAGTACTGACAGAGGCCTTCCTTTATAGCACTAGAAACCGCGATGGCTTAGATACGTGCAAGAAAGGCAGATGACAGCCTGTATCCTCTTACAACAGCTTCTGTCTGTTGAGAACGCGCAGGAATGATGCGGGTTCTCTTAGCAGCACAACAAGCATGAGATATATCCAAGTGTTTGGTGACCAAAAGACGGATCCGCCTCATATCATGTTCTGTCTAAAATAGTGAGCGTACATTAGCTTGTGCAAGTACTTGTAGTACGTAAGTTGGGCCTGGTTTAGAACTCGTTTGTAAAGGTTATTTTGAAAAACTATTTCTGTTGTCTTAAAAAAAAAAAGATTAATAGCAAGTAGCTACATGCACTCGCTGTGTAATGAAGTTTTTGTTGATACAGTGATGCTAATACAGTGTGGGTATTATTTATACAGTACAAAGTAAAATATGTTTTATAGTGTATTGTTTCCTTGGTGATGAAGTATAATTATTTTTAGAGAAATACGCTGTACATTGCGTAGCTCCGAGAACATTAGTTATTCCACTTAATCCGAACATCTATGATTATCCACGTAACGATGCTACGGTTCCATGGGACAGTATCGGGAAAGATAAAAAAAAATGGAGTTGACATTGACTCTGTACTAATATATATCGCTAAAACGTTTTTTTTTCAACACGCTTAAATACTGAACGCGTTCAACCGGACGGAAAGTGATTCTACTCATATGTAACAACAAGGGATGGCGCCGACACATGGACACACAAAACAAACAAACAAACTGTTTTTCCATAAGCCCAATTTCTAGGCACCTTTTTCCCTTATTTCCAATTGGGGGGGGGGGGTAAGTCGGTTGTGGAGGTCATGTGAAGGACATTCAAAAACAGTTAAATAAAAATTGTCTATATATTACTTTTAACTAGGGCTGGGATTGATTATGAAAATCTTAATCGATTAATCGAATTTCTTCTTAATGATGAGTTAATCAATCGCATTTCTCGATAAAAGCATTAGACAGAAAATAGAAAAAGTCACAAAAAATAAACCATGTTTAAACTATAAAAGAACATTTAATTGACTTGTTTTTAAGGCAACATCGCCCCTCATGAACAATAGAATGAAAATAGATGAATAATACTCTGAAAATGTAGTTACTAACCCGTAACAATGTAGATATTGAGAGTTGACCCTCATTGAATTCTCGGATCTCGAATACTCGCAAAAAAACTTTTAGCATTACCCTCTTGTTCCTCGCTTCGACCTGCAAATAACACACCATCATAAGATTGACAAGAGAACCAGACACAGGATCAAACCTGTGGAAGCAAGGCTCCAATGAGGATATGACCCAGTTCAATTTGAAAGAAAAAGACAAAGAAAAAATTGCTCGGGCATGGGCCCCCCTACACCGATGCCATGTACACCCAGGAGCAACCATCCCTGAAGTCAGACCGAGTTCTACTTACGCCGCGGAGTACTAAAGAACGCCTATACACCTGGGCTCGAGGCTCTCATGGAGAAACAGTCTCTAGATCTATGCGCATATGCAGCTTGCAGTCAACAGCAGCTGTCTCAAACTCTTTGATAAATAAAACAAAAACCACCATCAAGGCAATCACGACCGCTGAGAGTAATAATGTAGTGGGCATGAAATCAACACCTCACGTTTGTGAGGGCCACAGAAGTTTGGAAAAGACATTTAATCACCTTCCAGCCTCAGAATTAAACCTAGCATGATGGTCTCAGAAGAGTTTGCTCGAAGCCCAGCTACAAGACGAGAAATTGTTGGTATTGATCCAGGGTGAGAGCAGCGGCACAGAAGAAAATATGCATTTCGCCGAGTTTTTCCCCCCCCCCCCCCCCAGGGAACGTTTTCGTGTCTCTGGCTAGCTCTGGGGAGAAAACACACTGGCCCCAGTTCATCAATAACTAAATGCATATTGGATCAAATATTTTACGATGTTGCTGAGTGCTGGAGGTCGTCGCACCTAAATATCTAGTTTAGTTGTCCCAGACGGGCTACTGGGCTGTCCAGGAATGGGAAAGAATACGTATACGATGTGTCAATAGCTCTCTAAAGGAGTCTAATTTATTAGAGTGGAAGGTAGATTGTTGTTTTAGGTAAAGCGTCGTAAACTGATGTTAACCTGAAACGGTCAAATAAGGGTGACATAGGCTGCCACATGTGGTTAGAAGAACTGGAAAATATCGGTGTACATCCTTAGTTCTATGGTTTAGTGGAGCCAAATACAATTTCTAACCTTTGAGTGGGACCCTATTCAGCTGGTCGTTTGTCCTCGAAAGCACCTATATACTTATGACCAGTGACCCTTTCCGAGGAAGGGATAGAAAGCCACTATGATCGTGAAGAAAGGCTTGGTCAAGAGCTAACTGGAGCAAGGTGGTCTAGCAACTACAAAAACAACAGAGTTTACTGTACCTTAACGGAAGTCAGTCACTAAGCTCTCCTGAAGAGTGCATTCTTTGCGCTCTGTGATTTCATCCTGTAGTACACTGTGCTGGTTGATCTGCTGTTTAATTGTGATTCCCTGTGTGAAGGTTATGTAGTTATCGTGTGGCAAGAGATAACTTTTTAGTGAACACTACATATCATATCAAGTTGCCATTGGAGCACATTTTTCAGTATTGTATCCGAATCGTTACTTTCTATAGGGGGGACTGGTGATAATGGCTGTGTAGCTCGAACTTTCGTGGTCGCTATGTGAAATAGAGACGAGTTGTGCGAGGTGGCTTTTGTGGTGTGACAATGTGCTGTGTTTATTCAGCACCACGTCTCTGAATCCAAGAGAATCAGTGTGTATCGTCGTGAAGAAAGAGGATATGAATTACTGGAAGTTTCCAAGGGTACACACTGGTGTTAGTAAACTGGCACACAGACTTTAAGCAAGTAAGCCTCAAATAAACTGTACTATTCTTGTGTGGATCCTTTATTCATCTTTTTCGATTGGATTGTACATACGTGCGTCAGTGCTGACATTTTGTGGCCTGTTCTTCATCATTCATCTCCTGTAGCTGTGGAAAGCCGTCTTGCTCCGAAGGCTGTCAGAAATTACCCAATGTTACCAGAGATAAATGATCTTGGAAGGTCGGAAGACTGAAGCTGAACCCAAGCAACTTTAGGTGATGCAAATAGTCCAAAACAAAGATAACCACCAGTCGAAGCCAGTCAGACAACCAATTCAATGCAAATCATCCATGACCAACAAAGTTTCCTACCTCATCTCACACTTCACACAAGCTACCAGTTGGAGTAAGTAAGAAAAAAACGAGCGCCCGAGGTATAAACACCCCCACAGTTTTTATCCGTTCACTAGCACCTGAATATGATAGAAACATTCCAGGTTTTAAGAGAAAAAACATCCAGAATGAAACAGAAAGAAGGAGTGCACCACAAAAAATTACATAGAAATAAACATTACCAAGAAACTACCTCACGATCCAGGAATACAGTAGTGGACAGATCAGCCAATAAATGTAAAACTGGCAAGTTATCGGGGGAGGGGTGGGAGTCTTTTGGAGCTAGATTTAATATGAGCACATCAAATGTTCACACATCTAAAGAATGCTAGTTAGTACCCGCTCGCCCGGACAGGGGGACAATTCTCGAGTAACTTCAAGAGTCACTGAGGCTTATACATAACAACTGCATAGAGGGATAGATTATGGTCACTACTTTTAATAACAGAGTAGAGATAAAAGATCAGGAGTACAGTGTAGCATGATTCTCAGGAATTATGCGAAACGTGTGAAGAATTAAACTCATAAATTACATCGCATATTGGTCATGACCTCATAATGAATAACGCAGATCTTCACAAAACGATGTCCGGAAATCAGAACGATGTGTGACAATATAAAGATGTTATGATGACAGTGGGTATCCCTAGCCTACTTATGCAACTATGTCCACTGAAAATGAATTGAGAGGCTGAACAATGATGCGTTAGCAAAGTGAAAAGGTGGAATATTACTTAACCTTGACACCAAGCGATATGCTAACTTATAGTATAAGAACAATAGAGTTCTTATCTTGTAATCCGTCAGGAATACAACGAAGTAAAGCGCAAATTGGGAAGCCCAGAAACATCCCGGGCCCTCAGGGACATAAATGATGACGCAATTGTAAGCAATCGTCTTTTGCATGGATTATCCTACATCGACGTCTCCTTGGTCTTAAATCGTGAACATAGCGTGTTTAATCATTTCAGAGGATTCGTCCTACAGGATCACAAAAAATCAAGGATTCGGCTACTTCCAGAGCGGTGGAATACCATCTATTAAATACAGTGATTACAAGACAGCATCAAATCACTGACATCTTAGAACTCTGATTAGTGTAACTGTGTAAGGTACACGCGTTCCATACAGTTACTCAATGTCAAAATAAACCAGATGTAAATGTCACACGCCGACCGAGCTCATACACTAAACTGTTAGAAGATGTTGCTCGATTTGGTTTCCACAAGAAGCACTAATAGAGGAAACACAAGATAATGCCTAATTTTTCGCACATTTACTACATATTAGATCCTTTAAATACAATTGACCATCACCAGGGTCCTATTCCGGGAAATATCTTAAAACACTTCCAGCGCGTGTGTTACCCTAACATTCACCACAATATGATATATCACAATTCGTACCTACGTAATTACAATTTCAACCTATTGTATACACAAATTTCAGAAACTGTTGAACACTAGAGGAGAGGTCATGTTTACGAGATATGTCAAATTCAATCAACGGTAACTCAAATTTTCACAACGCGTTTGCCAAAAACCTTCACATCTGTACTACCAATCTTCCAGTTTCTTACTTTTTTGTTCCAAAATTCCGCTTGTAGCTGCTACGACTGTCAAATGTTAGTCAGTGGTCATCACGCCTATAATGGAGGTCTTGCGCTGTCGAGCCAGTCCTCAACCGTAATGTGCTTAATACTATCTCAGGGTCATGTGGGTCATCACTTCGTTGCAGTGCTTCAGTCTTCTCAAAGAAGGAATTATTACTTTTGCAAGCTCCACGGCCTCCAAGGTTCTCAAGTATCCAACTTCTTTTTTGTCTAAAGCCCGCCTTTCAATTTCCTTCAGTGGTCCATAGCATAGCTGTTTCTTAATTGAATAGCATACAAGGGTCTCTTTGTGGAGACACCGTAGCGCTCAAGGCCATCAACTCCAGCGACTATATGCCAGCCTAATTAGATAGAGCCCCAAGGTCGAAATGTACCTACTATTGGTTGCTGACCGTAGCTAAGCAGTTTTGGCTGGTGCATGGTATTATGTGGTCACAATAGGATTCGCAGAATTTCCCTTTAAGGAAGACTTGTTTGGAAAGAAACAATTTCGCGGGTAACAATTTTCTCTGAATTCTCTGTTGAGAACTCTTACTCGAGCGCTTTCCACACCATACGAAATCGCTGAAAACAAGATCACAAGAAAGTAAACAGTGTGCTTACCTCAATATCTAAATCTTAATTTGGTGTCGTTTGTGCGTAAGCTAGTGGAAATAGACGCTTGTCCAAATGGTTGTGAGGACTAGCAAAGGCTGCTTCTCGCTTTTACTCATTTGTTTGTTCGATTGTTTTTGCTCTCAGGACTTGCCCAACACTAGAGTGTCCATGGCCTTTGTCTTCTTTAGATTGATGTTTCCAGCCCACTGCTGGGCTATACTGATTCACAGGTCTAACTCTGTTTTTTCTTGATTGCGTTGATGTGAATGTGCGGAGTAGTTCCAATGTCAATCTGCATATTTCCAGATCTTGAAGTCTGAAGACTCAAACGTATGTCTATCTTATTCCTTCTTGTGATACCCTCTGTTGTATTCTGGTGTGATGTCATCGTTTCAGTCTATTGACTCTCAATGAAAATAAAGTAGTCTAATATTGGAGGGTATCCTGCGCCAACCCTGTTATGCCTCCTGTCTTCGACTCAACAGTATAGGCTTATGCTTTTAGTAAATATCTGCCCTAACAGGGTAGATGTAAAGGTTAGCACGAGGAGGCCAGTGTTTAAGTTAATGGAAACAATGCAGCTAGGGAAGATATTTTTCAGTGGAAAGCTCACGCCAGTATTTTCATAGGCGTGGGTGCCCTCAATACTTTGTCATAATGTCAGGGCGACAGATATAGTATCTGTGTAGAGTCTCTCTCCGTGCACCCCTTTTAAAAATCAAAACAACAAAGCGTTTATGCTTTAGCTTGGCCTCTCTGCCATTATGTGCACTGCTCTGTACATTGTTCATCTGTAGGGCGTGAATTATAATGATCCTGACACATCTTCTGTTGACTTTCTAATCCTACTCGATTGATCTCGATGTTCCTGTGAGTTTATGGAGTCTTACTGTTTTGAATTCTCTGGATAATTATCCTGCATTGTGACAGGGATGTCGGGCCGTAATGATCAGAAAGGCGATATTATACGTGTCTATTAATATAACATTAGAATGAGAAAAGCATTGGTAAGTAGGCTAGGACATTGTGCATCAAATAAACAATGTATATAGTTTACGCGCTAATATAAAATAAAGCCTTGAAAAAATCTGAAAATACGATAGTTCAGGTGGGGGCCATGCCTGCGCATTTACGTGATTTACGCAAGCTGCTGCTATCAAGTATACAATATAGGAAGTATTATAGTTGACGGTAAATTCGGACTCATAGCCTTGAGTGATTGTCTTATGGCATACAGCGAGGCTTAGCCCAATGAAATAACTTATTATAATAACTTATGTAGGAGAAATCCAATCAGAAATGTTGGCTACATAAGATCCCGCTGGCACGTCACTTTGGCATCCGTTGAAGCAAGATCAAATTTTATTACAGCCTGAGAAAATCTCAGATTGTATCCTAATGGGCCTACTAGCACATGGACGTTATTTTACTATTCTGGTGTCTGTTTGGCCAAACCTGGCGCTTGACCCTAAAGGTATAACACAAAGAAAGGTCCGAGCCCCCAGCATTCAAAGATACTATCTGAAAGAAACGCAGAAGCGTTTGTTTTTTTATAAGCTGAAGAAAAGTTCCAGATTTGCCATTTCCGATATCTATCAAAGAGAATCTGTGGAATAACAAGAAATTTAAGAAAGTACGAGCATTGTTATTAAGGTGAATTATATGTTTGTAGTAGTACTTTTTGTTAGTACGGTAGTGTTATGGCGATTCGAAGAATGGGTATTAACCCTAAAGGCACTATCCTGCGACAAAAATAGGTGTTCCAATTCACTCAGAGCGGCGATTAAGTACCAGGTGTAGTTGACCAGCTAAAGAGGGGGCATGGTCTCCCCTTCATAAGAAATGTGATTCCCCCTTTATTTTCCGCTGAAAAAAGGGAATTAGGGGTTTACTTGCGCATCGAGTCATCACAAAAGTTGGAGGGGTCAAGATCTATGTAAATCTATAACAGGATGCTTATGATAGAGTGTTTGGTGCCTGAAGATCTTTCTGCTAGACATTGTCGCATGACTCCCACATCATGGAGTAGAAATGGGATTATTTAGAAATTGTTATGTGTGGCTAAATTATCTAGGGGTGTAATTAGTATTAGTTTATATAGTTAATAAAACTATCGTAGGTTTACCGCTCTTAACTCAACATAAATTACCCCATGTTTTTCCGAAATGTTCCTATGGGATGAGCGTTTTTCGGTATGTAGTTTTATGATCACTTATTTGAATGAAATGCATGTTGTTATAATATATTTTATGGTCAAAGAGAATCAGAATCCGAAACTGAGAGTTCAGATCACTGCTCATTCTTTTTATGAGCTTACATCCTTCTGACGTGTTATAGAGGACACGGTTCGGTCTTATAATTGTCTTGAACGAAGCGTCGGACCATATCTCCTCTTATTCTTTGGTAGTTATCAGCGTGTGAAACTGTTGGAGTGTGCGTTTGATAATACCTTTCTTGTTAGCTCTATCGCTTTCTGTCGCACCCTCGAGAGTACCATAAATAAGGCTTTCGCGACTGTGCTATCAAGACCACTTTTGTGATCTCCTGTCCGAAGTATGTTATGGGTAGAATAGTACTTATTGTCGAAACAGGCGATCCTCAGAGATTGTGTCACTCTGCGCATGCTCTCTCGACTGGGTTGTCGTTTTGTTGTAAGCGCGTCGCCACAGGTCGGGCAGTTTAGGGAAATGAAATGGACTTGAGTCTAGATTGCTCGATGGCATCCTCGGATACGTCACTGACCCAGTCTTGTGATTGTCATCCTTCTCAAATAGGGAAATACATTGTCTTTGTGATGATTAGTTAGCTAACTAGACTATTTCCCGTTGATTATTCAAGACCTGCCTGGATTGGCATATGTTCATGGTTGATTTTCCCGAAAATAAGGTTAAATCTATTCCTCTTGTATCGAACTTTTAGGCTATCATCTAGAGGTTCGTCATTTTGTCGCTTTTTTGCTCGCCCCTGTGTGATTCAAATGGAATGGTAGAGGGTACTTTCTGGAACTAGGAATTAAGCTCTCACCGGTATCATTCTCCCTATACCATGAGTACTTTATATCTATGGGTTATTAATATCTATGGGTCGCTCTAGACCAACAAGACTATTGTCTGTGTTCCAGGATTCGTTATATCAGAGATCACGTCCAAGTCAGATGGTTAGACTTAGGAAGGTTATAAAGGTCGAGCTGACCTGTAATCCATGTATGCTACTCACGTGCAGACAGTAAACGGACGTATTGTATACATCTGATCTGCTAGCATCAGGAAGGAATAATTATTATTGTCTATGAACATTAAGGACCTGCAGCTGACCACGGTTGCAGAAGTTATATGTATTATTTATCAAGCTTCGCTATGATATTTGTTTTCCATACAACTATTGAGTATTGACTTCTACATGACTGTCAGTTAACATGAGTTTGAATGCTGCATTCGTTGTACTATGCCGATGATAACATAAGTATCATGACTGTTTTGTGGCGTGCAATAAATGGTATAAACCTAAAGCGAAGTTACCATTTCTATGACTCTACACGTCATGTTGCCTGTGGTGTACCCTGAACTGTTCTACTGCAACACACACACAGCAACAATCTAAACCAGATAAGACACCCACATCTTGCATTGTAATACCTGGTGTCGATAGAGGTGGTAATTTGACGGCATCCTAATTCCACCCTTATCAATTCATGGTGGCCAATAGTTGGTTTATTCTGGTACCAACTCTCAAGGGGGTCAACAAACCCAGACATCATCAGCAGACTACAAGACAACATTGCAGTTGCTATTCATCACCTTTGATGAATTTTTTTTGAAAGACGCAGCAGTACTGACAGTTGTTGATATTTTGAAACTACCCGGCGCTGCTCGGCGGTATTGAAGTTTGTCTACAAATAGAAGGACAAGTACCGAGCGAATGGATTTCCTGATCTGTTGAGAAGAAGGACAAGTGCCGTAACAACTGTTCCGGTCTCAGAATTACTGTTGCAGATTCAGAAGGTCAAGTTCAGAAGCTGTTTCCTGTCAGAAGCTGTTTCCTGTTAGAAGCTCATTTCCTTCGTCATGGCAGTTTACGAGAGCAGATATGGATCAACGTTGGATCATTGTCCTAAGAATGCTGATCACATCCTGTTCTGAACTGTGCTGACGTTGTGGATACATAGAAGTTAAGTGGCCTGTTTTGTTTGTGAACTGTGCCCTTATGTTCTAACTGAGCCTTCTGTCTATCACATTTTTCGCACTTTTTATATGTTTACATGTTATATGTTATTTGGATTTGTATTTATATGTTTATATTTCAGCGGGTTTTCTCGGTTGGGCGGTGTCTTTCAGTAGAAGATACCACGCCACAGAGGTTCTACTGTTAGCGTTTTCGTTAGGGACTGTGCGAATTTCCTACTGTGAAATTTGCTAGCGACAATCGTTGCTATATCTGTTTAGTTGTGACGAGTTGTGCTTTATTTTCGTTTTTTTGTATATTTTTTTTTTTTGTTTCTCTCTTTCTTTCTGTTTTTTAGTTTCGATTTCAATTGTTTGTATTTGTAGGTCTCCTCTTTTCTATTATTCAGTTCTTCACGTAAATTTTTGTGTAAATACTGTAACATCGTTTGTTTGTTATATCTTCACATTCTCTCATCAGATTCTTCTTAGTTTCGCTGTTTATTTATATTTGACTTATGCGAATGTTTTTCGTATTGTTTTTTTTGTTATTGTTTACATTGACTCTGATCTTTGTTATTGTTTACATTGACTTTTGATCTTTTGTTATTGCTTACATTGACTCTGATCGTTGTTATTGTTTACATTGACTTTGATCTTTGTTTTGTGTACATTGTTGGTACTTTGTTATTGTTTACATTGTCTTGTTATTGTTTGCATAGTTCTTGCATAGTTAGCTTTCACTATTGTTACATATATGCTCATGCACTATTGATCTATAGTGCACTTATCATAACTAGCTGGTGGTTTTTTCCTTATGCACTATTGTAGTGCAGTTATGATAAATAACTGATGGTTATGCACTGATGTGGGTAGTGCACTGATAATTAAGAGGTGACTTGTGATATTATGGTACGACTGATAATACAAATTGGTGTCAAGTCTTGTTTCCCACAGAGATTGGAGTAAACATAGTAATTATACAAGCACTTTATTAAGTCTTGTTGCTATTAAGATTGAAATAAAATAATTAATTATTTCAGGTTCTGTACTCACATTTTAGACATCATGTCTACATTTGAGTACTTTATTGAGCAGGGTAAAGCCCTTGGGAAGACAGGTGATAAATTAGAAGAATTTGCGACTGTTCAATATGCCAAGGCATTGAAGTCGGAGGAAAAAAAAAATGAAAAACTATAACTGAACAAAAGAGAATAGATGCTGAAAATTTAAAACTGCAGATGCAGGTAGATGAAAAGAGATTACAAATGGAAATGGAAAAAAAACAAAAAAGAGAAGCAGAATCTCAGGAGAAGAGACTTCAGGCTGAGGTTGAAAATAAGAGACTTGAAAAAGAAGCTGAAAATAAGAGACTTGAAAAAGAAGCTGAAAATAAGAGACTTGAAATAGAGGCTGAAAATAAAAGATTAGAAAAAAAGTTACAGGCTGAGGCTGAGGAAAGAAAGTTACAGTCTGAGGCTGAGGAAAGAAGGTTACAAAGAGAGTCTGATGAGAGAAAAGCAAAAATGGAACATGAAGAAAAAAACTCTTAGCTTTGGAGTTAGAAAAGTTGAAGTTATCTAGTAATGCTAATGATGCTAATAAGGTATCATCTGCTAATAAGTCTAATGCTGTTGATTTCAAGCTTAATTTACCAGCATTCAATGCTTCAATTGATGATATAACATTTTATCTAGATAGATTTGAAAGTGCATGTAAGGTGCATAATATAGATAATGACATATTATATGTTTTATCATCTGTCCAAGATACTTAGAGGTGATGCTTTGACTTTGTTGGGTATGGTAGATGTGCCTGACAAGAACAACTATGAGGTTGTCAGGGCGGCATTGTTAAAGAAGTACCAACTTAACGAAGACGGATATCGTCTTAAATTTAAAAACATGTTACCAGAAACTGGAGTTGAATTCTGAGAATTCATCTCAGGCATACGTCTTACTTTTTTACGATGGGTTGAGCTTTCTAAGACAGAAAGTACATTTGAAGCCCTCATGGACTTACTTCTTAGAGACAAGGTTATGTCTTCTGTTAATGAAGCTTTTCTTTCTTTTCTTCATGAGCGTAAGCCTAAAAATATAAAAGAAATGGAAGAATACTGTAGCCAGTATGTTACTGCACATCCTCACATAACCATTAGCAACTCTAAGGTAAAAGAAGGTCTGCCAGTTGCTTCGGCAGCACCTTATGGCCCGAATTTTATGCGTAAATTTCAGGGTAGCCAGCAAAATTTCAATAAAAAGAGTAACCGTAATTATGCCCAGAACCATGGTAATCAATTTACGGGAGATTCTTCTTCCCAGAACTGGAGACAACCTAATATTACACGGTATTCTATTCCCGGTAACTTTAGAAATTATCATAAAGGTAATCGGGATAGAGGCAAATATTATTTGCAGAGACCTCATTACCAAGATAAGAGAGGTTCTCAACAGCATAGAGATGGTAATGACAGTTATGGAAACTGGAACGCAAACCAGGATAAAAATTACAGTAGGGACTTTAATGATAATTGCAGAGGCAATAATGGTCGCGGTAGATCGCAACAGAAGAGAAAAAGATATCAACAGACAAACTCTGTTCAACAAGAATCTCAGGGAGCAGATAAACAGGTTAATAATGATAAAGACCATAATGCTATCGGATGCTCATCTTTTGACTTTGGTTGGTAGGGCAAATAAATGTATCCAATGCAGTACTTTATTTGATCCGAAAACCATTAGTACTCTAAGCTGTGGTCATCCTTTGCCCGCTCTTCCTGCTAATGTTGCTCATGATGGGAGAGGTTCTCTTATATTACATAAGGGGCTTGTAAATAGTAATCCAGTCTCGGTGTTGTTTGATTCTGGATGTACTACTGTCGGGGTTAGGCAATCTCTTGTAGATCCATTCTGTGCTACAGGAAAGGTCATCAAGTGTGTCACATTTGGTGGCACGTTGGAAAAATATCCTACTGCCATAATACATATTGCTACTCCTTTCTTCACGGGAGAGGTCCACGCGTGTCTACTTCCAAACCCTATTGCGGACCTTATTATTGGTCGTATTCACGGAGTTAGGGAATGTACCCCACAGCAGATTGCTGTTTGGGAAGAGCAAAACATTGAAGCTACCAATACGGTGGTCACAAGAGCACATGCTCTGGATCCACCTCAAACTTCATTAACTAATAATGATGAAGTAAATGAACAAAATAGTCACTTGACTATTACACGTGACTCATTTATCAAATTGCAAGAAGAAGATCCGTCGTTACAAAAATTCTTCATTCTAGCAAAAAAAGGTGATCCTAATCAAAATACTAATAGAAAATCTTGGATTTCTATGAAGAACGGCGTACTTGTACGTATGGTACAAGACTCGACTACATCCACTCATTCACAAATTCTTGTGCCTAAGAGCATGAGGGTGCAAATATTGCAACATGCTCATGACTCGCAATGTGCTGGACATATGGGTTTTTCCCGTACAAAGTCGAGGGTTCTTGCGGCTTTCTTTTGGCCATTTGTGAGCAAGGACATACGAATGTACTGTCGCTCTTGCAAAGTATGTCAGGAGGTCAAATCTAAAGGACCACGACATGCTGCGCCTATCCAGGCTGCTGACATTCCTATTCGCCCTTTTCAAAAAATGGCAATAGATATTATCGGTCTTTTTAGAATTAAGTCAGCTAGGGGACATCAATTTATTCTTACATGTGTCGATATGTGCACACGTTGGCCAGAGGCAATACCTCTCAAGAGCATCTCAACTGCTGATATCGCAGACGCTCTTTGGCTGATATTTTCTCGCTTGGGTTTTCCCGGAGAAATATTGTCAGACCATGGCACTCAACTTATATCAGACACTATGTCACAGGTAATGTCTATGCTACATATAGAAAGGTCTCTCAGCAGTATCTATCACCCAATGTCTAATGGGTTGGTCGAACGTTTAAATAGGACTCTAAAAACTTTACTGGGTAAAATAACTGAGGATCATCCTCAGGATTGGGACAGGGTCTTACCCGCGGCTCTCTTTGCGTATAGAGAGGTCCCCAATGAACATACGGGGTTTTCCCCTTTTGAACTTGTCTTTGGCGCGCAACCGCGCGGCCCTATGTCTTTACTTCACGATCTAATCACTGCCGATAATATTAGCGATGAGACTCAGTCTTCTTATGAGTACGTCATTGCTCTTAGGAAAAAAAATCATTGAGGCATGCAGACTAGCAACTTCGTCTTCCGAATTTGCTAAAGAAAAGGCAAGGCAGTTTGCGAATAAGAATAGATGTCTACGACAACTTTGTCCAGGTGACAAAGCTCTCGTCCTACTTCCTTCAAGGGAGAACAGACTTCTAATTGCATGGAAAGGTCCATATGCAATAGTCTCCAAAATTTCTGATGTCGACTATGTTGTCGATATTGATGGAAAGCATAAAACTTTCCACATAAATATGCTCACGGAATTTCATGAAAGACCAGACTATTTGCAGCCTATTTTCCAGGCAACGGACAATTCTCAAGTACCTCATGGTCAATACTCATCGCTGTCAGTTATACAGGATGAGGAAACTACTTTTTCTGATGTCAATCTTCCTCTTTCTATGGTCCCACTTTATTCTACGGAATCTTGGAAAAACGTGACCGTTTCTCCAAATCTTTCCGCTGAGGAACATCGACAAGTTTCTTCGATGTTGCAAACATTTCAGGATGTTCTTACAGACATCCCGGGACACACACATGTCATTGAACATGACATTGTGCTAACTGATCATAATCCTAATCAGAGTCAGACCCTATCCAATACCTATCCATTTCCAGTCTCAAGTCGAAAAAGAATTGGATGAAATGATACGTTTGGAAATCATTGAACCATCCACTTCAGCATACTCTTCGTCTATGGTTATTGTTCGAAAGAAGGATAATAACATTCGCATTTGCGTAGATTATCGCAAATTGAACCAAGTTACGAAGTTCGACGCTGAACCTATGCCTTCATTAGAAGAGCTACTCAATAAACTTTCTAATTCTAGATTCTTTACCAAACTGGATTTGTCTAAAGGTTATTGGCAAGTCCCGCTAACTGAACGTGCCAAACCTTTTACAGCTTTTTCTACACCTAGGGGTTTATTCCAATGGAATTTCATGCCCTTTGGTCTTATGAACGCCCCTGCTACATTCGTACGCATGATGCGGCGAATTCTCGCATATCGTACAGATGTCATAGCATATCTAGATGATATCTGTCTATTCAGTGATTCCTGGGAAGATCACTATTTGGGTTTATACGAATTACTGTCTACTCTTCGCGAGTATAACTTGACTGCAAAACCCTCTAAAGCCTTTATAGGATTTAGTGAGATTTCTTTCCTAGGTCATCGTGTTGGTCATGGTCTTTTAAAGACAGAGGACCACAATGTTTCAAAAATACTTAACATTTCGGTCCCTAAGACAAAGAAACAAGTAAGGAGTCTATTAGGTTTGATCCAATTCTACGGACGATTCATTCCGAATCTGTCCTCCATTATGGCACCGCTTTCTACTTTATTGAAGAAAGGGTCGCCTAATTTGATCCGCTGGTCAAAAGAATGTCAATCCTCATTGGACCAGGTTAAAGACCTATTTTCATCTCCACCTATTCTTAGGTTACCTACTATTGAGAAGACTTTTGTTCTTCGAAGTGACGCCTCGTCAACTGGGATTGGGGCAGCACTAATGCAGGAGTATTCTGATACTCTGCATCCGGTGATGTATATCTCTAGGAAATTAAATGCTGCAGAAAAGAATTACTCGGTTTTAGACCGTGAGTTATTGGCTATGGTATGGTCTATTCTGAAGTTACAAAGATTTCTTCTAGGCGCACATTTCATTGTGGAAACCGACCAGAAAGCGCTTACTGCTATTCAGAGCAAAATCTTGAAGAGCTCGAGGTCCACTCGTTATGCCATAGCTCTTCAACCATTTCATTTCTCGGTTCGAGCTATTCGTGGTTCGGATAATGTAATGGCGGACATTCTGTCCAGATGCCCACACGATTCCACATGATTCTTCTGTCATATATATATTTCCTAATATACAGTCCAATGTTATAATGACATGTTAGTAGATTTTTTTTTTGTTCTCACTTTTTTGAGGGGGAATTTATAACATTGTACCACGTAATTATCTAAGAAGGCTTAGTTAGTGATATACGGGCCAAAAGATCACTCGGCCACATTTAAATAAATTATTTTCAGGATTGTATTGAGAGATTTACCAGTTGTCTTCAAGATTTGTGTTATTGATATTTTCGCAGCACATCATTGAAGATGCGAGAGTGTGTCCATTGTGGAACTTTGAGTATATCAAGTCCTGTCCTAGATTGGGAGCGGATGATGTCCACATCTTCTTCTATTGAATGTTTTATGTCAACGAAGATCAACACATGTATTACTTATTAGTTACTGATGCATTACATAATGTAATAAAATAGTGCGGTATATTAATATATTACACCGCTATTTGCAACACATTGTATGATATCATAATAATATATTTGATTTCATATATTGGTATGAGAATAATTTGACTTTTATTATGATGTTGCCAGCATTGTGGTTTGTGTTGGTGGCACCTTCAAGGGATATATACGCGTATACTTAGATAAATTTTTCTCTAAGGACCTGGGATATGATCTCAGTTTCGCTCCAAGTGTTGAGCTATTTTGTTAGGTATATCCGCGCATCATACGTGCGTTAGGAGCCTAGATTTTTCCGGCTCCAGGATTTAAAAAAAAATGTTTCATTTTTTTTTTCCCGGGAGGGTGCGGTAATGTTACGCACAAATAATTACTTTTTTCCAAAGTCTTTGTATGATCGTTTTTTCGTATGTATGATCATTATTTGACTGAAATGCATGTTATATATATTTTATGGTCAAAGGGACAGAACCCGAAATATCGATACTGCTATTTTTTATGAGTTTACCTCCTCTTGTATAGAGACACGTTCGGTCTATAATGTCTTGAACGAAGCGTGACCATATCTCCTTATTTGGTAGTATCAGTCAACTGTTGTAGATGTTTGAAACCTTTCTTAACGCTTCTGTTCATGTCCATAAAAGGCGCGACTGTGTAAGACTTTTATCTCGAATGTTCTTAGAATCGTCTTATTGTGAACAGCGACTCAGAGATTGTCACTCTGCGCATGTCTCGACTGGGTTGTCGTTTTGTTGTTCCGCCCAGGTCGGGCAGTTGAGAAATGGACTGATTAGCGAGCGGACGCGACTGCGTCTTGTGATTCTCTGAGGGAAATACATTGTCTTTGTGAGTTAGTTAGCTAACTAGACTATTTCCCCGTATTATTCAAGCCTGCCTGGAGGCATATGTTCATGGTTGATTTTCCGAAATAAGGTAATTCCTCTTGTATCGAACTTTAGGCTATCATCTAGAGGTTCGTCATTTTGTCGCCTTTTTGCTCGCCTGTGTGATTCAAAATGGAGAGGTACTTTGACTAGGATTAAGTCACCGGTATCTTTATACCTGAACTAGTTATATATCTATGGGTCGCTCTAGACCAACAAGACTATTGTCTGTGTTCCAGGATTCGTTATATCAGAGATCACGTCCAAGTCAGATGGTTAGACTTAGGAAGGTTATAAAGGTCGAGCTGACCTGTAATCCATGTATGCTACTCACGTGCAGACAGTAAACGGACGTATTGTATACATCTGATCTGCTAGCATCAGGAAGGAATAATTATTATTGTCTATGAACATTAAGGATCTGCAGCTGACCACGGTTGCAGAAGTTATATGTATTATTTATCAAGCTTCGCTATGATATTTGTTTTCCATACAACTATTGAGTATTGACTTCTACATGACTGTCAGTTAACATGAGTTTGAATGCTGCATTCGTTGTACTATGCCGATGATAACATAAGTATCATGACTGTTTTGTGGCGTGCAATAAATGGTATAAACCTAAAGCAAAGTTACCATTTTTATGACTCTACACGTCATGTTGCCTGTGGTGTACCCTGAACTGTTCTACTGCAACACACACACAGCAACAATCTAAACCAGATAAGACACCCACATCTTGCATTGTAATACCTGGTGTCGATAGAGGTGGTAATTTGACGGCATCCTAATTCCACCCTTATCACTATCAAACAGAACATTAACTCAATTAGAATAATTAAGTAAGACTTTTCCTTGAGTCTTTATTGCTTTTTTTTTTCTTTATTCTGGTTCTTTGTTTTAATATTACTGTCACAGTGGATATGTTCGACAAAATATTAAGTTGGTCACGCTGAGAGTGACAACCCTGATATTAATTAAAAACCCGTTTGGTCATGTGACCTGGACGGAAGTGCGCACGAATTTGGGCGCTAAGAGTAAGTTGAGTTTCTGGCCATCGACCAGGAGAGGTCACTTAGTTGTTCCCTGTCAGCATTTTTGCTGGGATATTGGATGCCATAGTTTTCATTGAGGATGCTTGTCATTTATTCATGTGGTCAAGATTAGTTTTCAGGTTTCTAGAACGGTGGTGTAGTTTCTAGCAACATTTTTCGTAGACCATTGATGAGAAGTCAATTGTAGTTAAGTATGGCTTTATTAGAATGCAGGACTTAGCCGGTGAGCGAAAGTCATGGTGTTGTCCACTCGGTATGACATACCCGCGAGTTTTGATGATGATAGATTTGATTGTTGATTATTGCAAGTGATCTTGGTATCTCTGTTGCATTGTATTGCATATGTATCTCTAGCCGTGTGTGGCTTCATTGTGTGCATGATTATTAAAGGGAACTTAACCTGTTACGAGTGTTATGGTGAATCTATGTCAGATATTGCATACTGTGGTCATATCCTTAGATGATGAGCCAGAGAGTGTAGATTATCATGTGTTAAATCCACAGTGTAAATAGGTTGTGTCTGACAATTACTATTACTGGATCATCTGACAAGTGGATCTATATGTCCACTTATCTTGACTTTAGTCTGAGACACCTCCAATCCTGGCTGGGTTCGCACAGAATATGAACTCCAGGCTGGGATATGTGGCTTTAGCTCTATCAACCTGAAGAACAGTACACCACCATAGCTCCTCTCACATGTGTGTCTCATGAACTTGAAATATTACCAGGACAAAACCTGGAATAAAAAGACATTCGCAAAACTTGTAGGGTCCTTTAGTTTTCCCCTATATATACAGACAACATCACGTACAAACATTAAATCAGTCACAGGACAGTTACCTCAATACCTCACAGCCAGTTCAATTTGATTCCTCATTTCCCTAATACATTGTAGTGTTAGATCCATTCGTTAATGATTGTCTTCCATACCATAATCAGGTTAAGTACAAAATAGTGAGAAACATTTTGATTCCTTCGTATTTATATATCCTGTCATCCTATCTTATGTTCTTGAACAGTGTGTCGTTCTAGAAGGAAATACTCATTCAAATACCCTAATAGTCTTACAGTCGCACTTGTGCCATAATTTTTCAAATATTCTACACTGTTTCCATTTCTGGCCTGTCGTCTTTAAAACTACACACGTTTGTAAGGATATCCGTTACACGTTTGGCCTACTTTTTCCTTCTAACACATCAGCGAACACATAAGTGGATAAATACAGGCAAACACATAAATATACACAAATACACATATATATGTTACCATCAGGTAACACACAAAAGCTGATACTAGCTCTTAATGGGCCCTTTAAGTCTGCTTTCAATACAGGCGGCAAAGTTTGACAGAATACATTTGCGCTCTTCTCAGCTCAGTGTATAAGTTTTGAAAAATGGTTGTGGCAAGCATTCGCCCCAAGTTCAAGGCCTTATACCGCTGTGCTCGACCAATCAAAACACAGTCAAAACTGCCGTTAAGAATTTCTCTTCTGCTCGTTTTTCAGCCCTGCGGTATAAAGTGATTAAGTTTAAATATTTATTATTTTACTTATTTTTGGGCCGATTTCAATTATTAAAAGCTCTAATTAAACTAGGAATTTATCTCTATCGTTCTTGCTAATAATATTTTAGTTAGCCCAGTGCATTTAGATCTGTGCATACTTTAACTAACTAAATTGGGGATTGCCCTGAAGTAAAATTATCATTAAAACTGATTTTTCTCGTACCATAAAATTTTATTATGATTAAGTTTGTACACTAATCTCTTAAGTAATATCCCCGCTTTAATTTGAGCCATTCCTTTCTGTTTACCAATCTTTAGTTATTAAGAAATAAAATATCTTCGTTCTGTCAAAAACACAAAATAGGCCCTATTATCAGACATAAAAAAGTTTCTTAACTCTACTAGAAAAAGGAGCGATTCCATAGGTTGTTAAAATTGTACTGTTTATCTTCGATATTTTCGAGCGGTAAATTTGACGTGTTGTTAGACAGATTCAAATTACGACATATCTCCCCCGTTAAAAAAGCGTGAACAACTAGTAAAGCTTTCGTGTCTGTATTACAATCACGTCATATTAAACCAAATGGAATTTCCCTCTGCCTTAGTGTTATCCTGGTTTCCTGCAGGTGGGTCAATTCAAGTAGGCACTACATCAAGAAGGCTGCCTCAGACCTCTGCGATCCAGAGATAATACACCATGTTGTGTAAATAAACAGCTGATACCTGTCAAATGCTGATTATCAATCAATATTCACCATTACTCCTCTCCGAGTCTGCTCCTTGACATGACCAGAGGTGTTAGATGTTCCTCAAGGTTGCAATATTTATGAGGAGGTAATCTATAAAATTGGTGATAGCTGAGTTATGTAAGGGATCCAGTAATTTCCTCATCATCCTGGATAAAACACTCGGAGTATTTTCCAATCCAAAAAGCAACATATGAATTCAATGTGCCTGTAAAGGCTCTTTTCAGATCCAAATGGCTTTTAACTGTAATCGTGCTTTTACTCTTGTAGGGCTGACTTAAATTACAATCAGCTTCGGTCGGGCTTACATATGGTTGACAAATTTAAGTAACGCAAATGTTATTTTTGTGGGCCGAAAATGTGGGCCAAGGTTAATATCAAAGAAACTTGGAACTGTCAAAATACTCACCTTGAAAATCCCATCCTCACAATAGACATCTCTTTTTATTAACGGACGTAAAAACGAATGATCATGAACATAATCATAGGCATCATATCAACAGTTCATCTTCTAATCTCAGGACCTCTTAGTTAGCGTACTTATGTTCATGGATGATTTGGCAATTTAGATGCATGAGCTTGTTCAACATATAATTTTATAACGGCTGACATTTTCAAGGGCAGACGTACATCTTATGGTCATGAGGTATATCAGACATCACAGAAAATCCCATCTTTAAACTAGCCTCGTAAATAATATATATATATATAGGACATTCGATCATCATGATTGAGGCGTCATGGTAAATAGTGCACTTTACATCCTAATTCCTGAATTCAATTGACCTCCCATTCTCTGCCGTATTCCGTATGACGGCGGAAATATATTTCATATTTTGTATTCACGTTTTGGAAATACAGTCCTTTCAAACGGCACTTATTTGAAAAAATACTAGGCTGGCTGATACTTCACTTTGGTGGTTGTGTGAGTGGGTGGTGTACCGTGTTAGGAAGGTTGATTGAGTGCGTGCGTGTTGGAACAATCACTCACAACACAGGTACGCACGTAGAAGTCATGGATGGTTATAAACGGCTGATGATATTTTAACCATGGTTTATTACAATTATAACATCACGTAGATCTAGACGAATACAGTTACATCGAAACATGAATCTTCATAATGCAGTTAACATACGGCCCATACACATCCTGGCCTACAAAATCTCTACTCCTTACATCAGTGCACAAATACTGCATCTACGGCAGTTATATAATAATCATGGCCTACAAAATCTCTATACTTCCCATCAGTGCACAAATACTGCATCTACGGCAGTTATATAATAATCATGGCCTACAGAATCTCTATACTTCCCATCAGTGCACAAATACTGCATCTACGGCAGTTATATAATAATCATGGCCTACAAAATCTCTATAGCCCTGCGCAGGCATACATTATCCAAAAAACACATCAGGGCTGACCACCTCAGTCAAAAACCCTGCACAGACTGATCCCACGGGAACACACCCCGTTCACACAGTCACGAGAATCTACTGTTCTCTTAACACCGCTCTCAAAAATCCTTGCGGACACTAGCCGCGAGAGCTATTCACACATCACTCAAAAACAGTACAGAAACAGTACATTATGACCAGAGTTCACCCGCTATCTGACATACTGTTTCCACGAAACCAAGAGGAGATATCTTTAAACAAATCCATTACCAATCTGTAAGCAAGTACTCTAACCCAAAATTAACTCTACTCAACAAGTATTTCCCAAGATCATTTCCCTTTCATCACATCTGCACTCATCAGTTTGCCACACCCCCAGGGGAAAAAAAATGATTCATCATTTTTTTTTGAAAATTAACTCCCAAAAATTTAACGGTCAATGAAGTTATCAAATATCTCTTAAATTAATTCCCAAAAATTTTAAAAAATTAATGAAGTTCTATCAATTACCTACAAAAATATACCTATGACAAGAGAACATAGCACATCTACAAAAATATCATCAATAAATGTAAGATAACGACTAAATCATCCAACATACTCATTCAAACATACCAAAATAAAAATTAATCTAATACAAAACCCAAGTTAAGTATACATAGTACAAACTAAACAGAAAATAAACTATCGTAAGAGAAAAGACAAAACATGAAATGGGAATATGATAAGAATCAAATAGAATCATAATTACACAATGAAGACAACAATTCCATACATGTAAAACAAATAGAACTATAAGAACCAATTACCTTATCTAAAGTCACATAATTAACTTAACAATACAAAGAATGAAAGTATAAATAGCGTAACCAAAAAAAAAAAAGTATACAAGAAGCATGAATTACATCAAAGAAGAAACACGGAAGCATAAACAAAATATCAGACAATACTGAAAAGACAACAGAAAAGATGTAAAGAAATGACGAATAGTCAACAAAGAGAGATGAAAGTAAAGATGCAAATGTAAAGAAAGTTGGTAACAACACCTAACAATAACTATCCAAATGTAACAACGTAATGTAAAATACAAAAATGCTAAAGTATATTTATATACTAACACAAAAAAGAAAGCTTAAGACAAGCACAGCATAATAAGTAATTCAACTAAATTATAAAGTTATACATAACTAAAAATAAATTACATCAAATATCACCCAAACAAAAAATATTAACGCTAACACAAATTTTGCATTGACACATAGTCAAGCGTTAACTAACAAAAAATACATCCAAACATCAAAACATTTTCAAAGAATTAATGTCACTACATAATAGTAACCTTAACATACAATCTAGCGCTGGCGCAGAAAAAAAAAAAATAAATATCACAATGTCCAAAACACATTTTTCAAAAAAGTACAATACAAAAAATGTTTCTTAACGTTAGGTTAAATAAAAATAGTATTTTTATTTCTAAGTAATATGTAGCTATAATTAATAACTAACAATTAAATTAGCTGAGTAACATAAAAATAATCTTATCTTTAAACAGACACACATCAAAACGTGTAAGTTTTTTTCTCTTCTTTTTAAAAAAGAAAATACATCAAAGAAACGTCACATTGGGTAATAAACTGTTAACTACAAACGAAGTTATAAATATATATAAGTGTAATATTATTTATCTTAACTATGTATTATAATCAGATATTTAAATTCTTTAAATGAACAAGAGTATCAGCCGTCGCTGTTAATCTACCCACTTAATTTAATAGGAAATTTAAGTTAATTCTAGCTGACAAAAAATCGAATTGTATAAATTATCAAATGTCATAATTTAGAAAAAATGGAAACCAAGTTTCAGAATACGTCCTTAACTTCAACGCAAAATCATTAATAATACATACAAGTTATGTTTAAAATTACCTTTCACTAAACAATTAATTCAAATAATCTGTATATAAATATGTTACCTAAACATGATATCAAACCCATGATGAAAAAACAAAACAAAATTTTAAGTAGTGAATAAAATACTCAGGACTATCTATGAAAATGACTATTACATTGTCTCAGTAAATGAGTTTGTGCAAGAAATCAACTAATGCATAATTAAAATACAGTCATATAAGTAACAACCAAAAAATTATGGCAATCAAATGTTACAAAAAAATTACAAAATATTCCATTAACAACATATGAAGTTCTATACTAAGGAATACAATAACATTCACTGTTTGTAAACAGAACAAAAAATAAACAGGACCTTTGAAAAAAAAACAAAAAAAATTCCTTCGAGGTCTTGCGAACATCTCATCAACACGCGAGGTGACATCATGACACGGTGGGTTAACGTACTGTCTAGGCTCGCTTGAATGGACAAATGGCACACAGTGATCTATATCTCTCGCAGGTAATGTAAAATTAGAATGGTGACTCCCCTCGCAAAGTCGCTCGCTGTGAGACAATACAAATGAAAATATCTATTTTAATCCATGGTAAGATTAAGAGTGAACACGGAAAAGTTCACTACACAATTACCCGAACTCCGTGGTGGTGTAAGGTTGTGGCCCTCTCTGCGATGTCAACAACTCTCGTCACATAGCAGACAACATAGAAGTCTTAGGGACAACTTGACCTATAATTCACAGTTGTCAGTGCGGTAGGCTGAAAAAAAAAATTACTACCTTCACAAGACCGAGATGAGCTCTCAAACCTATCAGCATGACAAGCAAAAGCATTTAAGAACCTATTACCGTTCCCATTACTCTGATTGCTAATAATCTTGCTCTTATATGGAGCACAGCTAACCTGGTTGCGATCTCTATAATTGCTTTTGAGAGCATTGTTATTTGCTCTATCAACACCGTTGTACTGATTTAAATCCCAGTTACAATAGTTATGGTTAATACTTCTTCCTAGATAACAATGTCCACCAGATAGAACTGGCTTTTTAGCAGGAAAATTATTACTAGACTGATGAACTTTCATATAATTACTTCTGCTATAGTTTTCTAAACTTTTAGAATCACAATGTTGAGATCTGTCACATTTTTTCTTGTTTTTAGGCGAAGAAACGTTACCGTAGGATGAACTCCCTTGGTACTTTATAACCTTAGGGTTATGTCTCCTATCAAAATTATTTTTTTCTTTGCTTGTGGCAATGTGTTTAAGAAATGAGTCACACTGCCTTGACTGGGTATGACTAGAAGGTTTGACAATCTCTTTATTTTTTTGCACAACATTTGTTTCCTTCATGGAACAAGCAGTGGTATGTTTGTTACTTGTAACCAATTTATCAGATCTGTCAATAAATACGCTGTTGGTTTTTAACACACTGACTTGTGATTTAGTACTGTTATTTTCCTTATCTACAGGACTGCCTATTACTGTAGAATTCTCTTTGTTGGACTGTCGCCAAGAAACAATATTATTGGAAATATCGGTATTGCGTTGGAAGTTATATTTCCCACGAAACGACCTATGTCCATCATTCTTGACCGTAGAATCCGCAAAAATTGTATAAGGCTGGCTTTTTGCTTTAGTGCTCTGATGATAAGCAACTTTCTGTCTATCACTGTCAACATTGACAGTAGACCACATATTGCTATTCAAGACTACGTCAAGCAGACCATTTATTCTTCTTCTTGCTTCTGCAATCTCAATGTCTCTAAGTGCAATCTGTTCACTTAATTTCTTGTTTAAACTCTCAGCTTTTAAGACCTTGCAGCTTTCCTCTGCTAGCAAATGTTCAATCTTAATCAATTTGTCTTTCTCCATCATTAACTCTTCCACTCTCTCTTTATCAACCCTCTCAATCTCAATAACATGGCTATCCTTAAGCCTATCAACCTTCTCTAGGGATATGGTATCCTTTTCTTTAATTTGGCGACCACAAATCTCATCGTCACTTAACAGATCAATAAGTGTTTCATTACGCAACTTCTCATATTTCTTAATCTGAACTTCTAATTTTCCACAAATCTCCGTCTTCTCTTGAACTTCTTGAGTCAGATTTCTAACTTCGCCATTTTTTTTCCCATCTGAGCTTCCATCTCCTTAATTTTGCCTAATGCCGAGTCTAATTTTGCTCGAACACAAGCAAGCTCAGAATTAGATTTACATAAATCACCTGTAAGTTTAGTCACTTTTTTCTGTAGCTTATTCACTTCAGCAGTACTTTTTAAGCAACTTTCCCTTTGCTCCTGTGTACTTTGTTTTATGTCTCCTATTTGCTTCTCATCCTTTAACTCCTTTTTCTGATCATCAGAAATGCCGTATTGAATCATCTTTTGTATTCCCTTTCTTATGTGATCGTGTTTAACATTAACATAGTTGCACACAAATCCACGAAATTCCCAAAGTAGCAAATGCGCTAACTCTTTAGCCATCATTAAATGAGGATGAGACTGAAAATTCTCCTCAGCAAACTCTCTTAGAGCTCTCGATGCACAGACCAAAAACCTGTCCATAACATGTGACTCAAGCTCTGGGCCTTTTAATTCCTGATAATCTGTTCCCTCTTGAAACAGATACTCTAATACAGGTCTCATATCCTCCGGATCTGTATCACAATCCATTGTGACTTGTTTACTTAGTCAACCATATATGTCTTAATTAAACTTTCATTATACCAAATCAAGTTTAGATCTCAAATATTGTATCATCAATCCATGTACATCATCACATTCTATAATTAATCGAAATAATTATCGACAACAACAACAATAGTTATCAATAGAATAGGATAGTGCAGATTGAGGCTTGTTGACATGGACAGAAGTGGCAACATTTACACACAACAAAAGCACTTATCTGAAGATAATCCCGACCCTTTCGCCAACACACTGGATATCACAAAGTTCTGACGTTAAAACTACTCCACTGCAGAAAGGTAGAAGGACTAAGCTCTCTTGTCTTCAGATCCCTGCCACTGACAGCATGTCCTCAACAATGCATAAGACGACAGGAACCGATCACAGCAACTCCGCAACTTGTCAATTGAGGTATACGTGCAGACGAACTCTCCAAAATACTGCACCTATAGTTGAATCTGCATATGGAAAGACTGGAACAAGCACTGTAACAATTATGGCATCAATGTCGCTATCAGATAACAGCTGTTTGATATCGAAACCAACTGATAAAGTTAGTTTAGTTGCTACAACACGCCAAGATATGAGGATGGATATGCGCAGTCAGCTGATACCCTTGTGCAGTTGAATTAAGCCACGCCCACACAGAGCCAAACATAACAACTTTCAGTGTTCCCACTTGTAATGACTGGTCCAGAATCTGACCTAATTTACTCTCTTGTTACAAATACACACCAGCGTTAAGGTAACAGTTTCTGAATCATATACGCCACCCAGGCTATAAACGCGAATACGTAGGTGTCAGCTCCTTCTAGACTGAAAACCACCACTGATACTTCACTTTGGTGGTTGTGTGAGTGGGTGGTGTACCGTGTTAGGAAGGTTGATTGAGTGCGTGCGTGTTGGAACAATCACTCACAACACAGGTACGCACGTAGAAGTCATGGATGGTTATAAACGGCTGATGATATTTTAACCATGGTTTATTACAATTATAACATCACGTAGATCTAGACGAATACAGTTACATCGAAACATGAATCTTCATAATGCAGTTAACATACGGCCCATACACATCCTGGCCTACAAAATCTCTACTCCTTACATCAGTGCACAAATACTGCATCTACGGCAGTTATATAATAATCATGGCCTACAAAATCTCTATACTTCCCATCAGTGCACAAATACTGCATCTACGGCAGTTATATAATAATCATGGCCTACAAAATCTCTATAGCCCTGCGCAGGCATACATTATCCAAAAAAAAACATCAGGGCTGACCACCTCAGTCAAAAACCCTGCACAGACTGATCCCACGGGAACACACCCCGTTCACACAGTCACGAGAATCTACTGTTCTCTTAACACCGCTCTCAAAAATCCTTGCGGACACTAGCCGCGAGAGCTATTCACACATAACTCAAAAACAGTACAGAAACAGTACATTATGACCAGAGTTCACCCGCTATCTGACATACTGTTTCCACGAAACCAAGAGGAGATATCTTTAAACAAATCCATTACCAATCTGTAAGCAAGTACTCTAACCCAAAATTAACTCTACTCAACACGTATTTCCCAAGATCATTTCCCTTTCATCACATCTGCACTCATCACTGGCTTCACTGACTTTACTTCATCGTTGATCCATTTCAGTACACTCTAACTGAATGTGCTGACTAGATTCCAACGTGGCATAAAACTGCATAAATATTTATCTTCATATACTTCAATGAAAAGACTTACTGTGAGAACCACACGGCGATAGCTTCCACTTGGAAGGCCGTATCAAATAGTAATGACTTGAAGTTTACCCCCAACATGGGGCTCAAACGAACAGACCAACGTCTGACTTCTATACCAGCCATTACATCTCTCACTGAGGTCACTACGTCATCTACCGTTTAGCAACAAGACGCAAAAATACTAGCGCACAAATATCTGCGTTTCCGTGCGCGATGAATTTAAATATAAATATATTCTTACCACATTTGTTGATACGTACCCTCTTAACAGAAGTAGGACCTATGATTACTTTAATACTGTTAAGGACCCAAAAGGACGCAACAGCTTACCTTATCCCCACGCGAAAAAAAAATAATTCTATTATTTTTTTACTTGAATAACCGCGGAGAGGTAAATCAAATTCTCATCTACACATAATATAAATTTAAATATACTAAACAAATTATAGCTAGTGGGAAAATAAATATGAAAATGAATTCAACTCAAATAAACAAAATGCAATGTAAGTAAATGTACAACCACTATTAACCAAAATAAGGCAAATGTGGCAACACGAGATAATATGAAGTAATAAAGACGATGAAACACAAATAAAATGTTAACAGAAAGAAAAAATGTCAATAAATGAATTGAAATAAATGAAATATGAATGCATAAAACGATGAGTTAAAAATGAAAAAAATGGAAATAAACCACGCGAAGTAATCATCGCACTTAGCAATACTAAATAAGTATGAGTGGTGATATACTACTGATGTTATGAGTGAAAACCACTAGCGTTATGAACTAGAAATAATCTATTTGCTATAAACATATTAAACATTAGACATAATTAAATGGGATTAAGTAATAGTTTAAGCATAGCATCTATGGCCTTAAAATGTTATTAATTCACACTGAGTTAACTATTAATTAAAGTGAAGAAGTTGAAATGTTATATTAGAAAACAGTCAATACTTCACAAAGTTCCGCTTGACTTAAAATCTTACCACTGTTAAATGTTGTATTCACTCACTAGTTCAATTTATTTTAAGTTCATGTTATTTCAACGTTAAACTGTATATGATAATCCAAGAAAATGTACATGTAGATTCACAATCAGTGAACGAAAAAAGTTCATCACTATATTGTCGCTGAACGACGTAAAGTAATTTAGCAGTGAGTCATAATTAAAAACATGTTCGTGCAGAGGCGTCACTCTTCTTAGGGTGTAGAATCTCGCTTGATTTAGAAGGACAACGCGAAAGGATGTCTGCTAGAACATTCTGAGATCATGGTATTGCACGGATCGTAAAACTGTACGGTTGCAGAGCGATTGCGTATCTGGCTGATCTCGATGACTTGACGTCTCTGTTGTTTAGAGCAGTAAGAGCGCGCTGGTCGGTCTCTACAATAAAGTCTGCACCCAACAAAAAACGTTGAAGCTTGGTTATAGACCATACGAGAGCCAGCAGCTCTTTATCCAGGACCGAATAATTCTTTTCTGTAGGTGTAAGTTTCCTGGACACGTACATGACAGGATGCAATGTACCTGAGTATTCTTGAAGTAATGCGCCGCCTATGCCAAAATTTGACGCATCGCTGCGGAGGATGAAAGGTAGGTCCGCATTAGGTAACCGTAAGATAGGTGCATTAGAAAAGTGTGATTTAATGATATCTAACGTGACTTGATGTTCTTGCGACCACCGAATCATGTTAGCTGCGCCCTTCTTTAACAAAGTAGAAAAAGGTGCAGTGATGGTAGATAAATGAGGAATGAATCTCCCATAGAAATGTATTAGACCTAAAAGACTCCTTTATTGTTTCTTAGTCTTAGGTGCTGTAATATTCAGGCTTTTTGAAACATTACTGTCCTCAGTATGTAAAAGACCGTGACCAACATGGTGACCTAACAATGATATATCATGAAAGCCAACATATGCTTTTGATGGTTTAGCCGTTAGGTTATACGAACGTAAAGTGGACAATAATGTGTTCAATCCACGAATATGATCATCCCATGTGTCATTAAAAAGACAAATGTCATCGATATAGGCAATGACATCAGTACGATGTGATAAAATACGACGCATCATGCGCACAAAGGTGGTGTTAAGGATAGATTTGGGATGCAGATAAAATAGTGTGGCATGTTACTATACGCTAGCACATTTCCATTTTTATGTGAGGAACTGTGTTCGCCTGTAGACAAACTACGGTTTGCACGAAGCGTCCACCCGTGGTGAGCGAGGCGTTCACCCGTGTGGAGCGACGGTCAACTAGTGACGTTTCTGTCACATGTCGTGGGGTTCAGTGTGTTAATTAATGGGGCTTCCGTTTTTGTGTTTGCGTCCGAGAGAGATGTAATTTTTCGAGCTCCGGGATAATGGAGAGTGATATAAATACATCCATTGTTGCATTATTGATTTTAGGAGACCGCCACGTCATGTATAAGATGATTCATAAAACTTATCTAGAAGTTCATACCATAAATTACTACAAGTAACTTTGAGATAATGAGGCAACTAATATTTTGTTTGGCCTGATTTCTTCTGCCGCATTACTTTGGTTTTCGTGGATTGCCCGAACCTTTAGTACAACGGCCAGGATTGAGTGGAGATGAGAGGAGTGTATTATTATCATATTATTGCCACTTAAAGATGCCTAACGTTTGAACCTTATTGACGGACAAGGGATAATCTACTACGCTTATCCATTGCCATGTACTTTTGATGTTTGATGAACGTTATTGTGAAGTGACTATATTTATTAAATGTCAACCATGTTTTCCCGTGGACCTGTTCACCTACCGGCTTTGTTATGTGTACTGACCCTAATGTCCTGAATGAACACCTGCTATCATTCGCGGTTCCATGCATGATCCTCTAATTTATCCCACTGTAACACCATATAATTTGGTGGCCAGTATGGTTTTGGATCAATACTTTCATCAGGACGTGGTTTTCAAATTCACGTAAGCAAGTATACCTTCGTACTTTGCAAATCTACACCTGCCATTTAATCTGTATATTCGATCGTTACTCCTGTTCAGCGTGTTATTGTGAACACACCGCTTCGTGAACTGTCATTATCACCGTGTCCAGTTGGATAAAGAACGCTGCCACTGCGCATGTCCAATGTTCCAGTTTCAATGTCCTATTGTTCGATGTAACGTTCAAGATTACAATTTCAAGCCAACCAGTTTGCAAGTTTATTTCGTGTTCCAGTCTACATCACAACGTTTGTAAGATTCTTTCAAGTTTCAAGTCTATGCCACAGCGATGTCAAGTTATTTATGCCAAGTCAACACAACGTTTCGAGGTCTACACAGTTTATGATGCCCATCTGACTGCGACCGTGTATTTGTTTACATTTATCCGTGCTTTACTTGGATTGAAGGACAGTGTTGTTCCAGTGTTGACGCCCTTTTTTCGGACTTGCATCTGGTCGGATTGCGATAAGATAAGTACCTGTTATTACACTCTTGTACCTTTGCCATGGTGTAAGCCTTTTTGATATTTATGTTATTCGTTTTCTTGGTTTCTATGTCTTTGTACAAATCTGTTGTTAGCGACACGTCATTGTAAAATGACCGCTCAGCAGATATTTCTATAGGTTTTGCTTACATTTCTCAAGCAGGGAAATTTCCGGCACGAGTTTTCTCACCGACGTTTAGTTCACTGCCTGTTTATTATTATTATTATTATTATTCCTTTGACCGCCGACCGGCTAAGCAGTCTTCGGCCATAACACCTTGCGGCGTCATTAGGGCAACAAGAAATCGTCCGTTGTTCCGTCACACCTAACGGCGTATATTGGTACAACAGACTTTTAATTGTTGTTTCTATGTTTAGTGTGACCTAATTTGTTTAGGTGTGCTGCTCCGTCCCTTATAATTGTCGAAGGTTCTTGTTGTGTGCTGGTTTTTGTTTTTCTTCTCCTTAGTTGGCAACCATTCTGTTCGTAATGCTAGTCTAACCTTCTATCACTTGTTACATACCATGTTCGTATATATATATACCTTCTATATATATATATATATATATATATATATATATATATATATATATATATATTGTTACAGGTCATGTCCTGTTTTGTTAGCAGTAAGTCTATTCTATTTGTTGTTTTCTTTTAGTTTCCCATTTGCATTCTTTTTCGTTTACTTGCTGCTGTTATTACATTGTTTTGGTCACTTGTACTTGTCTTTTTGTTTAGTTCCATTGATTCTGTTCTTGTACATTATCATAATTTTTTTTTCTCCTCTCTTTCTCGTTTCCCTCGTATCTTTACTACTGTTGATCTGTCATACTATACTATTTTGTTATTGATTAGTAATATTAAGAATCTATTTGCATTGATAATATTGCAAAGCACAAAGCTAGTGAATTGGTATTGACGGACTAATCGAGATACATTTATTACATAATTTATAATATTGAGAGTAAGATACTGAAGAAGTAAATAATGGAGTATCAGGAATTTATTACTATGGGCCAAGAATATGGTTACAAGGCGAAGGAATTAATGGACTTTGCCAAAGCGGAATTCAATGCCAAAGAAAATCAAGAAACCCTAGAGAATAAGAGACAAAGAGATGCACGGTATGAAGAGCGAGAGCTCAGAAAAGCAGAGCTACTTGCGGAAGAGAAAAAGTTACAACAAGCTGCTGAAGCAGCAAAACCTGCACATGAAAAAGAATTAGAAGAGAAAAAGCTTGCACATGAAGAAAAAATGGCGACTTTACGTATTGAAGAGCAAAGAGGGCAACATCAGAGTAGACAAAATGACGACTCTGAACATAGAGATTTCTCTAGCAACCACAATAGCGGCTTTGTTAAATTTCGTTTGCCTGTGTTTAAGCAAGAAATAGAAGATATTTCGTCCTTCTTACAACGCTATGAAAATGTTTGTGAAGAAAATAATCTTGATAGGTCTAATTGTTGTACAAGATTGATGGATTTCATGACTGGTGAATCCTTAACGGCTCTGTGCCAATTGGACGGGCCGAATAGACGCAATTATGATGCTGCTAAAACATTATTATTAAAACTTCATCAGTTAGACGCTGAAGGTTATCGTATGAAGTTCAAACATATGATCCATGAAACTGGTAAAGATTTTACACAGTTTGTAGCTGCAACTCGACTAACATTTAATACATGGATACAACTTTCCGGAATTGAAGAGAATTATGAGGGCCTTAAGGACTTATTATTGCGAGACAAAATTTTGTCTTCTGTGAGCAGACCACTGCGAGAATATCTACAGGAAAGGAAGCCGTCGAGTTTGAGTTCAATGGAGGAATTATGTAGGCAATATTGTAATGCACATCCGGGAGTTTGTGTCAGTAACAACACTATTAAGGAGGCTTTACCTGTTGCCGCAGCTGCAACTTGGAAACACAACAATTATAGACAAAGATCCTATAGTTTTGATGGAAATTTCAAACCAAGCAAATTCAATAACTCACAACTATATAGAGGTAGACAACCATATAGGAACCATTCACCCCAAAACAGAGATAATTTCCAACAAAACTCAGGAGAGAAAAGGAATGATAATTTTGGTAACTATAATGATGATGATGATATAATCCCTTTAGCTGTGAGCAGGTAGCTCTTGACAGCCCATTGCCTCTCTGACAAAGGTGCAAGTCTTCCTCAGTTGCTGTGATGATGTGTAGAGTGTATTGTGGATGGTTGGGTTCGATGGAAGTAGTTGGCGTCGCAGGTCTGTTAGTCTTGGGCACTGTAACAGCAGGTGTTCAACTGATTCCTCATGGTGGTGGCAGTGCCTACAGTTTGGTTCACGTAGTGGGTCTATTCTATTTAAATGTTTATTGACAGGGGCATGGCCTGTTCTCAGCTGGAAAATTAGACTCTGATCTCTTCTTTTCAGTTGTTTAACTGGATCTTGAGGGTTTGGTTTAGCTTGATGTTTGAAGAATGGCCGCCCTGTCTGGGAGGAAGCCCATTGGTTTAGCCATTCTTCCCTATAATTGTTTCTCAGGATCTGTTGGCAGGTTTGCAGTGTGGTACTTGATGGGAACTGGGGCAGTGCTGCTCCTCTTTTGGATAGTTTGTCGGCTTTTTCATTTCCTGGGACTCCGACATGCCCTGGGATCCACTGGAGTGTAACTTCGACGCAATAGGAAGTGAACAGTTGGTCAATAAATCTACAGATGTTATTAATATTAGGGGACATTTTGCTTTCTAGGGCTTGGAGTGCTGATTTTGAGTCTGAGAATATAACAATATCCTCAGGTGGAGTGATGCCACTTTCAAAGTCTGAGATTATCCGGCACAATGCTTTTTCTAGTGCCGTTATTTCTGCATCATAGCTGGAACAAATTTCTCCGCAAGGGCCAAAGATGCAAGGGTGGTCTTCTGGGTGCTGGTTGGGGTATTTTATCACTGCGCCATATCCAGCATTGATGGTAGCTTTAAATGCAGATCCATCTGTGTAGACATGGATGATGTCTTGTGGATATGAATCTATAGTTTCTAAAGCGATGGTTTTCAGTAGTGGTCCTAGAGTGTTCTTGTCTGCTGAGGGGTCAGAGAGTTCAGTTCTTACTACTATGGGAGTAGTTGCCTGCCAACAAGGTGGTTCATTATTGACAGTTTACCATCGGCTTTCTAACTGCTGGTAGGTGGTGTTTGATGCTAGCTTCTTTTGCATTTTTAAGAAAAGATGTCTTTTGTATTCTGTGTTTTTGGTGCCACAGCTCTATCATTTTCCTATTCTCCTCCTTTGTGTCCATTCTCAGATACCTTTCGTATGTTTCCACTGCTGAACGTTCTCTTCTTAGGTTTAAGGGTTCAATATTGGTGTTGATTTCGCATGCATCTGTCGGCGTTGTCTTCATGGCACCACTTATAAACCGTAGAGCGTGATTTTGGACTTTGTCTAGCTTTTGTAAGAGGCTTTTACTTGCAATAGTTTGGAGGGGGAGTGAGTAGTCAATTACTGGGCGCACATATCCAGTATAGAGTTGGCGTAATGAGTGCTGGTCTGCTCCCCACCCACAGGAAGAAAGGTGCTTAATGAGCCTGAGTCTTGTGGATGCTTTCTCAATCAGCTTGTCTATGTGGGGTCTCATGGTAAGTCTACGGTCGAGCTCGACTCCAAGATATCTCGGGCATTCTTCATATGCTAATTTCTCTCCATTCATCCAGACCTCGATGTTGTTCTCATTAACTCTCTTGTTTAGACTGAACAGGCCATACACAGTTTTCTCTACATTGATTTCAAGTTTCCAGAACTGGCAGTATGCAGAGATGGTTGTCAGGTTTTTGTTCATATTTTTGGTGATGGTTTGGAGGTATTTTCCTTTTGTCCAGATGACTAGGTCATCAGCAAATAGTGCTTTTTGGCAGGTGATGACATCTGGGAGGTCATTTTATAAATATAAGAAACAGTGTACAACTTAGTGCCGATCCCTGAGGCAGTCCTTCCTCCAGGGTTCTTTGTTTTGATGTTGTTCCACTGAATGTTGTTTGGATTGTTCTGTTGTGGAAGAAACCTTTTAACCAGTTGTACATTCGCCCTGATATTCCCATTCTTCGCATTTTGAAGAGGAGGCCTATCCTCCAGACTCGATCATAGGCTTGTCTAAGATCAATAAATGTTGCAAGCACATTTCTTTTTTCTTGGAAGGCATCACCTATCTCTTGGGTGAATCGTATCAACTGATCCATTGTCTGTTTGTTTCTTCTAAAACCTGACTGATGGGTGTTTAAGATCTTATTGCTTTCTAGCCACCAATATAGCCTTTCATTTATCATCCTTTCAGTGATCTTGCCTAGGTTTGATGTCAGGGAGATCGGTCGATAGCTTGTTACTTCATTGGATGGTTTGTCCTTCTTAAGGACTGGGATGATATTGGCTTTTCTCCAGTCTGTTGGTAACTTGCCTTCTCTCCAGGTCTTGTTAATGAGGTCAAGGATGGTGGAGAGTTCATAATTTGAGAGGTTTGAGATCATCTCGTTAGTGAGCCGATCAGGTCCAGCAGCTTTTCCTTTCTTGCATTTCTTTAGGGCCATCTTGAGTTCTGAAAGAGTGAAGTTCTTTTCAAAGACCTCACAACTAGCTGTTGGTTGTTTCTCCATCATTTTGGTGAGTGATCTGATAGCACTGTCAAGTCTCTTGCGTGGTTGTTTTTTGTTTACGTTAGCAAAGTGCTTATTGAAGGCTTCTGCTTTCTGTGCATCCCTTGTTAGTGGTGGTTCAGTGCTTGTAATGATGGGTTCAGGGTTTTTCTTTCTTTTAATTCCTGAGAGATTTGATATGAGGCACCATGCTTTCTTTCCGTCTTTCCGCAAGTTTAACTCTCCACATTTCTTAACCCATGTTTCTCTTTTTGCTTTTTTGCTCAGACGTTTAACTTTTGCAGTTAGGCGGTTATAATTTGCTTTGTTGGCGGGGGTTGGGTGTTTCTCTCTCAGCTTGCCGTCTTGCTTTTTTCCTCTCGTTTACAGCAGCCTCCAGTTCTGTACTCCAGTAAGGTTTAAACTTTCTCCTACATCCTCGTGGAATGGCTTCTTTAGCAGACTGCAGTAGTGCTGTAGTGATTTACTATATACCTTGTCTATGTCTAGCGTCATGTCGATGGCCTCGAATCGTTGTCGTACTTGTCTCCTGAAGAAATGCCAGTCTGCCTTTTTGTAGTTCCATGGGGGTGATGTTAAGCAATTTCTTTTTTATTTCCCTGGTGTTTGTGATCTCAAGGAGGATGGGTCTGTGGTCACTTCCGATGTCGTCGAGCACTCTAACTGAGCAATGTGGGTGGATATCCGCTGTTACTAGGGTGAGATCTGGTCTGCTTTTTGTTCCACTGGCGCGGTGGAGCAATGTTGGTGGGGTGTGAGCATTCTGCAGTAGGATGAGTGTGGTAGTGTTAGTGAGTTCTTCTATAGCTACTCCTGTTGGGTTCCTGTCTGTGTAGCCCCACAGAGGTGAATGACCATTCATGTCACCAGCAATGATCATTCTCCTCAAGTCCGTGGTCTGGAAAGGCTTCAGAGCAAGGTGTGTTTTTGGCGGGTTGTAAATGTTAATGATTTTCAATGGCTTTCCACCACTCCAGACTATCACTTCCTGTAGATCTGTTTCGTCATTGGTTTCAAGAGCGGAAACCTCAGCCTGTGTATCATTCCGGATAAGTGTCACTAATCCTTGACATTTTATACACTTGCACTGGTACACTGTATAGCCTGTGATATGGAAGGAGGTGTCTTTTGGTAGCATTGCTTCTTGGATAACTGCAACATGGATTTTTAGGTCCAGTAGAAGCTTGGTTAGTTCAAGTATTTTGTTTCGGATTCCTGATATGTTGAGTTGGAGGATGCGTAGTGAGTCTGTGTTATATATATTATTATTACTGGTAGTATACTTTTCACTACCCTCCCCAGGTACCGAAGGGCAGCGCGGGCCTTGATAACCGAGGCGACACCCGAGCTCGTATAGAGTCTGTTGTCTTAGAGGCATGTTCATGATTTCAGGGGGGGGTATGGATGCATTTTTCAGTATCCCAGAAGGGAGGCAGTCCAGTGTATCAGTATCCCAGGATCGTCACGTCCTGCCAGAAAAATAGCATATACATCTGGGTCAGCTAATTCATCATTCTTCAGTCAGCTTTGCCAACCCTTCTGCAGTGATGGTATATCTGGCGTTCCCCGCCACCTAGGAGGCTGTCACAGAGGGACAAAGGTGCAATGTCCGCTGGCCTGCATCTCTTCGTCATCCATGGGGATTATTGGATAGGAGACAAACAGTGAAGAATGAGGCAAGAAAGCATTTAACCCATGAAGTGGGGGTGGATTGGTGCAGACCAGAGCTTGTACCACTCGCCGGTGGGTTCTGCATCTACACCTATAGGGTTCCACCAACTCCACAGCCCTTTTGTCTGGCCCCTCACCAAGGACCTGTCCGGCTTGGGTGACCCTGCCAGGAGTAAAACTCCCGCCGGCATAGCTCCCGGGATCATTGAGGCACTCAAGCTCTCCAACCAACGGCAAGGTAGGCTTAGGTGTGGAGAGTGGTAACTATAATAAGAATTGGAATAACTGGGGACCAAATAATCAAAATTATTCACACCGGAATAGGTCACAAGACTATAGAAATCAAGGAAACAACAATATGAACCAAAGAAATAATGACAGGAGTCAAAATAACTTTTCCTACGATCAGAGACATAGATCACGTTCTAGAAATACTGCATATTCGAACTACCATACCAATTCAGCAAACGCTGCTGCTGCATCTGAGAGCGCACAAGACAACAATGTTGTTAATCATTCAGCTTCATGTTGTTCGTTTGACTTTGATACTGCTTCACAGTGTCCAAAGTGCCAAACTTTATTCCAGCCTAATGTGACTTCCTTGTTAAAGTGTGGTCATCCGTTACCAGCATTTACTGCTTCATCAGCACATGATGGCACATGGGCACTACAGCTTCATAGAGGCTTATTGAATGGCACTCAAGTTACAGTACTCCGTGATTCTGGTTGCACGACTGTCGGAGTGAGACAGTCATTAGTACCGGGTGCATCCGTCTCATGCAACGGGTGACTTTGTTAAATGTGTAACTTTTGGCGGGACAGTTGAATTTTATCCCACAGCCGTGGTGGATATTCACTCACCATTTTTTACAGGCAAGGTTAAAGTGTGTTTGTTAAGAAGTCCAATAGCGGATGTCACACTTGGCCGAATACACGGCAGCAATGATTGCTCACCCGAACAAATTGATCAATGGGAGCGTCAAAATTTATCAACTGCTACTGCAGTTACTACGCGTGCCCAGGCCAAGGCACCAAAGGAAAATGATGATACCGATCCTGGAACTCAGGACAATTTTCACGTTCACTCTGATATAGATAAACAATCCTTTATCAAACTTCAAAGAGAAGGCAACTCTTTGAAGAAATTCTTTAGATTGGTCAAAGATAATGATTACGTTGATGATAGTTTGTCACCAAAACAGTGGTACACACTTAAAAATGATGTATTGGTTAGGAATTTTAAAGATTCATCTTTAATCAGACATCATGTGATGGTTCCCCAAAAACTTCGTACGTACATTCTACAACATGCACACGATTCTCACTGTGCTGGCCATATGGGCTACTCTAGGACGCGTTCTAGAGTTTTGTCCTCTTTCTTTTGGCCGGGAATTTCCAGAAACACCTCCATATATTGTCGCTCTTGCGTTATTTGTCAAGAAGTAAAATCAAGAGGAGCCTATCATACGGCCCCGATTCAGGCGCGTGATATACCTGTACGCCCCTTTGAGAAAATGGCCGTAGATATTATCGGTCCTTTACCTGTTATGTCCGCTAGAGGACACAGGTATGTGGTCACATGTATTGACATGTGCACTCGATGGCCCGAGGCCATACCTCTTAAGAACATCACCACTAATGACGTTGCTGATGCCCTTTTCTTGATCTTTTCTAGACTTGGTTTTCCTCGAAAACTTCTTTCAGATCGAGGTACCCAATTTGTATCTGACACTATGACTGCTGTTATGAAACGCCTCAATATCGACAGGTCTCTCAGTAGTGTTTACCATGCGATGAGCAATGGCGTGGTGGAACGTCTTAACCGGACGTTAAAGCAGTTATTGGGCAAGGTTACAGTGAAATATCCTCAAGATTGAGACAGGGTTTTACCCGCCGTGCTGTCCGCATACCGTGAGGTAGCGAATGAACAGACCGGTTTCTCGCCTTTTGAGCTTGTGTTTGGAGCTCAACCTCGAGGTCCCATGTCACTTATTAAGGACCTACTCATAGACTCAGAGATGACTCAGGACATCCAGTCATCGTATGAATACGTCGTTAACCTCCGGCGTAACATTATAGATGCATGCCAACTGGCTACAGCTTCTTCCGAGGCTGCTAAAGCAAGATCACGCCAGTTCCAAAATCGCAATAGACGATTACGTCAACTATTACCTGGCGATAAAGCTTTTGTATTGCTTCCAAGGAAAGAAAATAGACTTTTAATTGCTTGCAATGGTCCATATAAAGTGTTGTCACGCATTTCTGATGTTGACTACATCTTAGAGATAAAAGGGAAAAGGAAGACCTTCCACATAAACATGATTAAGGAATTCCACACTAGACCGGAACATCTTCAATACATCTTTCAAGCAGTTGATGAGCACCCTATGCCTGCTACTCACTACTCTGCACTATCGGTAATTTAGGAAGAAGAATCGTCTTTTCCGGATGTTCCCATGAACTTACGTGTCTTTCCTCTTCAATCGACTGAGACATGGAAGGATGTCGTTATTTGTCCAACTTTGTCTTCTGAACAACATTCCCAAGTCTCTAGTCTTCTACAATCTTTTCCAGATGTCCTCACAGACATCCCAGGTCGTACATCAGTCATTTCGCATGACATCATCCTTACAGATGATCGATCAATTCGTCTACGCCCCTATCCTGTCCTTATTCACTACCAGCACCAGGTTGAAGAAGAATTAAAACAAATGCTTAATTTAGGAATTATAGAACCTTCCAACGCCCCTTACTCATCACCTATGGTCATCGTTCGTAAGAAAGACAATATCAGATTATGTGTAGATTATCTGAAGCTGAATAACATCACAGTCTTCGATGCTGAACCCTTACCCCTACTTGAAAATCTTTTGTCTCGTCTCGCCAAGGCCCTTTTCTTTACTAAAATTGACCTTACCAAGGGATACTGGCAAGTTCCCTTGACTGATAGAGCTAAACCACTCACTGCCTTTGCTACACAACGGGGTCTTTATCAGTGGAATGTGATGCCTTTCGGACTTATGAACGCCCCGGCTACGTTTGTTCGTATGATGAGAACAATTTTCGCTCATCGTTCCGATATAATCACATACATAGATGACATCTGTCTATTTAGTTCCACTTGGGAGGAACACTTCTTAGGTTTACATTCTCTTCTGGACACTTTACGTCTCTATCACCTAACAGCCAAGCCCTCAAAGATCTTTATTGCCTTTGAGGAAATTTCATTCTTGGGACATAAGGTGGGTCACGGTTGTCTTCAGACCGTACCACAGAATGTTTCCAAAGTTCTAATATTGTCTGTGCCCATTACTAAGAAGCAAGTTCGTAGTCTTCTCGGCTTAATTCAATATTACAGTAAATTTATACCCAACTTGTCTTCCATCACTGCAGACCTCTCTGCCTTGCTAAAAAAAGGCTTACCGAACCACGTGCGCTGGACACCAGAGTGCCAGGCTGCGTTAAATTATATTCAAAATATTTTTTCTGTGCCACCTATTTTGAGGTTACCAGATACAAATCTGACTTATTATCTCCGCACAGATGCTAGTTCAAAAGGTATCGGCGCATCACTGATGCAAGAGTTCGAGGGAAGATTACATCCAACCCTCTATATATCCAGAAAGCTCAATGATGCAGAAAGGAAGTACCCAGTTATAGAAAGGGAGCTGCTGGCTGTTATCTGGGCGGTAGTCAAGCTGGAGCGGTATTTGTTGGGCGCCCCATTCATTATACAGTCAGACCAGAAATCCCTTTCCTCATTGAAGAAGGCGAATCACAAGAATCCAAAGCTAGCCCGGTTCGCCATCCTGCTCCAACCTTTTCAGTATGAAATCGAGGCAATACCAGGGTCTGCAAATGTGGTCGCAGATGCTTTATCGAGATGCCCACAGCTCGAACCTGAAAATTCATATTCATTTAGTTAATTGACTTTATATTATACATGTGTGAAGCCATGGTGTTTATCCACTACTAGTCACTATGACAAAGGACGATGAATACACGAACACTAAGTTCAAACCATTCATATTAACAGTTGTGATTTACATGACTTTGAGATAATCATTATTCACTTTAACTAGTGGTACAATGAACAGTAATGTACTACTTGCAGACATAAGCAATTTCCAACTACGACATCATGTTATTATTCTGGAATGCACATTCACATGAATTAAGATTGCTATATTATGCTACAAATCTAGTCCTGACACGGATAGTTTTGAGTATGATTATATTATTGCAAATTTGTTTTGGACATTACTTGTCTTGCCACAACGTACAAAAGGTACTTAGAGCAGAATAATTAAGTAATGTAATAATTGTGTTAATTAGTTATACTTGCGTTCTTGTACTATTTTTTTTCTCTCTTCTTTCTCTTTTTTGTGAGATATTCATGTACATTAGCTACATTAATGTCATATCGCATTGCTTAAAATCTTATTTGATTCCTATCATGTTTAAATTACATTTAAGCTTTAATTTTAGGATTTCTGACAGCATTGTTAGTTGGAGATAACCTTCTATTTTTTGTTATATTTTATTATTATTATTCATTCATTTTTGATTTTTTGATTTCGATTTTTGTTTTTATTTATTTTATATATCTCATACCATTTTCATATATGCATGCTATTTCTTTGATATGTTTATTGTAAACTCACAGTGATCATACATTTATATATTCTTTTGTTACATCATTGTAATATCGACTGTATATGACTTGTTACTTATGGACATATCACTGCTTATGACTGATGACAAATTCGTCTAATATGTTTTTTAATAATAAGTTACGTTAGGCAGACTGACTGCGACTAGATTATTTTCGATATGGCTCAATATTTGTGATATGATCAATTTTGGCCGATATTTCCGCATAGGAAACATTTGAATTGGAAAAACAAACAAATAAATTTGTTTTTTTTACACCGCGAAGGGGGTGACATGTTGAGGATAGATTTAGGATGCAGATAAAATAGTGTGGCATGTTACTACACGCTAGCACATTTCCATTTTTATGTGAGGAACTGTGTTCGCCTGTAGACAAACTACGGTTTGAGCGAAGCGTCCATCCGTGGTGAGCGAGGCGTTCACCCGTGTGGAGAGACGGTCAACTAGTGACGTTTCTGTTATATGTCGTGGGGTTCAGTGTGTTAATTAATGGGGCTTCCGTCTTTGTGTTTGCGTCCGAGAGAAATGTAATTTTTCGAGCTCCGGGATAATGGAGAGTGATATAAATACATCCATTGTGGCATTATTGATTTTAGGAGGCCGCCACGTCATATATAAGATGGTTCATAAAACTTATCTAGAAGTTCATACCATAAATTACTACAAGTAACTTTGAGATATGAGGCAACTAATATTTTGTTTGGCCTGATTTCTTCTGCCGCATTACTTTGGTTTTCGTGGATTGCCCGAACCTTTAGTACAACGGCCAGGATTGAGTGGAGATGAGAGGAGAGTATTATTATCATATTATTGCCACTTAAACTAACGTTTGAACCTTATTGACGGACCAGGGATAATCTACTACGCTTATCCATTGCCATGTACTTTTGATGTTTGATGGACGTTATTGTGAAGTGACTATATTTATTAAATGTTAACCATGTTTTCCCGTGGACCTGTTCACCTACCGGCTTTGTTATGTGTACTGACCCTAATGTCCTGAATGAACACCTGCTATCATTCGCGGTTCCATGCATGATCCTCTAATTTATCCTACCGTAACAGGTGGCAGGTGCGTTAACTAGTCCAAATGGCATAAAATTCCATTGGAAAAGACCACGAGAAGTAGAAAAAGCAGTGAGTGGCTTTGCACGATCTGTCAAGGGGTAGCCCTTTGACAAATCTAACTTAGTGAAGAAAATAGATTTAGAAAGTTTGACAAGTAAGTCTTCCAAAAGTGGCAAAGCTATAGATAGATTACTTCCACAATACTTTGATCTATCTTTCAATTCTTGTTAATCTTGTATTTATAATATGAATGTCTTTTTTTATTGTGTGTGAGATAAGGACTGTTCCATTAGTGTTCTTTGGTAGACAATCCTGTGCACAAGACGGCTGCCAAAGAATTCTAAGTAACTGTTTGTATATCTTCTTTCATTCACAGATAAAGCATTCTACAGCGTTGTGTTAGTGTGATAAAGTACATTGATACAGTGATAAAATTATTAATTCTAAGTATAAAAGTCAAAATAATATGAGTAGAAATAGAAATAGTAAAGTTGTAACGCGTCTTCTTTCCCCGCGCCAGTCATCGCATTGAGATAAGAACGTAGTGTGAAACGTTATTGCCGAGCTAGTGGTATTGGACTTTATAACTCGCCCGTCAAGGGTTAACGGTAAAAATTTTGAAAACAACAAGCTTAGTGGTTCCAAGAAAGATAATAAGAATAAAACAGGGGAGGCATAAACGAACGCATAAAAGTGAGAGAGAGAGAGAGAGCGAAAACATGCCACAAATTGTCAAGCGTTAGATTCTTGGATGGGATCTCAAGACGCAGCAATAGAGACCGCAGTCAGCGACTCATAGCTTGACTGCCTGCGTCAGGACTAGCGAACCAGAGCTGGTCAAGACCGTGCTCCACCTCCACGTGGTGGTCCTGGAAACAGTATGCAGCAATGCAGGCTGTCTGAGCGAGCACGGATCGCAATGGGAAGGCAAACCCGGTCCTAAAAAATGCCGTGCAGAAGTCGGATGTGTCGACCGAAAGGTGCAGATATCACAGTTACGTTGTAAACAGACACAACGCAACCACCGTCCTTTTCAGGGCGAACGAAGAAGAAGAAGAAGATTCTTGGATTAGCTACCCAAGACGACAGTGCGAGACGATACCGTGGCAGGTGTTCAGTAACGTGTCGCAAGCTTTGTAGAATTTAAAAATACCCCGCAAAACCCAATACTTTTTCGGACGATAGGCACACTGAGAAAATATATAAACACACAGACAGCGCTTTCGCTGCAAAAGAGTCCATTTTATGACGTAACAGAAGTAGTTTCAGTTTTGGAAAACGCGGGAGAGGAGAAAGGATGGCGTAATTTATATGATAGTGGAAATTGAAACTAACTCTGGAAAAAATATGGACTTCTTTATTAATGGGTTTAGGATCATAAAACCTAGTTAGTTTGATGGCTTATCTTCTCCTGATAAATAATATGTTTAAAAATACAAAATCCCCCAGTAGATAAGAAAGTTATTGACAAAAGACTGTATTTGTTCGTGCAGACAAACAGACAGACTGGCGGTTTTGCATTCATTTTGCATTCACTAACGACTACAATTTTGAACGCGTTGTTGGAAATGAGACAAGCAAGCATGTATTCTGTTGGAGGAGGGGTAGGCAAGGGGAGAGAAATTATGGGATGGCTTAACATTAAATATATTTTAGCAGGGGAAATCTAAGAATGAGTGAGGAGAAAACTTGTTAGGTCCAAAAATCAAGTCTGTTTTTGCTTTTATTTTCAAATTCAAAAGTAGTCGTTCGCTCATTGGCCAACGCCTTTTATAATATTGAAAAAATTCAAAGTCTCGACGCCATTTGTATAATACAGTCCCTCGAACAGGACGTTTGAAATTCTGGGAAGTGTGACTTGCGTTATTAAATTAAATATATAAAGTAAAGCAAAGGCATCACAGTCCAGCCAGCAGGACATCTGAAGTCTGCTAATCAACGTACCTGTATTTATTCATTGAATTTATGGTAAGGCAGAAATTATTCATATATATATTTTGTTTAAAAATGTGAGTGAGAGATACTGTCATTATGACTGTAAGTAATTAGGTCCCTAGCTGATATGTGCAGGGCCTAGAGGTAGATTTATGCTATAACACATTGCCAGTTTTGTAAAATGCACATGTTTTGTGAAATAAAAATGTTTCTTAGGTGGCCAGATGGACACAGCTCACCTATCCTATTGTATGGAAGAAAAGAAAGATTAATATTATTATTGCAGATGTAGGGCCGCCTTGAGAGGAGAGACATGTGAACAACACTGGTACACTTTGTAATGGATGCGCTGGGTTGGTCAATTAAGATATGACCCAGATCTTTATTTCTCATGTATTATAATTTGTAGAAATAATAGTTTAAGTATGATATCAACAAGGAGACATTATTTCATTGTTACAGGGTTTTATCTGGCACTAGCACGGTGCCAGATGTCATTGAAAAGCAGTTGAGAAGTCTTTTCATTTCCAGTAGTGACAGGGGTCTACAGAGTCCACCCTGTTACTTTTGGGCCAGTATCAAAGTTATCGTTTTACAGCAAGAATACGGACAGTTCAAGTTGTGCCAGATAAGTATAATATCTGGCACCCGATTTTTCATCAGCATCAAAGACTAGTGCACCCTTGTGTAACATAATAAACATATTCCCCAAAGAATAAAACATTGAACGTTGTGTATTAAAGAGCTGGGGATGGTTAAAGAATCCCAAACAGCCATCCAGTGTTAGAAACCAGTAATATTAGAAAGTTAGTAACACTATTAGTATATTTTAACAGTATACGTTTGGACAAACTGTCCCTTTGGGTTGAAAAGTTGCTTTTATATATATACCTCGAGTTCTTTTAATTTTGAAAGTCCTGACCAGAAGAATACTAGGTTCAGAACCAATAAAATTGTATAGAAAATATTTACACATCAAAATTTAACCCAGGTGTTAGTTCATTTGATCATAGACTTTAATATTTGTTTATATGTGTGTGTGTTAGTGTTAAATTACCATCACACCACACTTGCATAACCCTAGACATTAGACGTAGCTACCATACATACTAGTCAAGAATAGGTCTGATTGAGATCATAAGGTGGTAGTAGAAAAGTTACCTGATAACTCAACCCATAAATTGTTATAATGAGGTACCTTCACAGCTGACCTCATTTAGAACAATATTAATAAAGAACAACCACATTTCATAACATCAAAAACCACCACAGTTAGACGTGATACTCCCAAATATTCCATTATCTTTATACATACACAAGTAAACTATACTACATAACAACGAAATGGAACATACTTTGTTACATCATATGAATTGTGCCAGTGCACTGTGCAGAGCCTGTGGCAAGAGAGCATTAACTTCCTAAACAAAAAGTTCAAAACGGAATGCACCGAACTGTTCGAATTACGTTAGTGATCTGTTCTTTGTGTTTGGAATTAACGTATCAGATGATAAATCGACAGAGCATTCGACTATATTTTGTAGGAAGTGTTACTTACCAATACAAAACGCAAAAAGGAGGCATAATGAGAAGTGTCTTGAAACAGCCAAGTTACTATCGGAATACAGTCAGCACATCTGGAAAGGCTATGACCATAATTTAACTATTAGTGAATGTCAACTGTGCAATTATTTTGCAAAGACATCTTTGGTGTTTTAAAAACAAAAAGCTGCTCTATCCCCTGTGATGTTCTTTCTGACCCCTCCATGTCTAGTCAGTCAGTTAGTTGTAGTCAGTCAGTTAGTTGTAGTCAGTCAATTAGTTGTAGTCAGTCAGTTAGTTGTAGTCAGTCAGTTAGTTGTAGTCAGTCAGTTAGTTGTAGTCAGTCAGTTAGCTGTAGTCAGGATAGCTCTGTACAGCAGGAGGTTGATGTGCCTGCCCACACTAGTGATGATATTGTTCAGCTGGAGGTTGATGTGTCAGCTCACATTAAAGACGATACCTTTATTCATTTGGAGGTGGATAACACTACTCACCCTAGCATGCCAGTTTTTGTTGCCACATCTACACCTACCAAGTCAGTTATACATACGACAAGTACATCCACCTCACCTGTCTTCAAAAGCGACATCACAGTACAACAGTTACTTGCTAAGCCACCTTCACAACCACTAACACAACAGGAATAAACCCTATTCACATCCATTGTTAGAAAAAAAAAAACTAGAAACAGCAAAAAATAATATCATAAAATGCAAATCCAGAGGACAGCCTATTGTACTACAAAAACTAATTAAACATAGAAGAGAAACATCAGTCACCAGAACGCCAACAAAACGTAAGCGATCTCAATTTCTCCACACTGTTAGGAAACACATTGTTGGAACATCAACTGACTCACTAGACCTGCAGCAGGCGCATGAGAGGAGAATAATTATACATTCCACTATTTCCAAAATTGAAAGACGCGCCAGCGGTATTAAAAATATAACTTCACAATTAAAATTTGTAATGGAAATTCGTTTGTTACAAATTTCTCCATCTGTGAATGTACAGATTCCTCCTATTAAAAAAAGGAAGTGTGAATGATAATTGAGCGAAATTTTGGGGCTAAAGCAAATTATGGCAGTTGTTGCGTGAGAGTGACAGAATTAACAGAGTGTGGAAATCATTTAATAGGTGTATTTATTAAATACACCTATTTATTTATTAAATTGAACATTTCGTTTTACTCATGACCATACTCATTTTTACATGACCATCGTGATGTGTGATTGAGATAATTGTTAGCTCTCATGTTTTGGGGACAATTGGGTGTGTTATTTTATGGTAATAAATGTGGACTTGCAATTTAATGTTTCAATAATTAATGTTTGACGCATGAAACCAAAACAAAACTATGATATCCATTTTCTGCAGGTTTTCTACTTTTGATTTCTGTAATTTGGTATGCATGTTGATTGTGATCGTTTTAGTGTAAATTGCATTAGAAACAAACCATAACAAAATATTTAAAAAACGTAAATTTTACACTATTTCAGACTATTATATCTTCTGTTCTAATTGTGATAAAATGTTTGTTCTTGTTCTAAAATTTACTCTAACATTTCTAGTCTAGCTTTACGCAAAATTAAAGCCGGTATTTATAATAATAAAGTAGCCTCAACGCATTAATTAAGCCCTATCAAAAGTAAACACCGCCACATTTTTTTCTCGTTGGAAGTTGACCACGTGACCTCTGTCACGATAGCTATAAATAGCGCGGTCAGAGAAAACTAAAAGATCGCTCGCAAACAGCCATGGGCTACGCCTTCATTGTGTTGCTCATAATCTCTTCAAGAGTAAAGTACTTGTTACTGTTTTTATTCTCCCTGTCTCAGTCCATCAACTGTCACTAATTCCCAGGATATGCAATCTGTAGTTTCACATCTCTGCTGTGATCTGCCTCAGTTTTTCTGCCTCATTCATAGTTCTGACGTTCTGGAATCCAGTTCTGGTTTTGCGAACAGGGCATCCGCTTTCATGGCAATAGCTTCCTTTCGGTTTTCACCACTGTTAGTCTTGCAAGCCTCGGCTCCGAATGTCGGTCCCCCGTCAAAGCTTTTTTATTTCTTGCTGCTTCCGTAACTTTTTTTTTTTTAGCATAGACAGTGGTTGTACTACACTAGAAAGATGTTACTGTCAGTTCATCAAGTCAAACACAATATTCATTTAGATTCAAATTTAATTATCATAGAAAGTAAACAAAATTTGTGTAAAAACATTTACAACCGCTAAATACATGTATACACATATTTACAACGACTACAACATATGTACGCCCATCTACAACTACTATGAACATGTGTACATACATCTACAACTACTGTGAACTTGTGTACACACATACTATTAAACATGTTTACACACATCTACAACTACTAATGAACATTGTACACATATTTAAAACTGCTAAAAATATGTGTACTCATATTTACAACTACTACAAACACGTGTACACACATTTATAACAACTACAAACGTGTACGTGAACATAATGAATGCGTAAAAGTGTCACTAGGACGAGTTATAACATACTTAGAAACATGTGTACAATCATCGCAGATACTTGTATAAAGACAACAAACACGGTACAAACATTCCCAACATTGTACAGACTTTCCAAACGTTGTACAGACATTGTACAACCGTTATACAAATATGTGAATAACCTTGAAGCGTTAAAAAGTAAATGTGATAAATATATATTCTAATATAGCAAAAATATTTCATATATGTAGAAACATTGCAAATATACACACACACACACCTCTTTCATACATGTACACAAATTTGTGTGAAAACATTACGAATATTTATAAAGTTCATCTTACCAAGTCTACAACTTTCAGATAGAAAATTGTGTACCAAAGATGAATAATTTATTAGGCACGCACTTTGCTAATTTGTTTGGTTATAAGACATAAATGTGTGTGTCATGACTAGGGTTAACAGACGTCCGGCTACGACGTGTAGCCTCGCGGGGTTTCTGACCAGGCAACAAAAACACGACCACTGCTCCCATGTGCATGTCGTAAAAGGCAACTAATTTAAAGTTATACACAGGGCTGGCTACCTCTTCATGTCAAACAGATATCTCTTCCCCCCCCCCCCCCGAAAACCGCACGAATATTTAGTGCTGACTGCCAGCAAGGTAACCGTCTGCAGTGCGGGCTCCGCTTTTAATAAGGCGCGAAGACGGAAGTGATGAAGATGATTTTGAGGTATCAAGTATGTTCTGTTGTTAGCTCAGTCCATCTTGTCTAGACCAAATCTCAATGTATGTGATGTCTGGAATGCAGATCCTCGGGTGATATTTCTAGGAAACATTCGACTTCCACTTCCCCATCACTGCCCCAACCCTGAGAACTACCAGTCACACATAACCGTGTCGCAGGCATCTCTAACAGCTGATTCTTCGTCTGTTGTAGAATTTGTGACTGGTCGCTTTATCTTACCAGATGAATTAGTCTCATGTGAGTTCTGTATACTGAATGGTCTTGATTCTGGTGATGTGTCTGCATCACTGAAATACCTGCCACGTAGAGGGCATCTTGTTCTCCTTGTCGTCAATTTTTGTTTAGGGTTTACTTTCTTGTGAATAAGGGCATCTAGTTCCAGGTTTATATTGAGTGGTTGTCCAAATTCTCGCTCCCAACTTCGAATCATAAGCAACAACTTCGAGTTGGCAGATGGAGGTCTCTCAGACAGACGGTTGACAATTTTACTAATTTCCGGCTTCATATTATAAGGCGCTCTGGGAGCTTTCAGCTTCTTCGATAAACTGGGAATAGCCTCGTTTTCCGATACCCTAGACTGTGTCTCTGTAGAATTTTCTGGAGCATCAGATGCGATCTTGGCTGTCTTATTCTGAGTTTCATCATTCAGTTCTGTCCTCACTAAGTCCTTGTTATCATTGCTGTCTCCGGGCTTTGACTCATCAAAACTTTGTGTCTTTTGAGGTTTATATACTATTCCGGAACGCTGTGCGGATCTTGTATGAGTATTCTTATTTTGCAGTTTTAGCCTACCCCACAAAGCATCCCCAGAACAGTTAGGGCGATATAATGCTCCATTTTTTACAACGGCTTTCTTCTCTACATGATCTTCTAACGGATGCGAACACATTTTCTTTACAGCGCGTGCCTGAATTTTTTGTTCCATCCGCTCTTTCGCCCTGCGTACGCTCATGTCATCGTTACGGGTTTTGTTCCGGAGCTCACATTTCATGGAATCGTTGTTTTTTATCAGCCTGTCAACTATGGTGGTGTCCAGACGTTGCTCACACTTAACTATAGTGTCATTCTCTTCACCTGTAACAGACGAGAAAGCTGAACAATTCCGTACCTTGCTGCTCTGTTTTAGAAGCAGGCGTGGCAAAAAATTATGTTCATTACTAGCAGATGGTGATAACCCTTTGTCGACATTCACTTGAAACTGTTGTTTAGTTTTCTTGATTTCACTCATTTGTTCAAGGATAATGGAGAACAACTTACTACCATGAACTGAGCGATTTGAGTTTAGTCTCAGTAGAGTTTGACGAGCTTGTCTACTTGGACTGTCACCGTATCTCACTGACGTCTCTTTAGTAATTCTGGGCAAGCAAAATACTTGTTCATTGTCCACTTTAATCTGTGGTTTCTCTTGTTTGTGTGCTGATACTTGTTGCTGTTGATTGTTGCTGTGATTTTGCTGACATTTAAGTCTGGTTATTAGATCTTTGGCACATAACTGCTGTGTCTGAGTTTTCTGCTTCACCCTAGAGCCAGAAGTCGATACTTTCTTCGTAGGTTCATGGTCAGCGTGGTTATTGCTGTTAAGTCCGGCCGTTGCATGGATACTTGTCTCATTTTTACCTTGCAGTCTTCCCGCTACTTCAAAGCTACCGACAGTACTTACTTGCCTAGCGACCCGCGATCGTTTAGTTCTGACGTGTTGGAGGTGACGAGGTATCCTTGTAGAAATTTTGTTCATGGTGTGGTGCGTATCCCAGAATTCTATTCCGCGTGCACCAGTCAACAATCTGGGGCTGGACGTGCTCAGCTGCTTGGTAAAGATGTCGATAGAAGCCTCTCTTTTCTTTAAATAATTTGACAAAGTCAGAGATGACCTGACGCTACTTTGGTCTCTGCTAATACTCGTTTGGCTGCTCAATGAGCTGTCTTCCACCGGCTTGCCCACACTAGATAGATATGGCTCTGTTTGAGTGCTCTGTAAATTGGCTTCGGAAGTGATCACGTGTTGCTGGATCGCCTCCAGATTGTCGCTAACCGGTGTCCAGGCTTGGTTGACTTTCAGATTTAGCGTTTCACTTGTGGTTGTGGTTGGTGCAGGTCTAGAGTCGCTCTCTATCGAGGTCCTGCTGTGCCCCCTATAAGTTATACAACGTGGTCTCTTTCTTGCTTCCATGCACGTGCGGTCTGTGACAGTACTAGTTTCGCTACTCGTGGGTTGTTCCTTGAGCGGACTGTCGACAGTAGATAAACTATGTGTGTTAAGTGTGATAAGGGCATTAAATTTAGACATGCTAGAATCTTGCTGGGGGGTTGTCTGCAGATTGTTCTCAACGTGTGTTAAGGCTTGGCTGCCTTTTAGTTTTGGTGTTTTATTTGTATTTCCGGTTGATTCAGAATTACGTTTATTCCTTCCCGAGGTCTTGTTGTCTATCTTTGAGTTGTTTCTCTGTCGTTTCTTTGAAGTTATGACACTTCTGTCTGATGATGATCTATTACAACTGCTGTCAGCACTTATGCCAGCCGGACTGCTCGCTGATTTTCTGTTGCCAACATTAACGGTTGTAATTAATCTGCGATCTTTTAGTGAGCTCTTGACAGTGACTTCAAATATCCTGGGATGTTTTCTGGCAGCCTGTAGGTTGTTCTGACCTTGTGTCAAGTCGTGACCACCTTTCAGATTGTCTATGTCACGTGTAGCTATGACCGAGTCAAATCTATCATTATTATTCTCCGGCTTCCTCTTTCTTTCTCTATTAATCTTCCTGCGATTTCTTTGTCTCGCTGTCCGGCTGATTATGTCTTCAGAGGGTGTCTCGTTAACAGGAACCAAGCTCCTAGCTTTAAATGGGACTTTGATCTGACGATTAAGTTGATGCCACTTAAAGTGGCTGGTGACACTCATGGCAGTCTTGTCTAAGCTCTGTTTACTTTCTGTTGTGGACTTTTCACTTTCTCCAGTGCAACTTTTTTTCGGGCACCTACCGGGGTTATCTGCCATAGAAGATTGTCTCCCAGTTATGTTAGTTGCATCCACATAAGTTGGCAATTCCATAAAAGATTTCAGTTCCTGTTCTGAAGTGTCTTCGGTAGTTTGTCCTATGATTTGGTTAGACCACACCTCGGTGGCTTGTGTTATTGGTTTAGACCAATCCTCGGTGGCTTGTGTTTTTATTTGGTTAGACCACACCTCGGTGGCTTGTGTTTTTATTTGGTTAGACCACACCTCGGTGGCTTGTGTTTTTATTTGGTTAGACCAATCCTCGGTGGCTTGTGTTTTTATTTGGTTAGACCACACCTCGGTGGCTTGTGTTATTGGTTTAGACCAATCCTCGGTGGCTTGTGTATTTATTTGGTTAGACCACACCTCGGTGGCTTGTGTTATTGGTTTAGACCAATCCTCGGTGGCTTGTGTTTTTATTTGGTTAGACCATACCTCTGTCGTCAGCGGCTTATCGCTATAATATTCTGCCATCCCCAACATAGTCAATTCTTCGTGACATGGGCTGTTCGAGGCGCCCTCTAAGGTATCGGGATAGTTAATAGTTTGGAAGGAAGTAAATACGGGTTTACTCAGGCTGTTGTCTTCATAATTTACTGTTGTACTATACGATTTTGTATCTACGCGGTGCAGCGGACAAGATAATGCGCCAGTGAAAGGGGATTCTTCTTGTTCTTCATATGACCTACGGTTGTCATGAGCAGCGTCTTCAAACGAATAGTAAAAATCGCCAACGTCTATGAACGATCTGGTTATTTGATCTGATCCGGAGTTTACTTGCAGATCCGTATTCCCAAAAGTTATCGGTGTCGGATCTGATGCAAACGATAATCCAGAATGCGGTATGGTTTGTAAAGTCATCAGTTCTAACTTGGGTACAGTTTCGCGGCAAGCGTCAACTATTACTTGGTCAGCACGGGATGTCTCCAGGCTACAGCTTTCACTACATTCGTTAAAAATAGAATCTAAAAACTCGTCTGCCTCACTAGCGCCAAAAGCAGACTCATCAATCCTCCAGTCACTCGTTATGGTGGAGTCTACAGGGAAGTCTGATCTTGAAAATCTGACGATTTCGAAACTGGGAATACCTGCATGTGACATGGCTTTGGATAATATATCTTTGGGAACGTAGGTGGAACTTTTCTCAGATCTTGTAGTTAAATCATCTTTAATATCATCACTAACAAAGTCATCGATTTTATTGTAGTCGCTAAATGAATGGTTTTGACTCGTCCATGTGGACGAAATCACATCCTTTGTTTGAGACATGCGCTGTTCTGTGACGGAGTCCTTGTTAAGGTGATAGACTTGATCTGTGGAGCTCTTGCCAAGGTGATAGACTCGGTCCGTGAAGCTCTTGTTAAGATGATAGTCTTGGTCTGTGGAGCTCTTGTTAAGGTGATAGACTCGATCTGTGGATCTGAGAACTGTTGGAGTTGTCATGACATCGTACAAAAAGCCTTTCGTATCAATAAAAGTGTCTGCGAGGTCCAAGTCAACGTTGGCGGAGTCTGGGGAAACATCCTGGTCATTGACTAGTTCTTTGTCCTCTTCCTTCTTATTGTTATTAATGTTGTTGACTGTCCAGCTTTTAGTTGTATTTGTCCTGTAAGTGTGTGTAGCAGCAAGTCCTATGTGACAGTCAGGCTGTCTGATGTCTGAAGAGGTCTTGCGTTCAGGACCACGTGACTGGCACTTGTTTGAGTCAAAACTAACATGTCCGTCACGTGAACAACTTTGAAGCTGTATATCCCAGATAAACTGTAACACAGTTTCAGCAGTTAAGTGAAGGTCGCTAATGATTTCTCCGTAAGAAATGTGACTCGTCTTAAACAGATGGATGTGTTCGCGGTGGCTACATATAAAGCGTCCAGTAATTATATTTTTGTCTATGTCGACAAATAAAGTTAGCACGTCTCTGCTGTAGTGGTCCCGGTATGTCTTATTTTTGGCCATCAGTTCCTCCAGTGTCTTCTGAACAGCAACCGCCACGAGAATAATGTCTGCTACACTTCTTCTTATGAATAACTTTTTGACTTTGCTGATTGTGTAGGTTTCAACAGAACTTGGGTCACTACATGAGGCACACCAATTATGCAAAGCACGAGTTTTTGAATTAGCTAAATTATTTGGAAAAAACTGTCCACAATTTGACAATTCCTTGCAGCTGTTGTCAAAATATGGCGGACATGATGATTTTAGTCTGTTCACGACCGTATTCTGTATTATGTCCTTGGAGGACCTTAATGAACTAACCCCGTGTCGTCTGCAGGACATCACTGAATTAACCCAGTGTCGTCTGCAGGACATCACTGAACTGACTCCGTGTCGTCTGCAGGACACAGCACACAAGAAGTAGAGAGATGATGATTTTGCTAACTTACGACCTCCCCGTCTCCTTGTTAATCTCACTCGATGGTGGTGCATCCAATTAACATCTAATGTTCTAGATTCCAGAATTACCATGACACTGGGTTTCTTACAAACATCACAGGTCATATAATAAAGTCTCCCTGTTGCTAGAATATTTGTCATCTCGCTGCCAAAGACAGTCGTGGCCTTTTCTACGAATCTAGGTCTGCGTTAGCACGGTAACGAAAATACCATAAGGTGATTATTACCTTCAAATTATCCGATTATCTGTTTACGGCCTTCATCAAAGTTACTTTCTCTAGAGATCTTGTCCAGTCTTTTGGTTAAGTGTCAAACATTTCATTAATTGCGGCTGCAGATAATTCACAAGTAGTTACCGGTACTACAAATGAGACATGCTTAAGTACCGAATCACACATTTGTTAAGTTTATACACGCGTTCTTGGGGTTACAGAAAGTACTCGTGATTACTGAAGTTTCGTTGGTGGACTTAAAATTCATTATGGAGCTAGGATATAACCAACAGTCCTTGTATACTCAGCGTTCAATGTGTCTTCATCAGTCTCCTGTCATTTCCACATCTGACATGGGCGCGGCGCTTTCATTAGAGTGTGTCCCGGTGCGTTTTGGTGCTACAAATATATGAAGTCCTTTATGTTTAGCTTTTGGGATATTGAGGCATATTGGGAATATGGTGTTAGGCCCGTATTTTCTTGACCATCGGCACACTAGGGGTGATGTGGTCAGCATCACGCCGGCCGCCTTAACCTTCCCAGAGTTGTTCTGGTACCCAATTCACGAGGCTGGGTCGACCCCGGAGCCGTTTGCGGTCTAAAAAATCCCACCTCAACTGGGGATCGAACCATGGACCACCGAGCTAAGAAGCTAGTGCACTAACCACTGCGCCTCCCACGTTAGCTTTTATCTAATGCTAAAAATAGCATGGGCTGCTCTTCTATTTCTGTATTTGTCACAAGTGCCTGAAACACACCTCCTTCATGTTTGTTTGATTTGTTTCTGTTTGATTTTTATCTGTTTTATTTGTTTCTGTTTGATTTTTAGGGCCTATCCGTTTTATTTGTTTCTGTTTTATTTGTTTGCAGCCAAAAAAAAAATAAAAATAATGAGCAATAGACTGGGTTATGAGATCATCGACAACACACAACAGAAATGGAATCCAGTGGACTCTGACTAAGCAGTTGGATGATCTGGATTTTGCTGATGACTTAGCTCTTCTGTCCCATAACCGTAATCAGATGCAGGACAAACTGAAAACACTCGATGAGAGGTCACAGCAATTGAGTCTGAAAATACACAGGGAAAAGACAAAGATAATGAGAATAAATGCAGGTAATGATAACAGGGTTGAACTTGAAGAAACACCAATACAAGATGTAGAATCGTACACACATCCTGGCAGCAATATAGACAAAGTTGGAGGGACAGTGATATCAAAATAAGAATACAAAAAGCAAGAGGAGCTTTCATTGCATTGGGAAATATATGGAGATCAAGAGAAATCGGATCCAACACGAAGATAAGAATCTTCAACTCAAATGTGAAGTCAGTCCTATTGTATGGCTCAGAGACATGGAGAACAACAAAGACAACAACCAAAAAGCTAGACTTTCATAAATGGGTGCTTGCGTAGAATAGAGGGATTAAAATGGTATGACAAGGTTACCAATGTGGAACTGATGACAAGAACTAGACAAGTGCCAGTGGAACAAGAGATGAGAAGAAGACGCTGGAGATGGATAGGACACACACTGAGGAAACCTGTTGATAGCATTACAAGGCAGTCCTTGTTCTGGAACCTCTAGGGCAAGAGAAGCAGAGGTAGACCAAGAAGCACACGGAGAAGAGCGCTGGAAACAGAGGTGAAAATGATAAGAACGTGGAAAGAACTTGAGATGATGGCACATGACAAGAGGACTTGGCATGTGTTAGTTGAAGGCCTATGCTCCTTTGGGAGTGGAGGGTTATGATGATGAAAAAGAGTAATGAGGATTACTGCCTGGACCACAGTTTTATTACTGGACCACAGTTTTATTACTGGACCACAGTTTTATTACTGGATCACACGTTTATTACTGGATCACACGTTTATTACTGGACCACATCTTACTACTGGACCACACGTTTATTACTGGATCATACGTTTATTACTGGACCACAGCTTTATTACTGGACCACACGTTTATTACTGGATCATACGTCTATTACTGGACCACAGCTTTATTACTGGACCACACGTTTATTACTGGACCACAGCTTTATTACTGGATCACAGCTTTATTACAGGATCATACGTTTATTACTGGACCACAGCTTTATTACTGGATCATACGTTTATTACTGGACCACAGCTTTATTACTGGACCACACGTTTATTACTGGACCACAGCTTTATTACTGGATCACAGTTTTATTACTGGATCATACGTTTATTACTGGACCACAACTTTATTACTGGACCACAGCTTTATTACTGGATCACAGCTTTATTACTGGATCACAGCTTTATTACTGGATCACACGTTTATTACTGGACCACAGCTTTATTACTGGACTACACGTTTATTACTGGATCAAACGTTTATTACTGGATCATACGTTTATTACTGGATCATACGTTTATTACTGGACCACAGCTTTATTACTGGATCACAGCTTTATTACTGGATCATACGTTTATTACTGGACCACAGCTTCATTACTGGACCACACGTTTATTACTGGACCACACGTTTATTACTGGATCACAGCTTTATTACTGGATCACACGTTTATTACTGGACCACAGCTTTATTACTGGATTACAGCTTTATTACTGGATCATACGTTTATTACTGGACCACATTTTTATTACTGGATCACAGCTTTATTACTGGATCACACGTTTATTACTGGACCTCATTTTTATTACTGGATCACAGCTTAATTACTGGACCACATTTTTATTACTGGACCACAGCTTTATTACTGGATCACACGTTTATTACTGGACCACATTTTTATTACTGGATCACAGCTTTATTACTGGACCACATTTTTATTACTGGACCACAGCTATATTACTGGATCACACGTTTATTACTGGACCACAGCTTTATTACTGGACCACATTTTTATTACTGGATCACACGTTTATTACTGGACCACATTTTTATTACTGGATCACTCGTTTATTACTGGACCACATTTTTATTACTGGATCACACGTTTATTACTGGACCACATTTTTATTACTGGATCACATGTTTATTACTGGACCACATTTTTATTACTGGATCACAGCTTTATTACTGGACCACAGCTTTATTACTGGATAACACGTTTATTACTGGATCACACGTTTATTACTGGATCACATTTTTATTACTGGATTATAGCTTTATTACTGGACCACAGCTTTATTACTGGATCACAGCTTTATTACTGGATCACAGCTTTATTACTGGATCACACGTTTATTACTGGACCACAGCTTTATTACTGGACTACACGTTTATTACTGGATCACACGTTTATTACTGGATCATACGTTTATTACTGGACCACAGCTTTATTACTGGACCACAGCTTTATTACTGGATCATACGTTTATTACTGGACCACAGCTTCATTACTGGACTACACGTTTATTACTGGACCACACGTTTATTACTGGATCACAGCTTTATTACTGGATCATACGTTTATTACTGGACCACACGTTTATTACTGGACCACATTTTTATTACTGGATCACAGCTTTATTACTGGATCACACGTTTATTAGTGGACCACATTTTTATTACTGGATCACAGCTTTATTACTGGATCACACGTTTTTTACTGGACCACATTTTTATTACTGGATCACAGCTTTATTACTGGACCACATTTTTATTACTGGGCCACAGCTATATTACTGGATCACACGTTTATTACTGGACCACAGCTTTATTACTGGACCACATTTTTATTACTGGATCACAAGGTTATTACTGGACCACATTTTTATTACTGGATCACACGTTTATTACTGGACCACATTTTTATTACTGGATCACACGTTTATTACTGGACCACATTTTTATTACTGGATCACACGTTTATTACTGGACCACATTTTTATTACTGGATCACAGCTTTATTACTGGACCACATTTTTATTACAGGGCCACAGCTATATTACTGGATCACACGTTTATTACTGGACCACATTTTTATTACTGGACCACAGCTTTATTACTGGACCATATTTTTATTACTGGACCACAGTTTTATTACTGGACCACAGCTTTATTACTGGACCACAGCTTTATTACTGGACCACATTTTTATTACTGGATCACAGCTTTATTACTGGACCTCAGCTTTATTACTGGATCACACGTTTATTACTGGACCATAGCTTTATTACTGGATCACACGTTTATTACTGGATCACATTTTTATTACTAGATCATAGCTTTATTACTGGACCACAGCTTTATTACTGGATCGCACATTTATTACTGGACCACAGCTTTATTACTGGATCACACGTTTATTACTGGACCACAACTATATTACCGGATCACATCTTTATTACTGGACCACAGCTATATTACTGGACCACAGTTTTATTACTGGACCACAGCTTTATTACTGGACCACATTTTTATTACTGGATCACAGCTTTTTACTGGACCTCAGCTTTATTACTGGATCACACGTTTATTACTGGACCACAGCTTTATTACTGGATCACACGTTTATTACTGGATCACATTTTTATTACTAGATCATAGCTTTATTACTGGATCGCACATTTATTACTGGACCACAGCTTTATTACTGGATCACACGTTTATTACTGGACCACAACTATATTACCGGATCACATCTTTATTACTGGACCACAGCTATATTACTGGACCACAGTTTTATTACTGGACCACAGCTTTATTACTGGACCACAGCTATATTACTGGATCACACGTTTATTACCGGATCACATCTTTATTACTGGATCACACGTTTATTACAGGACCACAGGTTTATTACTGGACCACACATTTATTACTGGATCACATCTTTATTACTGGATTACAGTTTTATTACTGGACCACATCTTAATACTGGACGACAGATTTATTACTGGATCACACGTTTATTACTGGACCACATCTTTATTACTGGACCACAGCTATATTACTGGACCACAGTTTTATTACTGGACCACATCTTACTACTGGACCACAGCTTTATTACTGGACCACACGTTTATTACTGGATCACATCTTTATTACTGGACCACAGCTATATTACTGGACCACAGTTTTATTACTGGACCACAGCTTTATTACTGGACCACAGCTATATTACTGGACCACAGTTTTATTACTGGACCACATCTTACTACTGGACCACAGCTTTATTACTGGACCACACGTTTATTACTGGATCACATCTTTATTACTGGACCACAGCTATATTACTGGACCACAGTTTTATTACTGGACCACAGCTTTATTACTGGACCACATCTTACTACTGGATCATAGCTTTATTACAGGACCACAGGTTTATTACTGGGCCACAATTTTATTACTGGGCCACAGTTTTAATTCTAGACCACATGTTTATTACTGGACAACAGCTTTATTATTGGACCACAGTTTTATTATTGGACCACAACTTTATTACTAGACCACAGCTTTATTACAGTCCCACCGTTTTATTACTAGACCACAGCTTTATTACAGGCCCACAGCTTTATTACTAGACCACAGCTTTATTACTGGACCACAGCTTTATTACTAGACAACAGCTTTATTACAGGCCCACAGTTTTATTACTAGACCACAGCTCTATTACTAAACCACAGCTTTATTACTGGACCACCGTTTTATTATAGGCCCACAGCTTTATTACTAGACCACAGCTTTATTACAGGCCCACAGTTTTATTGCTAGAACACAGCTCTATTACTAGACCACAGCTTTATACTGGACCACTGTTTTATTACTAGACCACAGCTTTATTACAGGCCCACAGTTTTATTACTAGACCACAGCTTTATTACTGGACCACAGTTTTATTACTGGGCCACAGCTTTATTACAGGCCCGCAGTTTTATTATTACAGGAATCTGAACACAAAGTCAGAGTGGGAGCCTAGTGTAAAGTAATACCCCAGACAGCGTGTAAGAGGCATCTTAAACCAGTTGCCTTAACTGAACTATTTCTCTGAGCCAGGAGTCAGTATTCCCAAAGAGATTTTGGGGTAAGTTGTACATTTTTAAATTCTATATTTTGCATTTATTAACATGTGAAAATTGCTAGTGGATGTCAAAGTCCTACAAGGCTGGCAACCTCAGCATATAGAATGATGGTTTCATGAACCATCACTGCAAGATCTGGTGACTGCTTTATGGGGGTTTCTCATACAGAACCAAAAGCAGAGGTAGTCCCAAGATCCATATGGAGCAGGGAGTGGATGATGATAGAACTGATGTAAATACTTACTATATTATTCACTTTTTCAACCAGTGCAAATGTAAAGATATTCAATATAAATGTAATGAATGTTTTCCGCTCCCTGGGATTAATATTAATGCTTAGAGAGGGTAAAGTTCTGAGGTACATGGGATGGTGGAATAAAAAGGGGGCACCTGATTGTGTGTCAGGAAACCCAATACTCAGGAGCGTATGTGTTTCTCTTCTTTCATGATACTAATCGGTGGTACCAGTTGAGGGTGCTATCTCTGGAACAAAGTGTGTGATATAAGTAGCCTGCCATCAACGCTAGACACCATCATCAGATGGGTCTTGAAGATGCTGTACCAGCTTCGTGATTACTCCTTGATATTTCTTGGAACGTGTCACAACCTCCAGACTTGACCAGTGACGTGAGTGAATCAGTCCATAACCTGCAAAGAACCAACCATCGGCTGCAGCAGAAACCAACAAACTTACTGGCAGCTAAGTACAAGCTTAAAAGCTGCCAAGTGAACTGTCAGACAACTCCCTCAATATTCATAGCATCGCCCTGTGATGATTACCTTGTTTTAAAAAGAATTATTCATTTTATATTGTTAAATATAATTGATTATTAAATTTATTTGTATACATACAAATTTATAGTTGATTTAATCCTTTTGAGTGTATTGTACCCGTATGTCTCAGTAGGCCAAGATGGCGGCGTGGTAGGCCGCACTTTTGTGTTGTGCATTTCATGTCGTCGTTTTGGAGGCTGCATCAGTGGTAACAGCCCTTATTAAGGCTGTATGAGTTTGTAGTGTGTTTGGCTTTTTCTGGATTATGTTGCTAAGTATTTTAAAGATGAAAACATCAAGTTTGCCTATCATGTGAGTTCGCTGTTTGTGTTGATACAAGCAGCCAAGATGGCGGTTTTGTGATGTGTTGATCGGACAGTGTTTCAAAACATTACAGATTTATTGAGGGCTATTGTTACTGCTCCAGGTACATTTTTGTATGTACCTGCAAGGATACTTGGAGAGGAGATGGGCACCGCCAAGCAAACCTCTTGCCCACTGAAATGCTATGATGGAAAGTCAACTCAGTAATAATTTGCCGGATCGGCCGATGCCCGGATTAACAACGACCGCGCTCTCATTGCCCCTTGAGAGTGATAAGTCAGCGAATGGGGTACAAACACCTGTTTTGAAACTTCCAAGAGAAAGCTTTGTTGTTGGAACTTGGAATGTACGCACGCTATATGCGTGTGGAAAAGTCAAAGAACTAACGCATGAACTTGTTAGATACTCGTGGGACATCCTGGGCCTAGCAGAAGTCAGATGGACAGGATTAGGTGAATCAATAACGGATGATGGTCACAAAATTTGGTTTAGTGGAGATGAGTCTAAACATCAGCATGGAGTAGGTTTTATCGTACATAAAGATAGATTGAACTCTGTCATCAGCTGCACCCCAATAAATAGCAGGCTTATCACCATTCGTATTGCAGCACATCCAAAGAACATCTCCATCATACAGGTATATGCCCCCACTACTGACTATGAGGATGAGGCAATTGATACATTTTATGACAATCTGGATGAAGCAATTAAGAAAATTCCAAAGAAAGATCTTCTCATCGTGTTAGGTGATTGGAATGCTAAAATAGGTCCAGATGCATAGGGTCACTGGGCTGGTACAGTAGGGAAATTTGGGACAGGAGAAACCAACGATCGAGGACTAAGGCTACTAGAATTTGCCAGCAACTATAAACTAACCCTTGCAAATACACTATTTCCTCATAAGTTATCAAGAAGAACAACGTGGCATGCCCCAAAAACTGAGATACATGGCCAAATTGATTTTATTCTTGTATCCAAAAGATTCAAGTCCAGTATTAATAAAGCCAAGACTAGGACTTTTCCTGGCGCCGACATTGGTAGTGATCACGACATGGTATTGATGACACTCAAGCTTAAACTTAAAAAGAACTATAATCAAAACAGATGTTCTCAGTTAAGATTCAATTTAGACAAACTGAAAGATCCAGAAATCGCGGGAATCTTTGAGGCAACTGTTGGAGGAAAATTCGCAGCTCTCAACTTTTTGGAGGATGATATCAACTCAATCACAGAGAACATGAAAGACGTGCTCATTGAATCAGCAACAGAAATACTTGGTAAAAGAAAGAAAATAAACAAACCATGGGTTACAGATGACATTCTAAAGTTATGTGATACACGGCGGGAAATGAAAAAGGTTAAGAAAGAGGTTCCTGAAGCAGCATGGCAATACAGTATGGTGAACAAAAAATATTAGGAAGAAAATGAAACAGGCCAAAGAAAAATGGGTAGCTGATCAATGTGAGTCCATTAATGCGGGGCTAATAAAAGGTAACAGCAAGGCAGTTTTTGACACATTAAGAAAACTATCAAAACCTCAACAGCCCAGGGTAACTGTCATAGAAGATAGCAATGGGGCTCTGCTCAATGAAAAAACAGCTGTAACGAGAAGGTGGACAGAATATTGTAAAGAATTATATAACTGTAAACTTGACACTGACTTAGGCATATTAAACAACATTAAGTGCGAAAACAGGGAACTCGGAAATGCAGCAATATTACGGGAAGAAGTGGAAGAGGCTATATGTTCGATGAAAGGAGGGAAGTCACCGGGTGTGGATAATATACCAGCAGAGCTCTTGAAATATGGAGGACCAGATATAGTAAAAATCATGACAACAATTTGCCAGAAGATATGGAGTACAAAAAAATGGCCAAAAGAATGGACGCAGTCATTAGTAATACCGCTTCCAAAGAAAGGAAATCTAAAAATGTGCAAGAACTACAGAACCATTAGCCTTATTAGTCATCCAAGTAAGGTAATGTTAAGGATACTTTTGAACAGAATAAAACAGAAATCAGAAGAAATCTTGTCAGAGGAACAGGCTGGCTTTAGACCAAAAAGAAGTACCTCAGAACAAATCTTCAATATTAGATTACTTATCGAAAAACATCTCCAACATCAACACGATTTATACCATAACTTCATCGATTTCACAAAAGCCTTCGATCGAGTCTGGCATGAAGGCTTATGGCAAGTAATGAGAAAATTCAATTTTGATACCAACATCATAGATATCATTGAAGCACTATACAAGGACGCAAGCAGTGCTGTTTTTGTAAGCAACGACATTGGAGAATTTTTCAAAACAACTGTAGGAGTTCGCCAAGGATGTATCCTGTCACCAGTGCTCTTTAATATATATCTAGAACATATTATGCAGGAGGCTCTCTACGATTATAAATCAACCATATCGATTGGAGGCCGACCTCTGTGCAACCTACGTTTTGCTGATGATATTGATCTGATAGCTGGATCAGAATCAGAACTTCAAGACCTTACCTCTAGACTGGAGAAAGTAACAAGAACGTATGGGATGGAAATTAATATAGAAAAAAGCAAGATATTGGTGAATAGCCATAAGAAACATGTTCCGACCAACATTACGTTAAATGGGCAAACGTTAGAAGAAGTTAACACCTTTAAATATCTCGGGTCCACTATATGTAGTGATGGAAGATCAATTAAAGAAATCAAGACAAGACTTGAGATGGCCTCAGCTGCCATGGCAAGGTTGAATGTGATCTGGAAAAGTAACATCAGTTTTCCTGTGAAGATCAAATTATACAAATCACTTGTATTATCTATTCTCTTGTATGGGTGTGAGGGCTGGACACTCACTGCAGATACGGAGCGAAGGATTCAGGCTTTCGAGCATAAATGTTATAGAAGAATTTTGCGCATTTGCTATAAAGAGCACAAAACAAATGTCTATGTTAGAGAGAAGATAAACACCTATGCAGGCCACCAAGAACCACTTTTGTCAATAGTTAAACGTCGAAAGCTTGCCTGGTTTGGGCATGTAACTCGTCATGACTCCCTTTCGAAAATGATCCTTCAGGGAACAGTCGAAGGTAAACGGAGAAGAGGAAGGCAGAGAAAATCCTGGGCTGATAACATCAAAGAATGGGCAGGACACGGTTTTTCCACACTTGTACGCATTGCTGAGGATAGAGAGCAGTGGAGGACCCTGTCTGCTGATGCTTCCACCATGGCACCCCTACGACCCATGACGGGTTACGGGCTGAGATGATGATGATGTCTCAGTCACCTTAAATACACTTAAAACAGAGCTACTAAATTAAGATTTCACTGAATTAAATCAGTTGGGGGCTTGGACGAGCTACATCATACAATATATCTCTTCAGTTGTCAGGCAGATAATACGTTAACTGTGCTAAGACACATTCACCATTGTTCTTGATTTCTGAATATCTTGTGAATACTCCCTCAAGGTAGAAGCATCATCATCCTTCTATTTACATATTTGCCAAGAGTAATCTTGTGAGAAGGTAGATACCTTTGGAGACCCACATTAGATACTCTAGGTCTTGGCCATTGTTGGACCATCACTGCAGAGCAAGGGGAGTAAATCCTGTGACAGTAGATATTATTTCATTAGTATAAACACAAGTAACTGCTTCAACAACACACATACCCTCCCGTGACAGTAGATATTATTTCATTAGTATAAACACAAGTAACTGCTTCAACAACACACAGACCCTGCAGCAGGTCAACCATTTTAAATACCTTGGAGCTGTCATAGACATGGACTGGAAGGAAGGCATCAACGAAGAGTTGGCTGCCTGGCCAGCAGCAGGTGGGAGACTTTTTCAGGTCATAAATAGAAAATTCCTCAGCAAATTATAAATTGGCACGGAGATAAAGATTTATAGATGCAAGTTATGAGCAATGACTGAAACCCACAAAAGCCAGCTCAAACATAAGAAGCGAGGTATCTGAGGAAGGTGGTTGAAGTAACATGAATGGATGGTCTGCAACCAGATGATAAGTCATGGCCTCAAAACCCAACCCCTGCAGACCCAAGTGGAACAGTCCCAGTTACCATGGTTTGGCCATGTTTGCAGAATGGGAGATCAGCTACCATGACAAATATCGGCCACCTAGAGCCAGGGATCAAGACCTCCAGGACGACCCTGAGTTCGCTAGGAGAACAACATCAGACAATCCCTGAAGGACCATGGACTGGATTGGAACCAGGCCAAAAGTAAGACAGCTGATAGGATAACATGGTGCTTTCTCTGGCTAATCTTTACACCCTAGGGTAGGAGAGGAACGACTAAGTAAAAGTAAATAAATCAACAAATCAAGATTAACTCTTGTACGTGACGATCTTCCATTAGTGACATCACACCAACATTCTCTTGTACGTGATGATCTTCCATTAGTGACATCACACCAACATTAACTCTTGTACGTGATGATCTTCCATTAGTGACATCACACCAACATTAACTCTTGTATGTGATGATCTTCCATTAGTGACATCACACCAATATTAACTCTTCTATGTGATGATCACCAATGAGTGACATCACATCAACATTAACTCTTCTATGTGATGATCACCATTTAGTGACATCACACCAACATTAATTCTTCTATGTGACAATCACCAATTAGTGACATCACATCAACATTAACTCTTCTATGTGACAATCACCAATCAGTGACATCAAATCAAGAACATTAAGATAAACTCTTGTATGTGACGATCATCAATTAGTGACATCAAATCAACAACACCAAGGTTAACTTTTGTATGTGACGATCACCAATTAGTGACATCAACTCAACATTAACTCATGTATGTGATGATCTCCAATTAGTGGCATCAACTCAACATTAACTCATGTATGTGATGATCTCCAATTAGTGGCATCAACTCAACATTAACTCTTGTATGTAACGATCACCAACTAGTGACATCAACTCAACATTAACTCTTGTATGTGATGATCACCAATTAGTGGCATCAACTCAATATTAACTCTTGTATGTGACGATACCAATTAGTGGCATCAACTCAGCATTAACTCTTGTATGTGATGATACCAATTAGTGGCATCAACTGAACATTAACTCTTGTATGTGATGATACCAATTAGTGACATCAACTCAACATTAACTCTTGTATGTGATGATCACCAACTAGTGGCATCAACTCAACATTAACTATTGTATGTGATGATACCAATTAGTGACATCAACTCAACATTAACTCTTGTATGTGACAATACCAATTAGTGGCATCAATTCAACATTAACTCTTGTATGTGACGATACCAATTAGTGATATCAACTCAACATTAACTCTTGTATGTGATGATACCAATTAGTGGCATCAACTCAACATTAACTCTTGTATGTGACGATACCAATTAGTGGCATCAACTCAGCATTAGCTCTTGTATGTGATGATACCAATTAGTGGCATCAACTCTACATTAACTCTTGTATGTGATGATCACCAACTAGTGGCATCAACTCAACATTAACTCTTGTATGTGATGATCACCAACTAGTGACATCAACTCAACATTAACTCTTGTATGTGATGATCACCAACTAGTGGCAACAACTCAACATTAACTCTTGTATGTGATGATCACCAACTAGTGGCATCAACTCAACATTAACTCTTGTATGTGATGATCACCAACTAGTGACATCAACTCAACATTAACTCTTGTATGTGATGATCACCAACTAGTGGCAACAACTCAACATTAACTCTTGTATGTGACGATACCAATTAGTGGCATCAACTCAACATTAACTCTTGTATGTGACGATACCATTTAGTGGCATCAACTCAACATTAACTCTTGTATGTGACGATACCAATTAGTGGCATCAACTCAACATTAACTCTTGTATGCAAATTTCTTCAAGCCTTTTCCAGGTCCAAGCACATGATTTTCAAGGATGGGAAACACTACTATTTTCCTCATCTAATTTTCTCAGATATAATTATCACTTTGCTGACCAGCAATCCAGAGCATTAGTGTCTCCCATTACCAAGGGTGTTTGCAGATTTCTTTAAAAATAACTGGTTAAATTGAAAAACAGACATAGGCCTTTGAAATTTTCAGAGCACTATTATGAATGGTTGCCACATCCGAAAAAAAAAACATTTTATGTAAATTGGTCACATGATCATGGCAGCTGTCTTGAATTTGTGTGGCTAACTATAGAAATTTCAGGAGATGTTTTAAAGCCACGATCTTTTTCCACTTTATAGTGAATTTGTTCAATGTCAGTGCGATAAAATGTTAGGGACATGGATGGCAATGAATAGAATAAGCTTGATTGATGTATTGATTTAACGATTAACCACGTATTTCAACATAAAAGGCTAACAAAAATTGTGAATAAAATACAAAAATAAATTTAATTTTTGAAATTGTCTTTTTTGAATTATTCTGCATCTGTGGCATCTGACAATGAGTGTTTGTGAATGTTTGAGTAGTTAAGTACCTCTAGTTGGAGTCTGAGCTGCTTTTTTCATTAACTGGGGTTGAAGTTGTAGCTGCAGGCCTCTGCAAGAGTCTTTGTCTGGTTCGTTGATAATCCTCGACTGTGTGGTATAACTTGAAGCAGGGTATCAGGCATAGAGGTACATTGCAATCTGGGCAGTACATGCAAGTCTGGCTTCTGTTCCCTGCAGCCTTACACACTTTACAGTCTGGTTTGTACCTTGCCCTTTCATATTTATCAATGAAGTGGTGCTCAATAAGTCGTGTTGTTGTGACCTGTGGTTTTGAAGGTGTCAAATTGTGTAGAAGAATAGCAGATTCAATAAGAGTCAGACTGACATCCTGATCTTTGCTTTGACTTTTTTTGTAGAGTTGGCAGTGTAGTAGGTTAAGTGCCCATTGACCAGGGCAGTTTCAACTAAGAAATGATATAAAAATTGGATCTGTGTGGGTAGGGGTAGCTTGCACCTAGTTGGCCGAAGTGGTTGACACCTCCCATACTTTTGCTGTATTTTTCTGCAAGCACTGGCTTCTGCCCTAAAGAATTTGTCTTTCTAACTGTCTTGTTTATATTATCATAGGAGTGAACAGTAGATATAAGATTAAATCCTTTCGTATCATGTCAGGTGACTGTCGGCATGCCTTATCTTCTGTTGCACAAAACACAGGATGATTTGCCGTTTTCAATTTGAGTTGCTTTTTCTTCAGTGCTTCAGGAAAATGCTTCCTATTTTCAGCTGCTGTTCCAAATGCACCAATCTGAATTTCTTTCAGGTCTTGAAATAAAGCTGAAGGCTGAATAAAAACTACCACAGAAGAGAATATGTCCCTTGTTGCCTATCCATCAAGAAGATCTTTCACAACCCTGAAAGTTGCCCCAACAGAACCTTCATAATTTTCCTTACCAGTATTAATTTTCAATTTCATGCAGTATTATGTTTTAGCATCAGTGAGAGCAGATAGTTTGAATCCCCACTTTTTGGCAGCTAGTGCTTGAAATATATTCCTGTCTGTGTGCAGAGCGAGGTGATTTTCTCCATACCTATTCACTTCGTCAGTGGTCAGATCTATGGCAGTGTCGGGGGAAAAAAGTTTGAAAAAAATCAATGGCCATATATTCAGTTGTAGCACCATGAACGTTGTGCAGCCCACAGCTTCTAACATTAGTTCTATGCCATAGTTCTGGTTCAGTAGCGCATTAATTTTGTCATGAAAAGCCCAGTTTACATTAGGTCCATCCATGGACAGATGGAGCAAATGTCCTAAATTTAACGATGAGCATGCACCATCAAATGCAGTCTGCATATCAAGAGCTCTAGCATGTCCAAGCAACTTTGATGTAAGATAATGTGTTTTTATCACATTTACATCCCAGAAACGAACATGGAAATCCATTTGCTTTCGCTGCATTGATTTGTTCATGCTTTCATCAAACAGAACAATGTAACTGTTCTTGCTAAGCTGGCTCTCAAGAAGTGAGGTGAAATATGGAGCCAGTCCAAGAGGCCAGGTAGAAAGTTTTCCTTTCAGACAGACCAAACTGTCTGGCAATAGAACTATCAGGAAAAATTTTATTAATTCCTGTATTTGAATTAAAACTATTTTGACTGAAAACAAGAGTCCAAATAATCTCAGCTCTGAGAGTTTCTTCCTTGGTCACAAATGATGTCACATCTGTAGGTCTTCTGGTAGTGTTAGACGTTTTTGACATGTCCGAGGGCATAGTGTTGGATGGTTTTGATGTTTCTGAGGGTAAAACTGCTCCTTGAGGTTGTGTTCTTTTCTGTAAAAAAAAAATGGAACACACAAATAACTTATGAGTAGGCCTAAGCTATGTATATTTACCAAGTCAAAGTTCTAAACGCATACATAATATAGTCAAACAATATTTAACTAGAACAAAAGCTAATATATAGTAATTGGGAGGGTTGTGACAACTTGCCCAATCTTCTCTTCATTTTTATTATTATTTACGTGACATCGTTTTTTCTCATCCTCAATGCATGATCGCAAAGTCCCGGGAATTGTCACTTGCAGAAAATCTCCTAGCGTTCGGTATTTTCTCCTCGCTATTTTTAGATACGACGTCATTGTTGACCAATGACCTCGGTAGCGAGAAATCCGTTTTAATTTAGAACTGCTTGAACTTGGGAGAACCAGTTTAGGCCATTTAGGAAGACATCACGTGACTTTTAACATTATTGATTGGAGCGTCTAAAACGAGGCTAAGGTCACATGATGCACGCTACGGATCACGTGTCCAAGCGGAAATGACCCGCTAAAAGGCGGCAAAGCCAGCATTTTGTCACTTGCCCAGGAACCCTCAAGAAAGCTAGGTCTAAGCCAGATCGGCGAATTCTCGCATTAAAAGCACTGAAGCCACGTGCCTAAATTGCGGGTTAGCGTCCATCTTTGAGTAGTCTATGGTGGAGCCTTGCACGACAGTCCAATCTCAGCGCAGAATACGGAGTCGAGCACAGAGAAGGCAAATCCGAACCATTCAAGACCTACCGGGGCAACGTCAGGAGACCGGAGAACTAACCACACTTCACTATCAGCCGGGGGCTGAAAAGCTAAGTCCACGAAAAAGGGAACTCACTACATCAATGCCTAGTTTAGTCATCCATGATGAAAAACACTTGAATTGTGAGACACATAATACATACAGCAGACACTAATTCCATCGACAATACTATCATTCACCATCTATTCATTTTATTGCAATAAACCAATTGGGTGTATATACTGTACCCCACTAGTGTCACGTAGCGTTTAAAGGATAAGAGAATTATTTAGAGGAAATAATAGATCTGATGTGGAAGATTTGGCTCAAGGAATCCCTGCTGGGTTTTCCCACTTCCGAAGGGTGACGAAGAGGGTAAATTCTCCTAACTCGACAGGTCTGGAAAAGATTGTAAGGAGATATTTGGTCTCTCGCTACCGTCGTCCCCTTCTCAGTTATCTATTATTATTATTCTTTAAATTATATTATATTTTACGAGCCCCCCCTCCCTTATAAAGGAAGATAAACATAGACAATATTCAACATCTAATGGAAGGAACAAAGCGTGGGGTACAGTATATACACCCAATTGGTTTATTGCAATAAAGTGAATAGATGGTGAATGATAGTATTGTCGATGGAATTAGTGTCTGCTGTATGTATTATGTGTCTCACAATTCAAGTGTTTTTCATCATGGATGACTAAACTAGGCATTGATGTAGTGAGTTCCCTTTTTCGTGGACTTAGCTTTTCAGCCCCCGGCTGATAGTGAAGTGTGGTTAGTTCTCCGGTCTCCTGACGTTGCCCCAGGTAGGTCTTGAATGGTTCGGATTTGCCTTCTTTGTGCTCAACTCCGTATTCTGCGCTGAGATTGGACTGTCGTGCAAGGCTCCACCATAGACTACTCAAAGATGGACGCTAACCCGCAATTTAGGCACGTGGCTTCAGTGCTTTTAATGCGAGAATTCGCCGATCTGGCTTAGACCTAGCTTTCTTGAGGGTTCCTGGGCAAGTGACAAAATGCTGGCTTTGCCGCCTTTTAGCGGGTCATTTCCGCTTGGACACGTGATCCGTAGCGTGCATCATGTGACCTTAGCCTCGTTTTAGACGCTCCAATCAATAATGTTAAAAGTCACGTGATGTCTTCCTAAATGGCCTAAACTGGTTCTCCCAAGTTCAAGCAGTTCTAAATTAAAACGGATTTCTCGCTACCGAGGTCATTGGTCAACAATGACGTCGTATCTAAAAATAGCGAGGAGAAAATACCGAACGCTAGGAGATTTTCCGCAAGTGACAATTCCCGGGACTTTGCGATCATGCATTGAGGATGAGAAAAAACGATGTCACGTAAATAATAATAAAAATGAAGAGAAGATTGGGCAAGTTGTCACACAAGCCCCTCCTCAAGTTTGACGTTCCGTCCAACTCCTCTGGTCCTGTCTTCCTCTTCTTTTTCAGTTTCTCATATCTCCTAGGTTGCGTCCGGATGTCTGCTCAAAAAATCTGCCCCTACGTTGTTCTTCCCAGGTATGTAATCTATGTGAAATGAATATGGCTGCAACAGTAGTGACCATCTCATAAGCCGGGCATTAAGGTTCTTCGCCGCTGCAAGAAATATCAACGGTTGGTGATCACACTGCACCGTGAACTTTTTCCCGTATAAATATGGTTGAAACTTCTGCACAGCCCATATTAGCGACAGACATTCTTGTTCGATGGTAGAGTAGTTCTGTTCAGCAGGGTTCAATTTCCTACTAGCATATGCAATGGGGAATAGAGTTGCAGAAGGTCTATCACTAGGCTGCAGGAGAGTGGCTCCTATCCCTATATTGCTAGCATCTGTTCGCAGCGTAAAGTTCAGAGTTAAGTCAGGCAGTCGCAGAATTGGCCTAGCGGTGAGTTTCTCCTTCAGCAGCGTGTAGGCATTTTCGCACTTCGCTGTCCAGGTTACTTTGTCCGGGTTCCCATTCTTGGTTAATGCGGTCAGTGGCGCACTCAGGGTATTAAAATCTTTAATATATCTCTGGTAGAAGCCACATAGAGACACAAATGACCTTACATCCTTTTTAGTCTGGGGTCGTGGGGCCCGCTGTAACTTCTCAATATTACGTGCATATGGGAACATGCATCCATGCGAGATAGTGTGTCCCAGGAATTCTAGTTGCTCGCAGGCAATTTGACATTTTGTAGGGCGAGCGGTGAGTCCTGTTTCTCTAAGTCTTTCGAAGAGTAGGGAAACTGCGTCCAGGTGCTCCTCAAAGGTGTTCGTGGCAATAAGTATGTCGTCCATGAAATTACACACTCGCACTATAAGGCGACTCTGATTTTGAGATAATATTTTCCTTAAGCAGGTACTCGATTTCCTCACCCAATGCCTTTGCTTTAGCATAAGGAACAGGATAGTTCTTAACTCGTACCGGGGCGAGGTCTGTTAGCTTCATATCAAATTCTATCAGGTTGGTCATGCCAGGTTTATCCGTGAGTGTACTAGTGTGTTTTCTCAACAACTGTTGAACCCGTGCCTGCTGATCCTCCGTTAAAGTTGAACTAATCTGAACATCTTGATGAGTTTCGCACTGACGAAGAGGGTATTCACAGGAGGTCAGGGGTTCTGCCTCAGTTTCTGTCGCAATAGCCAGTGTCAGGAAATGTGCTGGTTCTGCACCTGGTCTTTCATAATATCGCTTCAGCAGGTTTATGTGGTAAATTTTCTGCTTCCCCTTTATGGCAATCTTGTAATTGGTGCGCGACATTTTCTCAACAATTTTATATGGACCTCTCCACCCGATTTGCAATTTATTATTGCTACTGGGCAGGAGTAATAATACCTGTTCTCCTACTTCTAGCTCCCTATCCTTCGCAGTGCGGTTGTAGTAACGCGCATGTTTACAACGGGCACGGCGTACATTTTCCTTTGCCAGTTCCCATCCTGTTTTAAGGCGTTGGGTCAACTCATTCACGTATTGGGATGCAGAGGTGACCGTCTCATCAGCTTTATCATCTGTCCAAGTACGTAACAGTGCCTCTAAAGGTCCTTTTATAGGTCTACCAAACAGCAATGTGGCAGGAGGCATCCCAGTAGAATTGTGGGGTACTTCGCGGTAAGCAAATAGTGCTGCGGGTAAGTATTGATCCCAGCTCTCTGGTTTTTCCTGCGCAAGTTTCCGAAGGATGGAAATAAGGGTCCCGTTAAACCGCTCCATCTGGCCATTTGCCTGGGGGTGATAGGGAGAGGTGTGGATATGTCGGGCCTGAAATATCCTAAACCCTTCCTCGGTGAGTTTTCCTCGGAATTGGGAACCATTATCTGTCAGGATCTGTGACGGAAACCCTAGCCGAGTAAATATGGTGAGCAGAGCCTCAGCAACATGCTTAGAATCACAGGCGGGCATAGCGATAGCCTCTGCCCACATGGAGCAACAATCCACTAACGTGAGTATATAACTGTTTCTCTTTTTGCTACGAGTAAGTGGACCCACAATATCCACCGCTACTCGTTCGAAGGGTGTGCCCAAGATTGGCATTTCTCCCAGAGTGGCTGGGGCCGTCCAGTGTTTCGGCGCTGTCCTCTGGCACTGCGGGCATGATTTCACATATCTCTGGATATCGGCGTTGATACCTGGCCAATAATAATGACATGAAATACGCTGAATCGTGGCACTTATGCCCATGTGGCCACTAAACGGAAGGGCATGGCCCATTTCTAGGACCTGGGCTCGGTATGCTGATGGAACCACAAGTTGCCCATGTTCCTGTCCTCCATTTCCTGCTTTCCGATGCAACAGTCCATTTTTCTTGTAGAAGTCTCCCTTTTGGAGAGGAGTGTGCGCTCTCGGTAGTTTTTTGTAGCAGGGTGCTAGAGATTGATCCTCCGTTTGTGCCTTTTTTAATTCCTCAGGAAGGATGTTGGGTGGGGATTCCAACTCCGTATTCCGTTTGGCCTGTCCTCTAGTGGTGACAGCCGCCACAACCAGAGGGTGAATGGGTTCTCCCAAGAACACATACCTACACCCTAAGATCAAGGGATAAATAGGGTCGTCCAAGATCGCTGCACTGATTTCCCCAGTCACATATTTCGATTTGACCTTAATCTTGGCTATGGCCAAACGCATAGGTGCTGCACTTTTAGTAGGTCCTTGTATTTCTATAGTGTCTTCTGTCATCTGGTCAGGCTTGACTAGGGATGCACAGACAACTGCGTCGAATGCAAGGCCTGTATCATAAAGGCAGGTCACCTCTTGGTCATTTACGAGGACTGTCTCAACGACCGGGGGATGTCGGGGTTTGTCCAGAGGTTCTTCCGGTCCATTTCCCCTTGCGGCACTTTTACGTAAGCAGGCAGCATGATGAGGTGGGTTTTTTCCGGTTGCACTCCTGCGTATTGTGGGTGATGGTTCTACAGTGCTTACACCATTTTTCCCCTTGCCTCTGCTGCTGGAAATTTGATCTCTGAGTAGTCTTGTAGTCTGGCTTGTCATGCTTTTTGAAGTTAGTATACGGTGGTTTCACTTGGGGGTCCATGTGTGACTGAGCTGTCTGTCTAGGTACATAATCTGGTTGTTTCCGTCTGGGTGGTGGATTCTCTGATAGTGCTGCCTGATATCGTTCCGCTAACTGGACTATGGATTCTAAAGTGCTGGCCCCATTCTCTGTCAGGAATCTTCTCATGTCGGAAGTCATGGTGTCCTTCAGTTGTTCGATCATGACCATTTCCTTCAGGCCTTCCCAATCATGAGTAAAATTCCCTAGGGCACCCCACTTCTCCACATAGGAATCCAGTCTCGCAGCAAACTGAGCAAAGTTCTCTCCGACTTCCCTCCTAGAGTTACGGAACCTCTTCCTATAGGCGTCAGCATGTAGCTCATAACGAACCAATAGTGCCTTTTTCAGAGAGTCGTAGTCATCCTGTAAACCTGGAGGAAGCTTGCTATACATGTCATAAGCAGTTCCTCTAAGCCCTTGCGACAGTTTCAGGTTCCACTTGCTCTTCTCCAAACCAAACGTGGTGGCAAACTTCTCAAATTTGTCCAAATACCTATCGATCGAGTCGGCTTGTTCCGAGAAAGCTTCAAATGGAAACGTCAAGGGTCCCAAAGTTGACATGAGTGAGGATGGCAAAGGTCCTGTGCCCCCTGCGTGCAAGGAAGGCATATCATTTGACCGTGGCGATAGGTTGCCTGAGGAGGTAGATGCGGTCGCACCGGCTACCGGTTCAACTCTTTGAGCTTGTCCCTGCATCTCTAACTGCTTCATCTTCAATGCATGCTCGCGTTCATCTCTCTCGCTTCTTTCTCTAGCGTCTACAGCTTTTATCCTCTCATCTATTTCTGCTAACTTTATTCGCTCTTCTCTTTCAGCTTTCGCTGTTTCTCGAGCGTAATACTTATCAGTCTCAACACTGACATAATTTGCAAGGTCTACCCCACTATAACCTAGATCTCGACCGGCCTCCCCTAGTGCTGCCTTAAGCTTAACTATTTCAGCCATCTTTTGCAGTTAAAGTCCACACTGAGTAAGCTAGTGCTACCTTCCAATAGTATTTCTAACAACAAGTAAATACTAATTATTTATCAGACTGCTGTAGAATGAAATTACTACAGTTATGGAGACTTAAGGTCTGTAATTCAATGAAATACAAAATCAAGAACTAACTTAATTAAACACAACATATATAAAGGGATTCACCAATCAATGCCTGAATTTCTAGAAAAAATGTTTTCTGTCTTTCTAGAGCTCACTGTGTGAAAATACATGTGTTAAAATGGTATACTGTAATGACTGAATGGATGATACTATCCCAGAGGTATGATAAAATACATAAGTTCAAATCCCGGACCGAGACACCAGTGTCACGTAGCGTTTAAAGGATAAGAGAATTATTTAGAGGAAATAATAGATCTGATGTGGAAGATTTGGCTCAAGGAATCCCTGCTGGGTTTTCCCACTTCCGAAGGGTGACGAAGAGGGTAAATTCTCCTAACTCGACAGGTCTGGAAAAGATTGTAAGGAGATATTTTGGTCTCTCGCTACCGTCGTCCCCTTCTCAGTTATCTATTATTATTATTCTTTAATTTATATTATATTTTATGAGCCCCCCCTCCCTTATAAAGGAAGATAAACATAGACAATATTCAACATCTAATGGAAGGAACAAAGCGTGGGGTACAGTATATACACCCAATTGGTTTATTGCAATAAAATGAATAGATGGTGAATGATAGTATTGTCGATGGAATTAGTGTCTGCTGTATGTATTATGTGTCTCATAATTCAAGTGTTTTTCATCATGGATGACTAAACTAGGCATTGATGTAGTGAGTTCCCTTTTTCGTGGACTTAGCTTTTCAGCCCCCGGCTGATAGTGAAGTGTGGTTAGTTCTCCGGTCTCCTGACGTTGCCCCAGGTAGGTCTTGAATGGTTCGGATTTGCCTTCTCTGTGCTCGACTCCGTATTCTGCGCTGAGATTGGACTGTCGTGCAAGGCTCCACCATAGACTACTCAAAGATGGACGCTAACCCGCAATTTAGGCACGTGGCTTCAGTGCTTTTAATGCGAGAATTCGCCGATCTGGCTTAGACCTAGCTTTCTTGAGGGTTCCTGGGCAAGTGACAAAATGCTGGCTTTGCCGCCTTTTAGCGGGTCATTTCCGCTTGGACACGTGATCCGTAGAGTGCATCATGTGACCTTAGCCTCGTTTTAGGCGCTCCAATCAATAATGTTAAAAGTCACGTGATGTCTTCCTAAATGGCCTAAACTGGTTCTCCCAAGTTCAAGCAGTTCTAAATTAAAACGGATTTCTCGCTACCGAGGTCATTGGTCAACAATGACGTCGTATCTAAAAATAGCGAGGAGAAAATACCGAACGCTAGGAGATTTTCCGCAAGTGACAATTCTTGGGACTTTGCGATCATGCATTGAGGATGAGAAAAAAACGATGTCACGTAAATAATAATAAAAATGAAGAGAAGATTGGGCAAGTTGTCACAAGGGTGAAGGTATAATAATATTCTTATAATACTTATGATAAGTGAAAATCTATTAAATATCTAACTGGAAACAGCAGGACTGTACCAAATCCCCATCTTTACTATTTTTGTTTGGTTTTGTTTTGTTTTATCTCGTTTCTATTTGTTTATATTTGTTTTATTTTTAAAATAACATAAGCCTAAGCACAAATCTGGTAATTTTCATTTATCCTAATTACAGTGATTTGACAGAAGTGATGCCACTTTCATGTATCGGTGGTTATTCATGTTAGGCCTATCTGGAATTGAAAACATGTAGGCCTATCCTAATTATAACCCTTCAGAGGTTGAACGGGATATGTCTCTTCATCATAAATATAAAAAAAGCATTCAAAATATATTTATTTCCAAAAAATGTGGTGAAATGAACAGTGGAACATGCGTCTGATAACAGGGTAGGCTATAGGATATGGAATTGCCATCAATTTCTATTCCTGACCATCTTAAACTGTGTCAAACATGTTCCCGTAAGCAGTTGTAAACCAAGAAATTTCATTCAAACACTATAATTTTGGCCATGGTTAAAAATAACACTGTAAATACATTGTAAATTACAGACGCAAGTACAGTAGGCCTATCTATAAACTGGACTTATTTAAATATGTTTTATAAATGAGATAAATGAATTTATTACTTACCTCAGTTGAAATGAACGATTTAATACAACTTGAATGCGCAGAGACAAGTTCTTGGTGTTTTTTTCCAGTAGCGTGCAACGTTACTGCACTTTCTCCCATGCAGGTCAAATATATTTCTTTTTTTACACATGGTGCAATTTGCGTAATTTGCAGTTTTTCCAGGCGCTATCCATGTTTTATAACTTAGCATTTCTAGCCATTTATACTGAAAGTGACAACCAGGCATGTTTCTAAATAATAATTTCAAAGGTGGTGATGCTTGATTCGAATAGCAGACGTGAGCGCTAAAAATAAATTTGTGCGTCCACATCATTAACGCAAACCGCCGAAAACGCAAACCGCCGAAAACGTCTGGAAATGGATTTAGTGCGCAAAGGGAAGTAAAAATTCTACGGTAACTGAAGTTTAACGAAAAATACCACCAATAACCGAAAAATGGACACCAAGCATCCAACTTTCGATTCGTATTTTTTTTCCAGGTCCGATGCGGGAAATTCAAGGCTTTTAGCCATTTTTCCAGCCTTTTCAAGGCATGGAATTTTTTTTTCTGTTTTCCAGCCTTTTCCAGGTCGCTACGAACCCTGTGTAACAATCACCAACTAGTGACATCAACTCAACATTAACTCTTGTATGTAACGATCAGCCAATTAGTGACATCAAATGAATAACATCAAGGTTAACTCTTGTATGTGACTGTTGAGGCCACTTCATGGTGTGAAATTAACCATAGCGAATTATTAGTAATACCGGGTTTTGTTGACACCATGTCGTACCTCAACTGAACATTGCAGAGATGAGAGTAAAGTAAAATGTTACTAGGAGATGAGTATCTAAGTATGATGAATAAAGGGTAATTGGGTGTGTGACACCATAGCGTCTCGATGTGTTTTGGATGATGGCTGATAAGCCTTTATTGAAAGTGTATTCTTAATGTGTATATAAAGAATCTCCGGTAAGAGAAAGTGTTCTAATTAATTATTGGATTTAAATATGATATCATGGAAAGTGATTGTTATTTCAGGACGCCAAATCTCCTGACAAATGGAGATGTTTAATTGAGGAGATAAAATATGAGATAAAATGATTGTTATTTCGGGACGCCAAATCCCCCGACAAATGGAGGATGTTTATTATTAACTAGAAGATATTATCTAGTCCTGGAGAATTATATTATGAGATATATCGGAGTAAATGAATAAGGTGGAAAATGGAAATGAAGTAAGAAATATTGACATAAATGCTAAATGCAGATTACAATATTGAATAAATGAAAGTGGAACTAAGAGAGAATGTCTTTGGAAAAATGATAATGAACATACAGGGAACCATTGTTGTGCTGTGATGTTGAAATATGTAATTTCATCATGTTAAACGAGCAAGTCATCAAAATCAAGGTGTCTATTTAATAATTCAAGTTCACTCATTCGACTCAAATCGTTATCATGATGTTAGATTTTGAACAACCTGTTACTAGGAGCAGTGGCCAGTAGAAAACATAAAGACTCAAGCCAAAACTAACAATGTTCAAAAGAGCCGATTTCACAACTTCGAAGAGATTCAATAATAAACAAATACCCCTAACAAAAATACAGAACTCGGGCACATTCATAATCCCTTAACAGTGACAATCACCAATTAGTGGCATCAACTCAACATTAACTCTTGTATGTAATGATCACCAATAAGTGACATCAAATGATCAACATTAACTCTTGTATGTGAAGATCACCAATTTGTGACATCAACTCAACATTAACTCTTGTATGTAATGATTACCAATTAGTGACATCAAATCAAGAACATCAACATTACCTCTTGTATGTAATGATCACCAATTAGTGACATCAAATCAAGAACATCAACATTACCTCTTGTATGTGATGATCACCAATTCATGACATCAAATCTGCATTAACTCTTGTATGTAACGATCACCAATTAGTGACATCAAATCAAGAACATCAACATTAGCTCTTGTATGTGACGATCACTAATAAATGACATCAAATCAACATTAACTCTTGTATGCGATGATCACCATTTAGTGATATCAAATCAACAACATCAAGATTAACTCTTGTAGATCTTCCATGTGACTTTGTGACCACCCCAGTTTGCTTATGCTAACTTAAGTGGCCGGCTAAAATGACACGTAAATCTACAAGTAAGATAAAAACATTCTTTATGACAAACGTATAATATCAGAGTAGCCATTAACTCACTGAACGAATGAACAAACTTTATTTTCAAAGGGTTAAGACTGAGACATTCTGAGGAGATAAGAACAGTTAAACATTGCATTTAAAATTGTGTTATGAACTTTCTAATGACCTACACATTAACACCAAACAAACAACATGTTGAGAAGGTATTTGTTGGTTACAGATAAGCGAAGCCACATGACCAGTGTGTTTTTTGTTGTTTTTATTTCGGACACTACAGCTATTAAAAAAAGGTTGTCATGAACTGATATTGACATGAATCATGGGTTTAACAAAATCAATGTGATACACTAACAAGAACAAGCATGAAGACTTAAATAACAATTCAGTAATGGTGGCAGGTGAGTTATTAGGACATGTCAATCTCATTAGATTCAAAACACTGTAACATTTATTACACAACAGATGTGTTCAAAACAATGTAACATTTATTACATAATAGATGCTTTGAAACCACGGTAATATTTATTACATAACAGGTGTGTTAACAGCTATTTTTGTTCCTTCAGCGATGTGAACATTAATTCAGTGTTACAGGATATCATAGGAAATATAACCTAACTGGTTCTTGCCACACAGCAAACATTCCTGGGAGAAACAAAAAATATAGTCTCCATGTTGCGTAACATCTTGTAACTTCTTAAAACTGCTTGTGCAGTCTGGTACAGTCAATCTTAACTATGTGCGTGTTCCATGTTCACAGATTCGCATGAGATATAAGTGTAACCCATTTTTTGCCACTAGTGGGCACTTTGTGGGTATTCATGGCCATGTGCAGTAAGCAAAAAATTTTGAGAAGACTACCTGCTTCAGCTCATCGAGGAAAAAGGCTACCTCCCTGAGTATTGGTACACCAAAAGATTGTACATACTGTACTATTACAAAGAGAATAGTGTATAAAAAACATTTATAAAATGCACAGTATAATAAATAAGCTGTTTTTTACAAGAATGGTACACGAAATGATGAGCTAATGGTGATTGGTAGCAAAAGTGAACAGGACCCCGCAGGAACCTAACCCCCTTTTTCCCATAGGATCAATGGGTCTATATTCGCGGATTTCTGTATTCACGGGGTTTTCAATGAACCTAACCCCCGCGACTAGTGAGGAGAGACTGTATTTGGAAGGAGAAAAATAGACACCTGTGGATAAACTCTGAAAAGATAAAACCTTAAAATTGAAGGCTGTTATATTCAGGTCAGGTGTCCATAATTCGTATTTGATTTAGAACAACTTTGAAAGCAGCCGACTCGATTTTTAGAAAATCTTAAATACGAGAATTGATAGAAGTTGGTGCAGTAGTTGTTGAGCTGTTTCTTGTGATGGACAGACAAAATGAAATTAATAACACTGCACAGACACACACACACTGAGTCCAAAAATGCCATTATTCCAGATGTCATAATTTTATTGTTTCAGGAAAGTTGCTGGTGTGAATCTCCAACTTAACACTGTGTTCTACCAAGCATGTCATCAAATGCTAATAAGGAGATTTGTGCATGGACCTTGTCATCACTTCTCATAAAACAATAACTACAGAAATCAAAACTACATGAGCATAATCTGGCCAGATTTTCTTCAAGGAGGTGACCACATACAATAGTGGTCCCACGCTTCCTCAGAAGCAAAAAGGAAAACTGGAGAATAGCATAACTTACTACTAGTAGGCAAAGAGGTTTATCAGAATAGCATAACTTACTACTAGTAGGCAAAGAGGTTTATCAGAATAGCATAACTTACTACTAGTAGGCAAAGAGGTTTATCAGAATAGCATAACTTACTACTAGTAGGCAAAGAGGTTTATCAGAATAGCATAACTTACTACTAGTAGGCAAAGAGGTTTATCAGAATAGCATAACTTACTACTAGTAGGCAAAGAGGTTTATTAAAATAGCATAACTTACTACTAGGAGGCAAAGAGTTTTATCAGAATAGCATAACTTACTACTAGAAGGCAAAGAGTTTTATCAGAATAGCATAACTTACTACTAGGAGGCAAAGAGGTTTATCAGAATAGCATAACTTACTACTAGGAGGCAAAGAGTTTTATCAGATTAGCATAACTTACTACTAGTAGGCAAAGAGTTTTATCAGAATAGCATAACTTACTACTAGTAGGCAAAGAGTTTTATCAGAATAGCATAACTTACTACTAGGAGGCAAAGAGTTTTATCAGAATAGCATAACTTACTACTAGGAGGCAAAGAGTTTTATCAGAATAGCATAACTTACTACTAGGAGGCAAAGAGTTTTATCAGAATAGCATAACTTACTACTAGGAGGCAAAGAGTTTTATCAGAATAGCATAACTTACTACTAGTAGGCAAAGAGTTTTATCAGAATAGCATAACTTACTACTAGGATGCAAAGAGTTTTATCAGAATAGCATAACTTACTACTAGGAGGCAAATAGTTTTATCAGAATAGCATAACTTACTACTAGGATGCAAAGAGTTTTATCAGAATAGCATAACTTACTACTAGTAGGCAAAGAGTTTTATCAGAATAGCATAACTTACTACTAGGAGGCAGAGAGTTTTATCAGAATAGCATAACTTACTACTAGGAGGCAAAGAGTTTTATCAGAATAGCATAACTTACTACTACGAGGCAAAGAGTTTTATCAGAATAGCATAACTTACTACTAGTAGGCAAAGAGTTTTATCAGAATAGCATAACTTACTACTAGTAGGCAAAGAGTTTTATCAGAATAGCATAACTTACTACTAGGAGGCAAAGAGTTTTATCAGAATAGCATAACTTACTACTAGGAGGCAAAGAGTTTTATCAGAATAGAATAACTTACTACTAGGAGGCAAAGAGTTTTATCAGAATAGCATAACTTACTACTAGGAGGCAAAGAGTTTTATCAGAATAGCATAACTTACTACTAGGAGGCAAAGAGTTTTATCAGAATAGCATAACTTACTACTAGGAAGCAAAGAGTTTTATCAGAATAGCATAACTTACTACTAGGAGGCAAAGAGTTTTATCAGAATAGCATAACTTACTACTAGGAGGCAAAGAGTTTTATCAGAATAGCATAACCTCCTACTAGGAGGCAAAGAGTTTTATCAGAATCAGATACAAGAACACATGAGATGCAGAGCATCTAGACCACACACAAAATGATACATATTACCAGCTGAGCTGAATACTCAGTGTAGTCAAACTAATCCTGCCATGTGTAACCATGGGAACATGCAGACATTTCCAGGCACTTTGTTATAAACTTGTACACAAAATCACCACCATCATCTAGCAGAACTGAGCAGTCTGTGTAGCCGAACTAATCCTGCCATGTGTAACCATGGAAACATGCTGGCCAGGACAGGAATGGCTGGACATGCTGCAAGACAACAACACAATGTCAGCAAGATTTAAATAATCAAGGTTTTACTTATTCCTGCTCCACTAAGTCCACACAACATAAGAGTTACTTTATCTTTGATTGTGTGTGTGTGTGTTTTCTTGTGTTTTAAATAGTTTCATTTTTTAAAGTGGAGATTGATGAGTAAGGATAAGAAAAAATGTAACTTTATTTAAATAACATAACGGTCTTATTTACTAGAGTGTAAGTTGAACAAAAATGTGTTTTCCTTGTATGACCTTAAAAAATTGTTCCCCCGATTTAAAGTCGAGTTGAAAAAAAATTGATGAAACCGGTCAGTGTTGCCCCCAGCCCTTATCGCTGCACACTGGTATCTTTCAGATATAAACTTGCTGCTTCATTAAATGTTTTAATCTAAATATCTTAAGTAATACATGTTTGAACTCCGACTAAGTCACAAATTTCAACTGGAATACGCTTTGTTGACCAGCCTCGTTCTTTTGATCTACCAGCAATACCATTACTTCTTTCACTAGATCCAATTTCGTCAGTGTCACTGTCAGAGTCTAAATCGTGCCCTCATTAAATATCTACACCTGACTCGGCCACATGGTTAGCATCCTGATCATGTAACAAGTCACTTCTTAGATCCCAAATCAAATATTCGGCCACCTGAAAAGCCTTGACTTTAAAAAAAAACCACGACCAATCATAATATCAATCACCTCTTAGAAAAAATTCAGAAAAACTGAGGTATTTTAAAGTAACAGAAATCTGATTATAACTCAGGTCTCACTAAATAATGAGATGTTGTAGCTACTTAGCAACAACCGTCAACAGTACTCAGACTTTCCGGATGAACGAACCAACTAAGTTTATTTTCAAAGGGTCGTGAATTGGTCACACAGGCCCAACTGACATTCTGTTCTTCCTTTCTCTCATTTTTTATACTGAATTCATTTATTCTCACACACATTTGACTTATTAATGGGGTGATTTCAAGCATTTTATACGTGAAAGGGTTAAGTTGAAAGTGAACAAAATTTGCAGAAAGTCGAGGAAATTCAAACGCAATGCAGGAATTCGGAATCGATGAAAAATTAATTCGACTTATAATGAGATTTTTCATTCTGGAAAATTTTTAAGTCCTAAAGTCTAGGGGTCAATGTATAGTCAGATCGACTTATACTCGAGTTTATACAGTAATTGTTTTTTGTTTGTCAAGATATATTTACTGGTGAACTGTGTTTTAGTGTGTGTGTGAATGACAACTTAAGAAAAGATCTCTAACATCCACAACTTATACTGCCATCCATGATTACAGCCGACGTTTCTCATTTCTTATTCATCTGTTGGCAACCTGGATTTTCATACAATTTTCAAAATGGTACATGCAAGAAAAATACATTAATATTAGACAAACATAAAGGTATGTTTTCAGGCACTCGTAAGAAATAAAGAAGTAGAACACTTAGACAACAGAAAAACAACAGACGTGAGTGGCTTACCCAGGGTTCGAACCCCGTACCTTCCGTACGACAACACAGCCACTCACGTCTGTTGTTTTTCTGTTGTCTAAGTGTTCTACTTCTTTATTTCTTACGAGTGCCTGAAAACATACCTTTATGTTTGTCTAATATTAATTTACTGTTTACAGGCCTCGGGTTTCCCTTCCTTATGTGTTATTAAAGAAAAATACATGCTAACTTGTGACAGTCATGTTGATGACTTACCAAGATATCCCTGTTTCCATATGTCAGCTCTGCTTGGAAAAGAATACCACACAAGATACTGGGATAGACAGCTCCCCGAGTCATGACAACATGGCTGGCCTTGAAAGTAACTGACCACAGTCTCTTGATTGTCTGTCAGAACAGAAAGATTGTAGCATTTACAGAAAACATTCTGGATCATCAAGGACAAGACAATATTTTTACTTTCCTACATTTGTTAACCGGATCAGAGGTCTGAAATAATTTCCCTTCCATGCCATATTCCCAGATCATCAGGAATACCCAAAATGCCGGCTTCCAAGTATATTGGGAACAGACAACATGCATGTGAAAATCAGGGTCCAAGATAAAAATAATCAACCAATCACATTAAATTTAAGTAGTGAGTGCAGATTATATATTCCACAGCAAATGACAGCTCTAATTGACAGTGGTCATTATGTTTAGAGAACATTTGACTAATTATAGCATGAAACATGCCAGTCAGGAACCAATTACTTCCAGTGGGAAAGCCCTAAGTCAGGCTGCTTAGGTAACAGAAAATATTTAGTTTTCAGACGATGATGAACATAAATTGGATGAAACATATACTGAAAGTGACCTATAATCCAGTGATGAAGAAAGCAGACCATTTAGTGGTAGCCAGATTTTGGTGATGTTGTTACCAGGGCCAGGGGGTGTGGCTCTACCAGCTGGTAGTGGATCCCTCTGGGCTGACTGGCATAGTAAGGTGGAACACAATACTGGTGCTAGATTATAAGTAAGCCTATTATTGCTAATATCCAGAACTCTTATGGCTTTATGTGCAGTGTTTTTTGTGTAATCATTGTTTCTGTGACATATATGTGTTATTATACATTTTTGCTCAGGAACTCAGGCATAGAGGACATAACTATCAGGGATGGTAGGGTTAAATAAAAAGTTGTCTAGAGATGCAAATATTTGAAATGAACTATGAGTTAAAAGCACTTGTATGCTTGTGGGTTAGAGGTACAAACACGTGTGTGTATGTGGTTAAAGGTACAAATATTTGTCTGTGCATGTGGGTTAGAGGTACAAACGCATGTGTATGTGGGTTAGAGGTACAAATATTTGTGTGTATGTGGGTCAGAGGTACAAACATTTGTGTGTATGTGGGTTAGAGGTACAAACATTTGTGTATATGTGGGTTTAGAGGTACAAACATTTGTGTATATGTGGGTCAGAGGTACAAACATTTGTGTGTATGTGGGTTAGAGGTACAAAAATATGTGTATGTGGATTAGAGGTACAAAAATGTGCGTGTGTGTGGGTTAGAGGTACAAAATTTGTGCTTATGTGGGTTAGAGGTATACAAATGTGTGTATGTGCATTAGAGATACAAACATTTGTGCATATGTGGGTTAGAGGTACACATATTTGTGTGTATGTGGGTTAGAGGTACAAACATATTGGGGTACATATATGTGTGTGTAATTTAAAGATAAAATATTGATGTTTATCTTGGAGTAACGTGTGAAGGGGATTAACTCTTAGTATCCGGCAAGCCCCGTGAAGTGGCGCGGGTTTAGTACCAATTTTACAGCTCGCCAGTTCAAGTGGCGCGCGACGGTAACGATAGCTAAACTAGCGCGTAAAAACGCGGTTTTAGCTCCCGTATAGTAAGAGTTAAGAAGTGACAAGAAAACAACAGAATTAGAAATAGGAAATGAAATCACAGAAACACTGATACGAATAAGAATAAAAAACAGAAGGAGGGGCTAAGAACAAAAAAAGGAAGAAGCAAGAGAGAATAAGAAAAGCTGTGGTGGAAAAGAACATAAGATGAGACATAACATAGTCTTGAGATAAATAATAAACAAACAAAAACTGACCTTTGAACCAAGTATCCAGAAGATGTTCTATCTGACAGCGGAGACTGAGTAGGAAGTCTGCGTGCACAAGCCTCTCTTTGTCTGTGCCATGCATGTCCAGCCGGTGACGACTGAGATAGTAGTCTGTGACCAGCCTGAATTGTCTCAGTCGCAGGGTACTACAGCTGTAGGTAAACTGATGACTTATCTGTCAGAATTATCAGACAACTTACTTCAGAATCTCTTCTCATACAGCATACACATATAAAGTCAGACATTTTTGTCTAGAGCATTTGTAAAAAAAATATAGATCACACAAGGGCAAGAATCACACAGGAAGTTGAGAAGAGTTGAAGATTATTAGGGGGAAGCAATCTTATCAGATGTCACAGGAAGAAGACAAGCAGTAATAATAACAATAAAGATTTGACAAAGGAAACAACAACAACAACAACATCAACAACAACAACAGAAATGTTTAACAACCTTGTCATTGGTGGAACACTTTTTCCACACAAGGAAATCCAAAGATTAACATGGGAGTCACCAAATGGCCATGACAGAAACCAGATAATCACGTAATGATCAACGGCAGATGGGGGCATTCTCTGCAAGATGTGAAAGTAAGAAGAGGTACACATGTGGGAAGTGATGACCACCTAGTGCTAGCAAGAATAAAGATGAAGATCAGGACTACTGGGTCAAAAATAACAAAACAGAAAATATTTGACATCAGTAAATGGAAGGACCTCCTCACGAGAAAAGCACTGTATCTGATATAAAGAAATGTTATCAAACTGACACGAGTCCTGAAGAGACAGCAGTTCAAGATGTTGACCTAGAAATTCAATACAATTTCAAAAGTATATAAAGAAAGAAGAAAAACTTGCTTGGAATTCCAGGAAAGGTGCGATACAAAATTGGATAACACCAGAAACATTGAAAACCATTGGGGTGAGAAAAGAAATCAAAAGGAAGAAAATAAAAGCAAAGTACCCTAGGCTGAAGGAAATATATAGTGAACAGTACAGTCAGCTGAACAAGGAAATATATAGTGAACAGTACAGTCAGCTGAGCAAGGAAATATATAGTGAACAGTACAGTCAGCTGAGCAAGGAAATAAAACGTCAAACCTGAGCTGACAAAAGGAAATTTATAGATTGCCTTGCAAGTCAGGCAGAAGAAGCAGCACTGAGGAATGAACAAACCATGTTGTAAAAAATACCAGCGATCAGTGGAAAATGGGGCACAAACAACATTACACAAGTGAGAGACAAGAGTGGAAATCTTGTCACCACAGAAGAAGGGCAAAAAGCATGATGGGCAGAACACTTCAGAGAAACACTAAATAAAGAACATTTCAGAGGCTGACAATTATCTAGATATAAATACAGATATTCCACGTAGTAAAGAAATCATCACAGCTATCAAAGGGTTGAAGAACGTAAAAGCTCCAGGCCATGACAATCTAAATACAGAGCTATTTAAAACAGATCCTGTATTAGCAGCAGAGCTATTAGAACCACTATGTGCACAAATCTGGCAAACAGAGACAAGACCAACTGAGTTAAACAAAGGAATAATTGTTAAATTGTGACATCACTGACAGCAACAACTTGAGAGGAATTACTCTCCTATCAGTTCCCAGCAAAATATTAGGCAGAGTAATTTTCAAATAATTTCAAGAATCTAGACCATAAACTGATGAAGGAACAAGCAGGATTCAGAAGAAACAATGTGCAGATCATATATTCACCCTCAGGAACATAATACAGCAGTGTTCAGAATGGCAGAGGAAAAATATAAATTTTTTTACTTTGAAGAGGCATTTGACAGCATACACAGGGACAGCCTATGGAGAATACTGAGGGCTAATGGAATCCCTAAGTGCATGGTCTACATCATTAAAAGCCTGTATGCTAACTTCACATGCAGTGTTGGGCAGAGTAATCTAACTTTTGAGGTGAAAACAGGAGTATGACAGGGATGCCCCTTATCAACCACTCTGTTTTTAACAGTCATAGATTGGGTGATGCGCCTGACAACAGCGGATGCCCATAGAGGAATAAGATGGACAACATTCTCTACATTGGAGGATCTAGAATACGCAGCTGACATTGCACTATTCGCACACATCCAGGAAAAAACAGGCAGACTGAATAAATATAGCCAACAGGTAGGAATAAACATTAATCTCAAGAAGACAGAAGTCATGACACTAAATGTAAGAAATCCTGCACCCATAAAAATAAGGGACCAAGAGCTGGAAAATACAAACACATTTACATACTTAGGAGGCATAGTAACACAAGATGGTGGAACAAGCATAGTAACACAAGATGATGGAACAAGCATAGTAACACCAGATGGTGGAACAAGCATAGTAACACCAGATGGTGGAACAAGCATAGTAACACAAGATGGTGGAACAAGCATAGTTACACCAGATGATGGAACAAGCAAAGTAACACCAGATGGTGGAACCAGCATAGTAACACCAGATGGTGGAACAAGCATAGTAACACCAGATGGTGGAACAAGCATAGTAACACAAGATGGTGGAACAAGCATAGTAACACCAGATGGTGGAGCAAGCATAGTAACACAAGATGGTGGAACAAGCATAGTAACACCAGATGGTGGAACAAGCATAGTAACACCAGATGGTGGAGCAAGCATAGTAACACAAGATGGTGGAACAAGCATAGTAACACCAGATGGTGGAACAAGCATAGTAACACCAGATGGTGGAACAAGCATAGTAACACCAGATGGTGGAACAAGCATAGTAACACCAGATGGTGGAACAAGCATAGTAACACCAGATGGTGGAACAAGCATAGTAACACCAGATGGTGGAACAAGCATAGTAACACAAGATGGTGGAACAAGCATAGTAACACAAGATGGTGGAACAAGCATAGTAACACAAGATGGTGGAACAAGCATAGTAACACAAGATGGTGGAACAAGCATAGTAACACCAGATGGTGGAACAAGCATAGTAACACCAGATGGTGGAACAAGCATAGTAACACAAGATGGTGGAACAAGCATAGTAACACCAGATGGTGGAACAAGCATAGTAACACCAGATGGTGGAACAAGCATAGTAACACCAGATGGTGGAACAAGCATAGTAACACCAGATGGTGGAACAAGCATAGTAACACCAGATGGTGGAACAAGCATAGTAACACAAGATGGTGGAACAAGCATAGTAACACCAGATGGTGGAACAAGCATAGTAACACCAGATGGTGGAACAAGCATAGTAACACCAGATGGTGGAACAAGCATAGTAACACAAGATGGTGGAACAAGCATAGTAACACAAGATGGTGGAACAAGCATAGTAACACAAGATGGTGGAACAAGCATAGTAACACCAGATGGTGGAACAAGCATAGTAACACCAGATGGTGGAACAAGCATAGTAACACCAGATGGTGGAACAAGCATAGTAACACCAGATGGTGGAACAAGCATAGTAACACCAGATGGTGGAACAAAGTAACGCCAGATGGTGGAACAAGCATAGTAACACCAGATGGTGGAACAAGCATAGTAACACCAGATGGTGGAACAAGCATAGTAACTCCAGATGGTGGAACAAGCATAGTAACACCAGATGGCGGAACAAGCAAAGACACCAGTAGCTGAATGAATAAAGCCAGAATTGCCTTCACCAACCTAAACAACATGTGGAAATCCTCCCAGTACAGTACAAACACTAAATTAAAAATATATGAGAGCTGTACAATTTCTGTACAGTGCAGAATGCTGGAGAGTAACAGAAAGGGAAATGTCCAAACTTTCCACACAATCTGCCTAAGAAAAATTCTTCAAATTTTCCAGTCGAACACCATCACCAACCAAGTACTACTAACTCGGAGCCACCAAGAATATAAGTGCACCATCATAGTGGGTAGATTCTAGAATTTGGTTGGTCACATGCTCACAAGAGATCCTGACACCATCACCAGAACTATCATGCTATAGACTCCAGAAGTGGAAAGTGAAAGCAAGGACGGTCTAAAGCTCCACCTGGTGGAGAACTGTGGGGGCAGAAATGCTAAGCAAGAACCAGAGCTGGGGTACCACAAGAAGGGTGGCTGCTGACCGAGCAAAGTGGAGACAATTTGTTGCTGCCCTACAAGACGCCACCAGGCGTGATGGCCACTGATTGCTTTGTCAGTCAGCGGCTAAGAATCCAAGAAGAAAATATTTCTGCAGGTACACTTACATATCTATGTACATACACTTACACATCTCTGCAGGTACACTTACATATCTATGTACATACACTTATACATTTCTGCAGGTATACTTACATATCTATGTACATACACTTATACATTTCTGCAGGTATACTTACATATCTATGTACATACACTTATACATTTCTGCAGGTACACTTACATATCTATGTACATACACTTATACATTTCTGCAGGTACACTTACATATCTATGTACATACACTTATACATTTCTGCAAGTACACTTACATATTTCTGTACATACATGTACACATTTATGTGCATACTTACAATTTCTGCTAAAAAACACTTACATGTTTCAGTATAAAATGTGGACAAATGGCCTCAGCTTTCTCCTGGGTCACACACTGATAAATAACAGAAAACAGTTCCTGTATGACGCTACTGTCCTGGGGAGATTCAAATATGACTTATTGTTGTATGACCTATTATTATATGACTCTATAGTTAGTTGTCGCACCATAATTTATACAACATGTAATTCTGATTAATTATCTTACATCTTACACTTACACGTTATTCTAATCAACCAAAGAACAATAACCAAGAACAATAAATCAGATGTTTGAGAAAAGTATCCTCTCCATCTGTCTAAGGTGATCATGTCTCTCCACAACTCGCATGTCCCTAGTATTGTATATCAATTCTGTTGTTGCCATGACGTCAAACTGTCAAGTATCTTCTCTCTTTATGTTTTTCTTTGATTATTTTCTGTTGTTACAATATTATTTTCTGTTGTTACAGTATTTGAGACTGTGTTGCGCACAGATAATGAGACTAGTGTTTGTTTTGTGGTAGTCTGTGACGCACAGATTACTGTTGGTAGACATACAAATGTAAAAGTATAACTATATTGTCTGATGAAAAGTATTTTATTTAAGAATCAATGATTCTTAGTCTGAGGGACAGAACCCTGATTGGTCGATGTTGTATTCGGTTCTATGGGTTATCTGTTCTTGTGTCTCAATCTGGCGTATGAATACTAGATTTACGTCATTTTGCGTCTGGTATGGCCAGAAACAGATTGGTCTTGCTTAAAATGTTTATGGCCCGAATTTATATTTATTCCTTGACTATTTAAGGTGATTCGGTCTTATATCTTTGAATCTTTGTATTTCTATGTCGGTCTATTTTTTGAGCTGAACTCTGGGGTCAAAGGCATTTCTGGGCATGCGTCGATTTGGGGTGTCGAGAGAGAAGCTGCTGTCATGTCGTCGCTACTATGGGCTGGTCGACTAGAATGTCTGAAGATTGATCTCTGTGATTTATTCTAGGAAGGAGATTGTTTCTCTGTATGACTGTAGTATCAGAGATTCTCCTAATGTTCATTATTAACGCCAAGGAATGGCGTGCGTTATTCGCTTGTGTGTGTTTTCCTAAAGCCAGGTAAAACCAAAACCTTTTTGCTGAACTTTTTTGCTAAGCCTAGATGGGAGACGTATTATCGTACATCTAGGATTGTTGACTACAGATGAAGATGACGTGTTATCTAGCAGCACTAGATTACTTGATGTAACCAGCCTTATTGATAGCAGAAATGTATAGAAGCCCAATGAGGACATTTATGGACGAATAACGAATTAAGAAGTATAAATGGGAAAGAAGAGGAGCTGGTGGAAGAGATGAGGAAAGCAAAACTAGAAATCCTGGCTATAACGGAAACAAAGAAAAAAGGACAAGGAGTCATGGATCTCGATGGCAACACGCTGCTCTACAGTGGTGTACCCATGTCTGAAAGAGCTAAAGGGGGCGTGGGTTGCATTGTGGCCCAAAATCAAAAAGATAGTATCAAGGGATGGAACTTTGTCTCGGAGCGCATTATGGTTGTTAAACTAAAAGAAGGAGAAACCATAGTCAACCTGGTCATAGTGTATGGGCCAAATGAGGATGAGAGAGCAGAGGTCAAGGAAGAATTCTTCGAGCTGCTTCAAAGGACAGTGGATGACTGCCTAGATGAAGTTATCATGCTCGGAGATTTTAATGCCAGAGTTGGAAATGACCATGCTAGATGGGGTGGAGTTATCGGAAGATATGGAGAAGATACTCTCAATGACAATGGAAAGCGACTCCTTAGATTCTGCAGTGAGCAGAATCTGATCATTACAAACACAAAGTTCCCCCATAAGCGCATACATGCATACACTAGATGTGAACCAACAAAGAATGAGAAGTCAGTGATCGACTATGCCATTGTTCGGAGAAGCTCATTCAAATATGTCCGAGATGCTAGAGTCTGGAGGGGGCCAGAGATTGGAAGTGATCACTACCTGCTAACAATCAAAAGAACAACTGAAAGAGTTGCTCAGCCTAGGAACTGCCCAACATCACGCAAGAAACCAAATAAACGAGCAGGAGAAATGAGCATTAGGACCTACAAGCTGAGAGAGCGAGAAATTAAGACCAGATATCAGGGGCTTATTGCTGCAGCGGTGAGCAACACAGAAGAACGACCTGATGACTTGGAAACCCTCTGGATTAAATTCAAGGATATCATAAAGACAGCTGCTGCAGAAGCATGCGGTGAAGTCCGACTTGGGAACAAGAGAAAGAGGACACCTTGGTGGACAGAGGAAGTCAAAGAGAAAATAAGAGAGAAGAAAATGGCATGGAAACAATACTTAGGAGCTAAAAACACAACAGGACAAATAGAGAAATATAGAGAATATGTGACACTCAGAACAGAAGCAAAGAATAAAGTGCTAGCAGCAAAACAGAAGTCCTGGGAAGAATTTGGAGAAAAGCTAGAAAAAGATGCACAAGAAAACCAGAAACTGTTCTATAAGACCCTAAAGAACATGAGGAAGGAAAAACAATGCCCTCTCAAATTTATAAAGGACAAGCAAGGCAAATTGCTTACTGCCCCGAAGGAAGTAATGGGAAGATGGAAAGAATATTCTCAGAACTCCTGGATGGTGAGCATGGTGAAGCATCAGAAATGATAAACACTAGCACAGAAGAGAAAACCAATGATGTGAAGATGACATAAAGATGGAAGAACTGAAGGCAGCACTGGAGAAAATCAAGATGGGCAAAGCAGCAGGGCATGATGGTATAACACCAGAAATGGTTAAGTTCATGGGAGCATCAGGCGACCTATTACTCTTAAGGGTTTTACAGGCAGCGTGGTACAACAAGACAATACCAAAGGATTGGGAGATTGCCATCATAACACCAATTTTCAAAAAGGGTGACAATCGACAGTGTGGAAACCATAGAGGCATATCCCTTCTCAGTGTCCCTGGTAAAATCTACTCTAGAATCCTAGAGCAGAGACCCGACGCCTAGCTGAGCCACAATTGGATGAGGTCCAGTGCGGATTCCGAGCAAACCGAAGTACTCAAGACCTAATCTTCACACTCAGACAGCTGAGTGAAAAGGCCCTTGAGTATAAGAGTGAGATGCATCTTTGTTTCATAGATCTGGAAAAGGCGTTTGACAAGGTCCCCATGGAGCAAACTTTGGGACTGTTTGGCAAGGAAGAATATTCCAGCACCTCTGATTCATGCTATACAGAGCTTCTACAAGTCTTGCAGAAATTATGTGAGGACAGCAAACCATAAGTCGGAAGAGTTTAGGACCACCACAGGTGTAAGACAAGGTGATATCCTATCACCTTATCTCTTCATACTCCTTATGGACGATGTCATCAAGGCATGTAAGGAGAGAACAAGAAAGTATTCAGTGGGGTACTGGAGGATGAGACAGGTCTATATTTCGGAGCTGGCATTTGCTGATGATGTTGCCCTGATTGCTAAATCAGAGGCACATCTCCAATCCAACCTGCAAGTCTGGAAGGAAGAGCTGGAGAAGAGAGGGATGGTCATAAGCAGCTCTAAAACAAAATCCGTGGTGATATCACGAGAAGAAAGAAGACATCAGATTAAGCTGGGAGAACAGGTCCTGGAGCAGGTCGACCACTTTAAATACCTCGGAGCTATGATAGACCGAAAGGGAGGCATCAAAGAAGAGTTGGCCACTCGAAAAGCAGCAGCTGGGAGACTTTTTCAGGCCATAAATCGAGGATTCCTCAGCAAGAGAGAGGTTGGTAAGAAAACGAAGATGGCTGTATACCGCTCCACCTATGTCCCAGTCTTGACATACGGATGCGAGTCATGGGCAATGACTACAACCCATAAAAGCCAGATCCAAACCTCAGAAATGAGGTATCTGAGGAAGGTGGTTGAAGTAACAAGAAGAGACATGGTACGCAACCAGACGATACGTCAAGGCCTTAAATCCTACCCCCCTGCAGACCCAAGTAGAACAGTCCCAATTAAGATGGTTTGGCCATGTCTGCAGAATGGGAGAAGATCGGATACCACGACAAGCATGGAAACAAAGAGCCAAGGATCCAGACCCCGAGGACGACCCAGAGTCCGCTGGGAGGACAACATTAGACAATCTTTGAAGGATCGAGGACTAGAATGGAACCAGGCCAGGAGGAAGACAGCCGATAGGATAGTCTGGCGCTCTCTCTTCCAAACCTCTACACCTCACGGTAGAAGGGGAACGACTAAGTAAGTACAATATTATTTTCTGTTGTTACAATATTATTTTCTGTTGTTACAATATTATTTTCTGTTGTTACAATATTATTTTCTGTTGTTACAATATTATTTTCTCTTGTTACAATATTATTTTCTCTTGTTACAATATTATTTTCTCGTTACAATATTATTTTCTCTTGTTACAATATTATTTTCTCTTGTTACAATATTATTTTCTAAATAAAACACCCTGATAATGAGACTGGATACCCTGATAATGAGACCAGACACCCTGATAATGAGACCAGACACCCTGATAATGAGACTGGATACCCTGATAATGAGACCAGACACCCTGATAATGAGACTAGTGTTGCGCACAGATTCTTTTGTGTGGTAGTCTGTGACGCACAGATTACTGTTGGTAGGCATACAAATGTAAAGTATAACTATTTGTCTGATGAAAAGTATTTTATTTGAGAATCAATGATTCTTAGTCTGAGGGACAGAACCCTGATTGGTCGATGTTGTATTCGGTTCTATGGGTTATCTGTTCTTGTGTCTCAATCTGGCGTATGAATACTAGATTTACGTCATTTTGCGTCTGGTATGGCCAGAAACAGATTGGTCTTGCTTAAAATGTTTATGGCCCGAATTTATATTTATTCCTTGACTATTTAAGGTGATTCGGTCTTATATCTTTGAATCTTTGTATTTCTATGTCGGTCTATTTTTTGAGCTGAACTCTGGGGTCAAAGGCATTTCTGGGCATGCGTCGATTTGGGGTGTCGAGAGAGAAGCTGCTGTCATGTCGTCGCTACTATGGGCTGGTCGACTAGAATGTCTGAAGATTGATCTCTGTGATTTATTCTAGGAAGGAGATTGTTTCTCTGTATGACTGTAGAATCAGAGATTCTCCTAATGTTCATTATTAACGCCAAGGAATGGCGTGCGTTATTTGCTTGTGTGTGTTTTCCTAAAGCCAGGTAAAACCAAAACCTTTTTGCTGAACTTTTTTGCTAAGCCTAGATGGGAGACGTATTATCGTACATCTAGGATTGTTGACTACAGATGAAGATGACGTGTTATCTAGCAGCACTAGATTACTTGATGTAACCAGCCTTATTGATAGCAGAAATGTATAGAAGCCCAATGAGGACATTTATGGATGAATAACGAATTAATTCTGCTTCATAATTTTTCATCCTGGGTGAGCGAAGCTCACGGAGGAGAGCCATTTTCTGGATCCCGCCATTGTAAGCGGATCATCGTCGGAGAACAGAAAAGGTCCTATTATCTGATGATGGTACAGAGATCTATGTATTATGAAAAAACCCACTACTGTGGTTTAACATTGTTGCTATAAACATTTGATGAATTTACGGCTTAAGAAACCTAGCCAGGAGATGGTTCTGACAGTGAACCATTGTTGATGATTATGTATCCACCTTAACTGACGCGATTAGTCAGTTGAAACATGAGACGATAGACAACCGGAATATTGGGTGCTTGCCTACTATCGTTCCATTATATTTACCTGCCACATAAATGTACATCTGATATTGTCACCCATTTTTCAAGTATAAGATGATTTTTTGCCAACCTGTTCAAGTGACTGTAATCGTGATGTCGAAGTGTACGTCCATTATTAAATGTATGAAACGTCATCAGCAGTCTACCCTTTATTGACTTCTAACTATGATTTTCTTCTTCTTCTTCTTGCGATCGCATCTTTGATGATTACACCGTCAGACGAGTTCTCATGATGAATTCGACTGTTGTTTGAAGTTCCTCTTTAACTCCATATAGCTTTGAGTTTAGTGTTGAGTCATTGGCCAGTATATCTTTCTTAACTGGTCATACAGAGGACAGTCCTGTAGAACATGCTCAGCAGTTTGTTCGTTTAATCCACATGTGCACAGTGGTGAAGCAGACAATCGTAGCTTGTGCATGTGTTTATTCAGTTTGTTATGCCCTGTCCTGAGTCGAAAAATAGTTGTCTGTCCCTGCCGGTCGAGAGTGTGATAGTCGTCTTTGGGTTGGTTCTGTTCTCTTCTGATAGTCTGGATAGCTCTCTTTTTCTCAAAGTATGTGACTTCATTATCTTCTTGTTCACATTCTCCTCCCTTTTTTTGCAAGTTTATCTGCCTTTTCATTTCCGGGTACACCACAATGAGATGGTACCCACTGAAGTATGGTTCTCTTTTTGGCAGCTACCTTGTTTAGTTCATTTCTCAGATGCGGGAGTTTACCACCCTTGAGAGCTTGCAGGACAGACAGTGCATCTGTGAGGATGACTACCTGGTGGCAGTCAGAGTTGGTGTTATAAATCATATTTGCAGCTTGCTCTAGAGCTTGAACCTCAGCTGTATAGTTGGAACAGAATTTACCAGCGGGAATGTGCCTAGTCTCATAGTGGTTGTCAGGATATGAGATAAAGATACCGGCACCTCCATTCCTAACAGCATTAGTTGCTGATCCATCTGTATAGGCATGTATCCATGATTGATCGGGATAGCTTTCTTGGATCATACTCAATGTAGCAGTTCGTTTTTGCAGATCATTATACTCACATCCACTTGTGAGACCACTGACTGTTGTATTAATTTGGAGGGCACTGCTGGCCTGCTCCCATGGTACAGGGTATAGGGTGGGCTTCAGTGGTGTTGTCTTCATGGATAGGTCTTCTTGATGCTGTCTTATAAGTCTTTTCCCCCGATGCACAAAGCTGCTACGCTTTAGACGTCCCAATGCCAGATCATCTAGTCTTGCCTTCATTGGGTGCATTGGCATACTGTTGTACTTTTCCATCTGGATCATGGTTTTTTTTGTGTCTCTTCTATGGGACAATGTCTGTAATCCAGCAACCTTCTGCATCTCTGTTATTGGTGTAGTTTTCATGGCTCCTGTAATGAGCCTGAGAGCTTGATTTTGCACCTTGTCCAAAGACTGCAGATGTGAGTTAGCAGCTGATGACCATGCTGCTGAGCTAAACTCTAAGTGTGGTCTTATTACTCCATTATAAATCTTCTTTAGATTTCGTTCATTTGCTCCCCAGTTTGTACCTGCTAATTTTCTGAGTATGCCTAGTCGTCTTCAGGCCTTTCCTTCTGCATTTTCAATATGCTTATTCCATGTAAGCCTTTGGTCAAATGTCACCCCACGATAGGTGGGGTAGCTTTCTTCCTTGATCACGGTTGTCCCTAGGTGTCTGTTAGCTGATTTGTCCTTGGGGGCGAGGGAGCACAGTGTTGTGGAGGTTTTGTCTGTGTTTATTGTGATAAGCCATTTCTCTGCCCATGACACTAGCATGTCTGCTGCCCGCTTGCATTCTATAATTTGCTGTGGTGACATTTTCATCAGCGCACCAGAGTACTAGGTCATCTGCATATAAGGCAGCTTTAACTCCTGCAGGGAGATCTTTCACCAGGTCATTGATGTAAACAAGGAAGAGTGTTGGGGAAATTACTCCTCCTTGAGGTACCCCTGATGGAGCAACACTTTTCTGCTCTGCAGACCGTCAAGAGTGACTCTAGTTCTCCTGTTATGCAAGTATGACTGGATCCATTTCATCATGTTGCCTTGGATTCCACTTCTCCTAAGTTTTGCAATGAGGCCATCTTTCCACACCTTGTCAAAGGCCTGCTTGAAGTCAACCCAGATCGTTAGGACCTTTTTCTTCTCCTGGAAGGCATCTTCTATTGCTTGAGACAAGTAAGTAACTTGGTCTTCTATACTGTAGCATTCTCTAAATCCAGCTTGTTCCGGCACCAGGATCTGCTCAGACTCTAAATACCATTTCAATCTGTGGTTGACTATTCGCTCCATAGTCTTCCCAACACAGCTTGTGAGACTGATTGGCCGGTAACTTGCAGCCTCGGTCTTACATTTCCCTTTCTTTAGTATGGGTATTGTGATGGCTTCTCTCCATACTTGGGGTACCGTTCCTTTCAACCAGCTGTGGTTGAATATCTCAAGCAGTTTTGTCTTTGCTGCTGAGCTCAGATTTACTAGCATTTCGTTGCTGATTTTGTCTGGGCCGGGTGACTTTTGAAACTTAAGCTTGGAAATAGCCTTCTGTAGTTCTCCTAGTGTGATGGGTTCCCTCATTGGGGCAGGAGTATCTGTCTGTCCCATGGTTGCCAGTATTTCTTTTCTTATCTCTCTCTGATGGTCTATGTTAATGGGTAAGTTGCTTTCTGAACTGTATCTTCTAGCAAACAAGTCTGCAGCTTGTTTTCCTCTGAAAAGTTTGCCACCTTCATCCAATGTGATAGTCTGCCTTGGTGAGGAATGCTCTTCATTTAGAGACTTGACTAATCTCCAAAGTTTCCTGCCGTCTTTCTCAAGGTTCAGCGATGCCGTTTTAGTTCTCCAGCTTTTTTCCGCTTTTCTTCTAGCTTTGTTCTCTGAAACTCTGCTACAGCCTTTTTCCATTTGTTGTGAGTTTCAAGTGAAGGCTGAGACTCTGCGTCCTTTCTAGCCCTGTCCATAGCTTCCTGACGTTCTTGGAGTGTGCTGGACCAGTATGGTATGTAGTTACGCCGGCATCCTTTGGGAATGGTTTCTTTTTGCAGCTTGTAGTATGCATCTGTTGAAGTCTTTTACCACTTCATTAATGTCTCTGTTCTGTACCTTGAGGGTAGACAGCAGCGTGTTCACCTGATGCCTGAATAAACCCCAGTTGGCTTTTTTTTTTGTAGTTCCATCTTGTAATGGCTGGCCTGTACTGAGAGTTGCACTCTGGACAGTAAGAAAGATTGGGCGATGGTCGCTTCCCCCTAGTTGGTCTCCTACTTCTCTACTAATAGATCCAGCTATATCTGGTGTGGAGAAGGCAAGATCTGGTGTTGAGGTTGTGTGCCATCCTCTGGAGTAGAAGGTAGGAGTATCTGTGGCATTATTGACTAGGATTAGGGAGTGATCATCTTGCCAAGTTTCAACCTCTTCACCTCTGTGATCCAGATGGTTATAGCCCCAGCTCTGGGAGTGGCTATTAAAGTCTCCAACTGCTATAAAGTTGGTGGCTGGTACCTGTATAGAGCTGAGACTCAGGGGTTTGTTGTTCGGACAGTAATAGTTCAGGAGTTCTATTTCCATCTTGTCTACCTTTCATCTGCAGCAGCTGATATTCTGCTCCATCCATGAAGGTTTTCCTTTCGTGTGCAGGAATGTTATTCCTTACAAGAGTAAGTACTCCTCCTTTTCGTCTATCTTGTCTGTCGGATCTGAAGCATTGATATCCCCTTATTTTTAAGGTTTGATCTGCTTTCAAGTGAGTCTCTTGGATACAGCAAACACTGACTTGCTTCTCATACAAGATGTTTTCCAGCTCTGTCTTTTTGCTGTATCCAGCCTGCTTGCTGTTCACTCCCTCTGCATTCCAGTGCATCATGACAAGTGGCACTCTGGGTTTCTCTTTTTCTGTTTTGTTTTGGTCAGTAGTTCTCCTCCGCCGTCTGTTGACTCCACAAGACGGTCTAGAGGGTCCTCCAGTAGCTGAGGGTGGGCTCTGTCGAGGCTCAGAGCCCGGCACTGCACCTGCCTGGTGGAGCTCCACAGGGCGAGCACCAGAACGAGATTTATTCGACGGTGTACTCTCCATAGAAAAAAAAAAAAAAAAAAAAAAAAGCGAGTTGCATGATACTGTGGTTTCCGGTGCGCCTTCTGGCCCAGTATCTACGACTTTAGCACCTGTTCAACGGGAGAGTGGGCTCATCCCTAATCTGTTTATGTTCCCAGTAGTAGACTATTCGCAAGCAGCCTGGGGGTGTCACTGCTCTGCGCGGACCTTGTTTACCGAGGCGGCGTCCGAGCTCGTATGGTGAAAATATGGTTGCGTTATCTTCAAAATAGCCCTGTCTTTCCCGTGGCTTTTCTGCCATCCTGCAACTTTGAGTTAGGGAGTTCTGAGCTCCAGTCTTTTTCCCAGGCATTTTATCCTGGCCTGGCACGCATACAGAGGACCCCACTTCTGGTTCTAAGTTAGCAGTTGGGGATAGGTGGGGTAGCACACTGTGCATTCCCCGTCATCCAGGGGGCTCTCCAACTATGCAGAGCTTGCACAATGCTGTGCTCTGGTTCTGGGCTCTCCCAAGGAATCCTCACGTCCTGCACAGAGCCACTTCCCGATACCCACCACCTGCCAACCCTCCATTGTAGAAATCTCCTGCATGCGGCCATCCAGTCAAGAGCCAGTATTAAGTCTGGTGCCCAAGTGATCCCCCCAAGCTCAGTGTGCAATGCTGGGTTCTCATCATGCTGCAACACAGGAGGGATTGTGATGCTCGCCATCTCTCTCAATTCTGCACCGATAAGTGACATCGGGGACTTAACTTTGCCTCAGTACTGGGAGGCCCCGTTTCCGGGTACACCACACACAGCCAATTGAGGCAACGGTCGCCATGGGCGTGATAGACGACAAACAGTGAAGAATGAGGCAAGAAAGCATTTAACCCATGAAGTGGGGGTGGATTGGTGCAGACCAGAGCATGTACCACTCGCCGGTGGGTTCTGCATCTACACCTATAGGGTTCCACCCACTCCTCAGCCCATTTAGTCTGGCCCCTCACCCAGGACCTGTCCGGCTTGGGTGACCCTGCCAGGAGTAAAACTCCCGCCGGCATAGCTCCCGGGATCATTGAGGCGCTCAAGCTCTCCAACCACGGCAAGGTAGGCTTACATGTGGAGAGTAACTATGATTGAGTGAGTTACTTGTCAACTCAACAGAACTGTACACACATTCGCGTCCTTTACATCTACATTCTCACTCGATGTCAGCACTGTGTCGGAACGAGTTGACCATTCATTTATGTGTCCAGTATAACCTGATGAAAGCAGTAACATCACAACAAAAAACACCTTATCAACTAGACACCATGATAATAGACTAGAAAAGATGATAACGAGACTAGAAAAGATGATAATGAGACTGGACACCATGATATTGAGAATGGACACCCTGATAATGAGACTACAAAACATGATAATGAGATTGGACACCCTGATAATGAGACTAGACATTCTGATAATGAGACGACACAATAATAATGAGACTAGACACCCTGATGAGACTAGATGCCCTGATAATGAGACTAGACACCATGATAATGAGACTGGACACCCTGATAATGAGACTAGAAAAGATGATAATGAGACTAGACACTTTGATAATGAGACCATTTCTTCTTCTTCTTCTTCTTCGTTCGTCCTGAAAAGGACGGTGGTTGCGTTGTGTCTGTTTATGCCTGAGCTGTGATATCTGCACCTTTCGGTCGACACATCCGACTTCTGCACGGCATTTTTTAGGACCGGGTTTGCCTTCCCATTTCGATCCACACTCGCTCAGCCAGACTGCACAGCTGCAGACTGTTTCCAGGACCACCACGTGGAGGTGGAGTGCGGTCTTGACCAGCTCTGGTTCGCTGGTCCTGACGCAAGCAGTCAAGCTATGAGTCGCTGACTGCGGTCTCTATTGCTGCGTCTTGAGGTCCCATGAGACCATTTGAAACATGGAGAACAACAAAAATGTCAACCAGAAAGATACAGACACTCAAAACATGAGTGCGTGCACTGATCAGGAATTGAACAGTCTGACGCTGTGACTAATGTGAAACTGATGGAAGAAACCAGATAAGACATGAGTGGAACAAGAGGTGAGAAGAAGATACAGGTGTGGAGATAAAGGTGTGGAGATAAAGGTGTGGAGATAAAGGTGTGGAGATAAAGGCAGACAGTGAGAGACAAAAGTTGATAGCATTATAAGGTAGTGCCTGTGTTGGTATCTCCAGGGTAAGACACAAATAGGAAGAACAAAAATCACAAGGAGAAGAGAACTGGTGGTAGACATGATGTGTGCTCTATGTGCCAGGTCTGACAGGTACTGACTGATAATGATCCCTCCACCAACTAGCAGCCTAAGCTTACAGCCTCAAACTGGAAGTGGCTAGGAATACAGGATGACTCAAACCAAGATGGATCAACAGGTAACAGGCACCTTTAAAGAGACACAACATGACAGTGCACCAGACAGTAACACTTGTACTGTATTAGAAGCAATAACCAACCAACTGGGTGACACTTCATAGTATAAGCAGTTAAAAAAAAGATGAAGGAATTCAGGTAGGTACAACATTTTAACACAGGATGGTCAACTTTCACATAAATATAGACATGAAACCAACAAATAAATGTTAACTATCAACTGATTCACAAATTCTGACATCATTTTAGCTAGAAAACTGACAAGTATTAAATATTTACTCACATCAACTTTGTGCTTTTGAAAAACATCATGAACCACATTAAAAAATCACAGCTAGCCAGATCTTCTGTTCAAGGACAGCATCTAACAAACATCAGACCACAGATGAATGTACAGACACATTACAGAAGACTGAAACATAACACAGAAATATAGAAGCACAGCAAGACAGACAAGAGAAACATAGAAACAAAAATACAAAATCAAAGAAAGACAGAAACTGATAGAGAGAAAAATAATAATAAACAATACTCAACTGTTTTGTCAGACTTGATAAAGTACTCAGCTAGTGTGGTGATTCTGGCATCAGATGTGAAGGATTTTATGACGTCTGGCTGCAATTATAAACATAGCTGAGATTACATATCTTTTAAATACCATTTAATGATAATGTGTGGGGTGGGAATATGTCTCTCTGTAGGGTTGCTATGTGAATCTGTGTGGCATGGGTATGTGAGTCTATGTGTGGGGTGGAAATAGGTCTCTCTGTGGGGTTGGTATGTATGTGTGGGGTGGGTATGTGAGTCTGTGTGGAGTTGGTATGCGAATATGTGTGTTGTTTGTATGGGAGTCTACTGTGTGGGGTGGGTATGTGTAAGGTAGGCATGTGAGTCTGTGGGGTGGGTATGTAAGTATGTATGAGGTGGATATGTGACTAATTGTGGGGCGATAATGTGAGCATGTGTGGGGTGATTATGAGTCTATATGTGGTGTGGGTATGTGAGTTTATGTATGGGGTGGGTGTATGCATCTATGTGCGGGGTGGGTTTATGAGTCTATATGTGAAGTGGGTGGGGGAGTCTATGTGTGAAGTGGGTGGGTGAGTCTATGTGTGGAGTAAGTATACATTTTGTGTGAGTACTGAATATTATTTTGCACTGAATAACTATATACATTTATGTGTGTGTGTGTTGAGCAGAATTTCCCCTTTATCTTAATATTAATTTCAAGTATATAAACAAAATACAGTAAGCTAATAATGCAGTTTATCTCTAGGACCAAACTGCACTACCACAGTCGGCTAGGTTCTTCTTGATTTGTTTGTGGGTCTAGGTTTCTCAGTAATCAATATCAGGCCAGGTATGTTTTATGTCCAAGCTTGCACCAGGGAGTACACCTATGTTAAGCAAGAAAAGGTTAAATTACCTTCCATTTACAGCATCTATGCCACATCCCTGGTATTTTGTGGAAGGACAAAGTGATAAATGTTGTGGTGCTGTCATGCGCTTATCTTCAAAGCATGTATACACTGCATAGACAGTGCAGATTACTGTAAGACAGTGCAGATTACGCTGGCTTAGCCATGTCCGCTGCATGGAAGACGGTCGCATCCTCAAGGATATTTTCTATGGATAACTGCAGATGGCAAAAGAACAGCCGTGCGACCACAGCTGAGGTTCAAAGATGTGTGCAAGAGAGATAGGAAGGCAATGGACATTAATCCAGCAACCTGGGAGGATGAAGCTGCCAATCGCACCAAGTGGAGATGCTCCCTACAGTGCCACCCCAGATTGAATGAAAAGAAGATCGTACAACAAGCACAAGAGAAAAGAAGATCGTACAACAAGCACAAGAGAAAAGAACACAAGGCAAGAAAAAAGCAGCTGATAGCTTACGATCTAATGTTACTCCAAGGTATTTCAACTTGTTCTGCCTTTCAATTTTCTGTCCACTGAGAGTAATGTCTGGGAGATCAGAACCAAATTTGTAGTGACTGTGTGTAGCATGAGATATTTCATAACACCAATCACTGCCCAAATGTGTTTTAAGAATTGTGTGTTGAGGAACAGAAAGCCATACAAACAAACACACACACACACAAAAACAAATTACTGCCACTGGACAATGATCAACAACACTGCAGAAAACTGGCATGATGAGTGTTATGCAATATAGCATGAATATATCCTGTCTGTTCTGTTCTAAGATCATCTTTTCCATTGCTTTACTACAAACCATTTCTAGCAGTGTTATCATAAGACCTCTGTACTTTGGGACATCTATTTTACAAACATGGCACAAATTAATGCTGTAGCTAAACTGATATTTCATCACCAAACTGGTGGGTCATACTGAGAAGAGTTAATTGTTGTCCCGTCTGTGAGTGACACATATCTAAGTATCATGCTCATCTAATCAATACATGAAAGATAGGGCTCAGAGTCACCACAAGAACTGAAGTCTGCAGCAGTAATTATTTTATCTACAACAACACAATAGATTTCTGTCCATCATCAGATCAATGAATTCACAATGTAAAGTCTTTGATAAGTATGATGGGATATCTTTACCAGTACTCTCATACTTGGAGATATGGCCCGTGAAAAGTAGGTCAAACAAGATCCGATAGTCCTCAGCATGATCCATATGTTTTATTTGATCACCAGAAAGGCAGACCACTCTGAGTTAATGACTGAACAGTCAAAACTGTATCATTGATTTCAAAAGGCCTGTATTTAATCTCACTGTATATGACTATTTTTCCAGCTACTAAATTAAAACTATGTCATCAATCACCAAACCCATCTGCAACAAACGAGGAAGTTCAAGAACCCGATGCCAAAACTGTTCTCACAAAACTCCACACATCCGCTGTTAATAATGAACAGTAAAAGCCATTTTCAAGTGTACTTATCATGTCTTTACTGCTGACAAATGTTTTCTGTGGGCAATATCTTGTTTGTTTGCCATCCTATAATTCACATTTTTAAAGTGTTTGCCATCTTATTTTTGTAACAATCTGCCACCCTATATTTTACATTTTGTAACAATTTGCCACCCTATATTTCACATTTTCTAAGTGTACACTCAGTTCTATATGTGACCAGAAGCAGACAGACTTGAAATATCAAACATTACATTCATTTAAAAAAAAACTGTTTTTGGTGCCCCAGTTTTTCTGGTGCCCTAACCTGTTAGTATATCTACAGGGTAATACACACACCTGATTAGACAAATGGCACGAGTTGTCTGCCATCAGAGACTTGGCCAACGCACTTCTGTACCCCTAAAGACAGAAGATAATGCAAAAATCATGTCCACTTGTTCTATTGAGAAAACTATTTTCTACATATGACATCTGATAAAAAACATAACAGTTTGATAAGAAAGATGTGTTCTACAGATGATATCTGATAGAAAACAAAACAGTTTGATAAGAAAGATGTGTTCTACTGATGATATCTGATAGAAAACATAACAGTTTGATAAGAAAGATGTGTTCTACAGATGACATCTGATAGAAAACAAAACAGTTTGATAAGAAAGATGTGTTCTACTGATGATATCTGATAGAAAACATAACAGTTTGATAAGAAAGATGTGTTCTACTGATGATATCTGATAGAAAACATAACAGTTTGATAAGAAAGATGTGTTCTACAGATGACATCTGATAGAAAACAAAACAGTTTGATAAGAAAGATGTGTTCTACTGATGATATCTGATAGAAAACATAACAGTTTGATAAGAAAGATGTGTTCTACAGATGACATCTGATAGAAAACAAAACAGTTTGATAAGAAAGATGTGTTCTACTGATGATATCTGATAGAAAACATAACAGTTTGATAAGTACACTGTTCATTTGTTTTTTTATTCTATGTGTTATCTGTTCATTTGTTATATATTCTATGTCTCCTATCTGTTCATGTTATATATTCTATGTCTTATCTGTTCATTTGTTATATCTTCTAACTACGTCTCCTATCTGTTCATGTTATATATTCTATGTCTTATCTGTTCATTTGTTATATCTTCTAACTACGTCTCCTATCTGTTCATTTGTTATATCTTCTAACTACGTCTCCTATCTGTTCATGTTATATATTCTATGTCTTATCTGTTCATTTGTTATATCTTCTAACTACATCTCCCATTTGTTCATGTTATATATTCTATGTCTGATTGAACTGACCGCTCCATTTGAATCCAGATTAGACGAGCAACATTTGTTCAAAGTGGCCAAGTATAGTGATCTGGCCGCAGATCTGAGACACGATGGGTTCACTGCAAGGGTCATGGCTATTGAAGTGGGCGCAAGAGGGCTTGTGGCTGCATCAGTGTATGATCTATTGAAACTGTTGGGGCTGAGGGGACAGTCGAGAACAAGGGCACTGAAGAGGCTTAGTGAAACTGCCGAAAAGGCATCAGGCTGGCTGTGGAACAACCGCAATGGGCAATGGAAATCGTGACAATAAATGCTGCGGTACAGAAAACACCAGGAAGTTTTCTAAGTCCACAATACGCTGAGTTTTTGGTGTACTAGTGAAAGGGCTGTGGCTGAGAGGCGACAGGCGGTGTATATTATAGAGGTGTCAGTGTCAGAATTTCAGTGGCGAACGCGCAGTGGCGTCGGCTTCGTGATGGTGTCTCAGTGTGTGCGACGGAACAAACGGAATAATTTGTCTTCTCTTTGTTACTTTCACAATTGCCTGCATGGCTGGCGGAGTTGTGGATTAAAGTTGCTACCATAAGTGAAATGGGTTCATTTTCGATACAAGACAACAGGAGGCTGAGATGCTTGGGAGTCATGACCCAAGTGGGCCCGCTCCCCTTAGAGTGTAAAGGAGTATATCGGGCCGAAACACTTGTCGGACGGGGGAACTTCTTCTGATGATCAGATTGCTTCCTGTTGTATCGCTCTGTAAAGAGTTTCCTATCATCATATGTCTTATCTGTTAATTTGTTATATCTTCTAACTACGTCTCCTATATGTTCATGTTATATATTCTATGTGTTATCTGTTCATTTGTTATATCTTCTAACTACGTCTCCTATCTGTTCATGTTATATATTCTGTCTTATCTGTTCATTTGTTATATCTTCTAACAACGTCTCCTATCTGTTCATGTTATATATTCTATGTCTTATCTGTTCATGTTATATATTCTATGTCTTATCTGTTCATTTGTTATATCTTCCATGTCTTATGTGTTTATTTGTTATATCTTCTATGTCTTCTGTTCATTTGTTATATCTTCTGTGTGTCTTCTGTTCATTTGTTATATATTCTACGAGTTATCTGTTCATTTGTTATATATTCTATGTGTTATATCTTCTATGTCTTATCTGTTCATTTGTTATATCTTCTAACTATGTCTCCTATCTGTTCATGTTATATATTCTATGTCTTTTCTGTTCATTTGTTATATCTTCTAACTATGTCTCCTATCTGTTCATGTTATTTATTCTATGTCTTATCTGTTCATTTGTTATATCTTCTAACTACGTCTCCTATCTGTTCATGTTATATATTCTATGTCTTATCTGTTCATGTTATATATTCTATGTCTTATCTGTTCATTTGTTATATCTTCTATGTCTTATGTGTTTATTTGTTACATCTTCTATGTCTTCTGTTCATTTGTTACATCTTCTATGTCTTCTGTTCATTTGTTATATATTCTACGAGTTATCTGTTCATTTGTTATATATTCTATGTGTTATATCTTCTATGTCTTATCTGTTCATTTGTTATATCTTCTAACTATGTCTCCTATCTGTTCATGTTATATATTCTATGTCTTTTCTGTTCATTTGTTATATCTTCTAACTATGTCTCCTATCTGTTCATGTTATTTATTCTATGTCTTATCTGTTCATTTGTTATATCTTCTAACTACGTCTCCTATCTGTTCATGTTATATATTCTATGTCTTATCTGTTCATGTTATATATTCTATGTCTTATCTGTTCATTTGTTATATCTTCTATGTCTTATGTGTTTATTTGTTACATCTTCTATGTCTTCTGTTCATTTGTTACATCTTCTATGTCTTCTGTTCATTTGTTATATCTTCTGTGTGTCTTCTGTTCATTTGTTATATCTTCTGTGTGTCTTCTGTTCATTTGTTATATATTCTACGAGTTATCTGTTCATTTGTTATATATTCTATGTGTTATATCTTCTATGTCTTATCTGTTCATTTGTTATATCTTCTAACTATGTCTCCTATCTGTTCATGTTATTTATTCTATGTCTTATCTGTTCATTTGTTATATCTTCTAACTACGTCTCCTATCTGTTCATGTTATTTATTCTATGTCTTATCTGTTCATTTGTTATATCTTCTAGTTATGTCTCCTATCTGTTCATGTTATATATTCTATGTCTTATCTGTTCATGTTATATATTCTATGTCTTATCTGTTCATTTGTTACATCTTCTATGTCTTATGTGTTTATTTGTTATATCTTCTATGTCTTCTGTTCATTTGTTATATCTTCTGTGTGCCTTCTGTTCATTTGTTATATATTCTATGATTAATCTGTTCATGTGTTATATATTCTATGTGTTCATATGTTATATCTTCTATGTCTTATCTGTTCATCTGTAATAAGGTCTATGTCTGATACTCCGAGGACCTCTCTGTAACATCTCATTTGTAATGCCTGTATTCTTCTGTCTAACTCTGCTATCAATGTCTAAGATTCACAGGCATAAGACAAGACAGCGAAGAATTCCACATTTCGTTCCAAGATAATTAATTTGCTATTTCCATAATGACTTAATTTTGTTATAAGACCATTGCTCTTGCTACTTTTTCTGTTCTGTATAAACACTACAGGCAGTCAATCAAAACATTATTAAAACAGTGCACACTAATGTAACATATGACTAAATTAAGATGCATTAAATCAGTGTTATTAAAATTACTTGCACTAAATCAAAATAATGGTAAAATAATATAGACAGTTTAAGACACTTACTTACTTAGTCGTTCCCCTTCTACCGTGAGGTGTAGAGGTTTAAGACACACATACACTAAATTATCTATTCTCCTGTCCTTGTGGAAGAAACCAGTTGTGTGCTAATGCTAACACTCTAGTGCTAATGTTAACACTCTAGTGCTAATACTCTAATGTTAACACTCTAGTGCTAATGCTAACACTCTAATGTTAACACTCTAGTGCTAATGTTAACACTCTAATGCTAATGTTAACACTGTAGAGATTTTCAAACCATTACATGTATTTCATAACTGTCTGTCTATCTTGTTTTTTATTTGGAAATACCTTAGGGTCCTCCATGTAAGATAAGTGACCTGCCCTTTGTTTAACTGCCAGCACACCACCCTTTTGAAGCAGAAGTCTGTTCAAGATCACAAAACAGGTCATGAAAAGATCAAAGCAACAGTGACACAATGCTCAAATCAAAACAGCAAATACAAACTGGCACACAGACCAGCAAGTGTAGAGTTGGAAATGACTATAACTGTGATAAAAAGAAATTACGGTATTAGGAAATAAAATGAAGATGAAAATTACTGTCATGCACAGATAACCGCCATTTTCCTAGATGATTTAAGAGAATGATAACAACGCAGTGTTCCTTGGTAGTTGACTGGTTAGATGTGCTGTCTGTCTGGCAGAAATCTTAGGCTCACTCTCGACAGTAGTAGGCTGTAACAGACTATATTTCAATTGTTACATAAAATGGTACATATCACAAACACACACCTCCTGCCCACCCCAAATTTAATGCTGAAAAGTGGGCAAAATTAAGCAAAGACAAACAAACAACAACATAATACTAATTGGCAGTTCCATGACTTGCCTGAAATGCTGTGATGTACCAGTAGACAAACTGTCACATCTACTACTACCTGTATGATGACTTTAGACACACTGTCACATCTACTACTACCTGTATGATGACTTTAGACACACTGTCAAATCTACTACTACCTGTATGATGACTTTAGACACACTGTCAAATCTACTACTACCTGTATGATGACTTTAGACACACTGTTACATCTACTACTACCTGTATGATGACTTTAGACACACTGTTACATCTACTACTACCTGTATGATGACTTTAGACATACTGTCACATCTACTACTACCTGTATGATGACTTTAGACACACTGTCACATCTGCTACTACCTGTATGATGACTTTAGACACACTGTCACATCTGCTACTACCTGTATGATGACTTTAGACACACTGTCACATCTACTACTACCTGTATGATGACTTTAGACACACTGTCACATCTACTACTACCTGTATGATGACTTTAGACTAACTGTCATGTCTGCTACTACCTGTATGAAGACTTTAGACAAACATGTCCTGTGCAACAACTATCATCGTCATGCATCCATCCTTTACAAATAACAACAAAAAAGTCAACTGTAGGCACTAATCATGAAGAAAAAAAAGAAGCACACAAGACATTAGAATAGGAACACAGAGAAGTAACAATGTCCACATTTCTGGATCATCAATCAATACGTCACCAGCTCATCGAGGAGCCCATGTCCTCATGCCAGACTACCCTTTCCTGTGTTGTCTGTTCAAAGTCTTGTCATTTCTTATTTATCTCTCTCACGTCTGTCTCCAGTTGTCTTCTCTGTGTGTTTTATTTGGGGCTCCCTCTATGTCTCCCAACCTTCGGGATTCCACAATAGTCACTGCCTTGTACAGCCATTAACCCTCCGGCAGGCGCGTTTTGTTTCTTTGCAAGAGCAGGCGCGTGGCGCACAGAGTGCGCCGCTTAAAACAAACGTATTTACATTAATTTGAGTTGCGGTCCCGGTATTTCAATCTTAAATTTAGCTTCATAAATGGAAAAGGAAACATAGCTTTGGAGGTTACATGTATTTTTATTGTTATACGTTAAAAAAAAAAACTATATAAAACATCATAATCATTACTTTAATCTTTAATAGAGTAAAATGAACTACTAATATTTGTAATGTCATAAACCTTATCACCATGCATTACATTAATAAAATATACTGTAATAGAACTCTACATTATCAAATCTCTTACTCTGTCAGTGAAAGAAATAGACAATCATTTATAATTTTCATCGCTCATAATGGAAGTGCCAATTTATTTGAGGAACATACTAGATAGCCTCTGATCCTGAGACACTTGAGTAAGCGGATAGATAAATCATGAACTAAATATCTCGTCCCACAACATATAACAACACAACATATAACAACACAACATATAACAACACAACATATAACAACACAACATATAACAACACAACATATAACAACACAACATATAACAACAACACAACTGTTCAGAATGAAAGCTAAGACATGAATGAAGGAATAGCTAAGAGTTCAATGCAGCCAATAGCAAAAAAAAAATGCGAAATTTGAATTTAATTTAATTTGGCGCACTATGTGCGCCAACGCGCCCGCCGTAGGGTTAACTGGTTTTCTTAATGTATGTCCTATCCTACATCAGCATCTTCTCCTCACTTCCTGTTTGTCTGATGCTTATCGTCTGTTCCACATGGATGATTTTGTGACACAATTTAAATCCTTCTGTTCTTGCAAGCACCTGTTTATGAAAGTCTGTAAAGTCCATGTTTCTGAGCCATACAACAGGAAAGACCTGACATTTTCTGGATAAATCAGGTCTATATTTCAAAAGAAAAGTGTGAGTTCTGGTTAAACAAAATTGCACCCGCAACAACACTGTTTCAGTCGTGCTTAGTTGGTGATTTCTCAGAACATGTTTGTTTCTTGCAGCGAGGCGATACCGCTGCCTGGATGAACCTGGAGTGAATCTCTTAGTGCCCATTATTTTTCTTTCTTCTTTGTTATTTACAAAGCTCCTTCTTTCCTCCTTATCAATTCCTACTAATGACCAATTTCTGTTACTTGTTCATGATTCACAGACCTTTATTTCTTTGCCTGATATGTGTGACGCTACACTGTAATTCTGACTTTTAACAGGCCCGATTCTGTGGTTCTAGTTTGAGTTTTCACCATTTCTCTTCTCTTTTGTAATTATATGGGGTTTGCCTTGGTTCTTCTCATGTGAATATATATCGTGTTTGGTAATTTTGAGTAGGAAAATTAAATGGGTTCGTTTATGATGGTAGGTTTATTTTATTCTAGCATCAGTTTTACTTTCTTATGATTTTTCGCGATTCCCGTAGATTTCGTTGTTTACGAAAAACATCGCCATTTCCGGCACGCGATATGACGAGACCGAAAGCACACGGGATTTTGCGTGGGTTGATAGTATTGATTTTTCTAGCGCTCCCATTGGTCCGCGATTTGCGTAGGAAGGGAAATCCGCGTGGGCGGTTTCTCTTGTATATATTGAGACAGAAAACGGGGATTCGGTCTCTATGAAAAATTATTGCCTGGCCGTAGGACGTCGTAATTATCGTTCTCCACCGTGGGAAAAACAAACGATAATCGGTATGTAACTATTTTATTCATCGTTTTACTTATTAGTGGGTTTTTCAGAAATTCGCCCGTAGGTAAAGATTAACTTTTCAGTTTTTAAAATAAACGATAGTGCCATCCATTATCATATTTTTGAAGAACGACGTAATGCAACAGTGTGCTTATTCTTTCTATGATTTTGGCAGTAGATCGGAGAGTGTGAAGTTATGAGAAACACGTGTGCCATATTTGTAGGATGTTATGTAAAACCACCATTTATTCCTGTATATTTTCTAATGTAAATTTATGGGAAAATCCCTGGTGTGTTCGTTAATTTTTCTGAGCCTTAAAAATGTGAGAAATATTGTCGGAGGGTTCAGATTTACGTTGTGAGTGAATTATACTGCTTAGGGGAGGAAACTATTCCTATAGCGAGATTTAATTTAATTTTGGAGCAAGCCGGGGAAACTCCTGTGTTAATGGGTAAAAGGATTTCCCTATTTTTGTCAAGTTTGAACACGTGATCGGCCATGCGTAACGGCCATGTAACGTGTCAGACGGTGTCTGGGATATTGTTTATTTTACCTGGCAGATTTTAGTAGAAGGAGGGGGGATGAAGAGGCCACGTGGGATAGTGGTATTTTATGTATTGTGTGAAGAACGAGAGAAGGAGTGTGATTTTAGTGCCACGTGGGATAGTATTATGTATTGTGTGAAGAACGAGAGAAGGAGGGAAGAAGTGAGAATGAAGAGACACGTGTATAGAATTATTTTATGTATCGTATATGTTAGAGATAAGCGATTTTAGAGAGGGTGTACATTAGACGCTGTTTCTTTTAATTTCAGCGAGTCACGGCGGAAACAGTGGGGAGCATAATTTTGTCAAATAAAATTATCCACGGCAAAAGACATATCTCAGGGTCAGTGTACTCGAGTATCGTCAGGAGCAAAAGAAAATTACCCTATGGTCTCTGGCAGTGAAGTCCCTATGCTTCAGCTGGACCGAGGTTTATTTATCATACAGCCGAGAGCATCGCTATTATAGTCTCTAGCAACGGCAGGTGGCCGGGAGACTAGTTTCATTTTGTACAGCCTGAAATCAAGGCTGCGTTTTTTCCCTCTAACTCCGGAGCGGGTTAAAAGAGGGAAGCTATTCAGCAGCAGAGAAGTTTTGTCTACAGTTAATCAAGTCCCTCATGCTTGATATCCAAACATCGTCATCACCAAAATCAGGAACAGGTGACAGGGTTACCATACCTAGGTCCTGATAGAAATCAAGAGAAGAGCGTAACGGAGACGCCGCATCATCAGCCCTCGAGTGTTAGAGAGACACTGAGATCAAGAGAGAAAGATAGAGAAGGAGGGAGAAAATAGACAGGACCAGTAGGGTCTGTTCAGTATCCATTGGACGGATAGACACTGAGTCTGCGTTCGAAATAAACAAGTCTATTATTTTTAGCATTTCTTGTGGTGTAGTTATCAGCGCCTATCGCCTGACTAGTAAAAAGCTGTGTAGCCGTTCGTTGAGGAAGAGTCACCAGGACTAAGACAGTAGAAATTTATTAGTGTTAGAGAGTGGAGGCTAAAAGTTGACAGCCCCACCAAATTAGATTTGGTTTAAATCACTAACCATTTTTATTGTTCCTCAGCAGGGTGACAGAAAGAGTGAATGTGATTTGGGGTTTTTTTTTTTTTTGTCTCTCGTGTCTCTCAATTTAATTGTTACTTGTTTTTCCAGGCCGTGCAACAGTGCACACTATCGACTGACTTGATGACGTATGATGCCATTTTATGTTTTTCTTGTATGTAAATAAATATATACATATATTATTTACTGGATCAGCTTCTATTCTTTACTATACTTACTCTATGTTGTCTGTATAGTGGTGTTTGTGGTCGTATTTATACACCTTATCTCCTTGTATTTAAAGGAAGTCAGAGGAGGGCGAGACTATAGCCAGTCTAAAGTCAAAAGCGGCAAGGGGAGACTCAAATCCTGGGTCTATCTCTTGAGCCAATAGTCTCACCTGTCCACAGGCATGTCATTTTCCATCTAGATTCTATTTCCTCAGACTTTCTCATACTAGGGTCTTGCTTTCATTCAGGCAAACTCTATAAAATTAAAACCACTTCGTGACAAGTGGGAGGCAATCGTCCGGTGGATCATTCTGTGGAGATCAATTCTGTGATCTATATTCATAGATTGTCTCTAGAAAGTTTTCTGAGAATAGAGTTTCTTTAAATATCCCCTAGACTTGAGCTACTAGAACTGATCCAGTTATAGGTTTTTCCACAGGTTGCAATTTGTGAACTTACAGCAGTTTACAGGTAAGATGGCGGATATGGCCAAGTTACGAGCTGCCTGGCGAGAGGCTGCTCAGGACATGGGAATGGATAAGGAAGAGACTAAGGCCTACCTGATAAGGGAAAATGATAGGCATATTCAGCGAGAGAAAGAAAAAGAGGAAAGGATAGCCACCGCAAAAGCAGCGGAGAGGCAGGCCGAGATGGAACTTCGGAAATTGGAAGCCGCGAAAGAAGAAAGGGAAGCACAAGAGAGGGAGAAGGCAGCAGAGAGACAGCATGAACTTGCCCTGCGTTCTCTGGAACTGCAGTACCGATCTTCGGAAGGCAGTTCAGCTAATGGAGATTCACCCGGAGCAGGAGCGAGAGACACCTCAGGAAACGGAGGGCCTCGAATGGCAGCCATGAGCTTCCCATTTGACTCGTTCCCTAACGGGAATGAAAAGATTGACGTGTTCTTGGAGAAATTTCAACGGATGGCAAAGGCATACGGGTTGGATGAGAGTTTGTGGTGTCTAAAATTATCACAATACCTCAAGGGTCATGCTTATGAAGTCTACAACAAGATGCTCCTAGATGACCAGAACAACTTTGAGGCACTGCGAAATGCTTTGTTGCAAAGATTTCAGTGGACTCCACGGAAATGCCAAACCATGTTCAGGGAGAGCAGGCCGGAGAAGGGAGAGAGTTTTGCTCAGTTTGCCGAGCGGGTGAGAAATTACCTTACTCGCTGGAGGGAACTGTCAGGATTGGCGAAAACCTTTGAAGGGTTGGAGGAGTTAGTTCTGTGTGAGCAGATAAAGGCAAACATGTCCCCCGACTTGAGGAGGTATCTGGCAGAGCAGGGTGCCCAGCAACTTGATCAGATTATTGTGTTCGCCGAAAGGTACCAGACAGCACAGGCCGAAGTACTGGGACAGAAACGGAAAAACCCAGACCTGCCAGCCCCAGACCAAGGAGCTTCATCATCGCAGTCGGCTACTTCACCAGCTCATCAGCAACCAGGGCCTTCTCGCAAGGAGCCTCATTCAGGTTATAACTTGCGCCCCCAGCAGCATAACAGAGCACCGACAACAACCTCTCAGGAACCCACTAGGAACAGAGGAGATAATGAGAGGTATTGTCAGAATTGTAGAACCACTTCCCACTGGACATCCCGGTGCATGAACAAACCCCCAGCTCATCATGCAGCTTGTTTAAGGCCGGTGAGATGGACTAAAGGGAATAAATGGGAACCAGTCCAGGCAGAGAAGTTGTTCTCTAACAGTGGACCAGCCGTAGTGAATGGGACAGCCACTACGTGTTTGTTTGACAGCGGGCTTACTTACCCCAGTATCGTCGCTCGTCATTTGGTGAAACCAGGGCAATGGACAGGAGAAATAGTTGAGATTGGTGGAATTTTGAGAAGAGGGATCTCACAGCGTCTGCCTGTAGCCAATATTGAGGTGAAATGCAAAATTGTGTCTGGCACCATCAAGGCAGCTGTAATGGCACAGCCAGCACATGATTTCATCCTGGGAAGCCCTTACTTAGTTTTGGGAAACCCAACCACACCGATCCTTGCTAATGCAAGGGGGCCTACTGCAGGCCAGAGAAGTGAAAGGGGAAAGCCCCAAATTCACGGAGCCCCACGGGAGCTCAAACATCCTTGTCTTGCTATGAGGAGGAGAGACGCCTCTAAAGACAGTGGAATGTTATTTACAGAGGCGTATTCGCCTGTCAGCCCTGTTCAGCCTAAAGGTCAAACAGTGGTGACGCCTCTTACTTCAGAAGTATCTTCTTTGTCGTCGGGAATTAGGCCCCCGATGGTATTACATCTCTCAAGGGAGGGAAATACTGACAAGAAGGAACATGTGCACGGTTTTACAGTAAACCGCAAACAGTTACGTCCTGTTACGGCGATGTCTGGCCAAGCCAGTCAGACTGTTTCAAAACACTGGGAGGCCGCACCATTTGGTAATGATTATTTACCACGCGCCGCCAGGAAAATTCGTGGGCGAAGGAAACACATGAGAGGTAGGAGGAAGGGCGACCAGTCATGTTGCAGTCGCCAGGAGGAAATCCCATGGCGTGACCCTCACGATCCAGGGCTTGCCAAGATTCTCAAGGATATGGAGATGGGCCTGTATGATAATGCTAATTATGACAGTGATTAGATCGAGATGTAGATCTAGATGCGGACCAGTATGAAACCCAGAGATTTCAGTGATTTAGCACGGTTCCCGTACTTGAAAGGGGGGACTTATGTGACGCTACACTGTAATTCTGACTTTTAACAGGCCCGATTCTGTGGTTCTAGTTTGAGTTTTCACCATTTCTCTTCTCTTTTGTAATTATATGGGGTTTGCCTTGGTTCTTCTCATGTGAATATATATCGTGTTTGGTAATTTTGAGTAGGAAAATTAAATGGGTTCGTTTATGATGGTAGGTTTATTTTATTCTAGCATCAGTTTTACTTTCTTATGATTTTTCGCGATTCCCGTAGATTTCGTTGTTTACGAAAAACATCGCCATTTCCGGCACGCGATATGACGAGACCGGAAGCGATAATTGGTATGTAACTATTTTATTCATCGTTTTACTTATTAGTGGGTTTTTCAGAAATTCGCCCGTAGGTAAAGATTAACTTTTCAGTTTTTAAAATAAACGATAGTGCCATCCATTATCATATTTTTGAAGAACGACGTAATGCAACAGTGTGCTTATTCTTTCTATGATTTTGGCAGTAGATCGGAGAGTGTGAAGTTATGAGAAACACGTGTGCCATATTTGTAGGATGTTATGTAAAACCACCATTTATTCCTGTATATTTTCTAATGTAAATTTATGGGGAAATCCCTGGTGTGTTCGTTAATTTTTCTGAGCCTTAAAAATGTGAGAAATATTGTCGGAGGGTTCAGATTTACGTTGTGAGTGAATTATACTGCTTAGGGGAGGAAACTATTCCTATAGCGAGATTTAATTTAATTTTGGAGCAAGCCGGGGAAACTCCTGTGTTAATGGGTAAAAGGATTTCCCTATTTTTGTCAAGTTTGAACACGTGATCGGCCATGCGTAACGGCCATGTAACGTGTCAGACGGTGTCTGGGATATTGTTTATTTTACCTGGCAGATTTTAGTAGAAGGAGGGGGGATGAAGAGGCCACGTGGGATAGTGGTATTTTATGTATTGTGTGAAGAACGAGAGAAGGAGTGTGATTTTAGTGCCATGTGGGATAGTATTATGTATTGTGTGAAGAACGAGAGAAGGAGGGAAGAAGTGAGAATGAAGAGACACGTGTATAGAATTATTTTATGTATCGTATATGTTAGAGATAAGCGATTTTAGAGAGGGTGTACATTAGACGCTGTTTCTTTTAATTTCAGCGAGTCACGGCGGAAACAGTGGGGAGCATAATTTTGTCAAATAAAATTATCCACGGCAAAAGACATATCTCAGGGTCAGTGTACTCGAGTATCGTCAGGAGCAAAAGAAAATTACCCTATGGTCTCTGGCAGTGAAGTCCCTATGCTTCAGCTGGACCGAGGTTTATTTATCATACAGCCGAGAGCATCGCTATTATAGTCTCTAGCAACGGCAGGTGGCCGGGAGACTAGTTTCATTTTGTACAGCCTGAAATCAAGGCTGCGTTTTTTCCCTCTAACTCCGGAGCGGGTTAAAAGAGGGAAGCTATTCAGCAGCAGAGAAGTTTTGTCTACAGTTAATCAAGTCCCTCATGCTTGATATCCAAACATCGTCATCACCAAAATCAGGAACAGGTGACAGGGTTACCATACCTAGGTCCTGATAGAAATCAAGAGAAGAGCGTAACGGAGACGCCGCATCATCAGCCCTCGAGTGTTAGAGAGACACTGAGATCAAGAGAGAAAGATAGAGAAGGAGGGAGAAAATAGACAGGACCAGTAGGGTCTGTTCAGTATCCATTGGACGGATAGACACTGAGTCTGCGTTCGAAAAACCAAGTCTATTATTTTTAGCATTTCTTGTGGTGTAGTTATCGGCGCCTATCGCCTGACTAGTAAAAAGCTGTGTAGCCGTTCGTTGAGGAAGAGTCACCAGGACTAAGACAGTAGAAATTTATTAGTGTTAGAGAGTGGCGGCTAAAAGTTGACAGCCCCACCAAATTAGATTTGGTTTAAATCACTAACCATTTTTATTGTTCCTCAGCAGGGTGACAGAAAGAGTGAATCTGATTTGGGGTTTTTTTTTTTTTTTGTCTCTCGTGTCTCTCAATTTAATTGTTACTTGTTTTTCCAGGCCGTGCAACAGTGCACACTATCGACTGACTTGATGACGTATGATGCCATTTTATGTTTTTCTTGTATGTAAATAAATATATACATATATTATTTACTGGATCAGCTTCTATTCTTTACTATACTTACTCTATGTTGTCTGTATAGTGGTGTTTGTGGTCGTATTTATACACCTTATCTCCTTGTATTTAAAGGAAGTCAGAGGAGGGCGAGACTATAGCCAGTCTAAAGTCACGAAGCGGCAAGGGGAGACTCAAATCCTGGGTCTATCTCTTGAGCCAATAGTCTCACCTGTCCACAGGCATGTCATTTTCCATCTAAATTCTATTTTCTCAGACTTTCTCATACTAGGGTCTTGCTTTCATTCAGGCAAACTCTATAAAATTAAAACCACTTCGTGACAATATGTCCCTGTAGGATGTCAACCTTCATTTGTTGCTGGTCACTCATTTCTACTTGGGACCAACTTTTGTTCTTTAGCACTGTCCATTAGATCCCTGTTGTATTAGTTTTCTTTTTACACCACACTTCTCCAGGTTATCTTTGATCTGCTCACTGTTTCACATGTGGCTTCCAACTGAAGGCATGTCTGGCTATCCTGATTGGCTCAAATTTGTGCATTTCTTCAAGTACCTGACCACTGACCTTTATCAGATCTGTCTGTCTACTGACCTTTATCAGATCTGTCTGTCTACTGACCTTTATCAGATCTGTCTGTCTACTTGACAATAATATACAGGCTATCAGTAAACTTCTCCTTATTCTTGAAGTACTACACCAAGAGGCTGATCAAGTGTCCCCACAACTTTATGTCCCCTGGACTGTATATCAATTTTGTTGCTGACCTACTTTCCATGCCAATATTTTCTCTCACTTTCATCTTTTCTGTTTCATTCAATCTTTCATGCTGCTCCAAATATTCCAGGTGTCCTCTTCTGATAACTCTGACCTGAAGAAAGTGGATAGCTTCTTTCTAACGTGAGTAATAAGCTTTCAATGTGCACTGGCTTCTGTCATGACATCCTGGCTTCTGTCATGACATCCTGGCTTCTGTCATGACATCCTTGACATCCTGGCTTCTGTCATGACATCCTGGCTTCTGTCATGACAACCTGGCTTCTGTCATGACATCCTGGCTTCTGTCATGACATCCTGGCTTCTGTCATGACATCCTGGCTTCTGTCATGACATCCTGGCTTCTGTCATGACATCCTGGCTTCTGTCATGACATCCTGGCTTCTGTCATGACATCCTGGCTTCTGTCATGACATCCTGGCTTCTGTCACGACATCCTGGCTTCTGTCACGACATCCTGGCTTCTGTCATGACATCCTGGCTTCTGTCATGACATCCTGGCTTCTGTCATGACATCCTGGCTTCTGTCATTACATCATGGCTTCTGTCACAACACTGGCTTCTGTCATGACATCCTGGCTTCTGTCATGACATCCTGGCTTCTGTCATGACATCCTGGCTTCTGTCATGACATCCTGGCTTCTGTCATTACATCATGGCTTCTGTCACAACACTGGCTTCTGTCATGACATCCTCATTACTCTTAAAAAAAATAAAATGTAGCATTAACATTAAGAAATACATCAAATATAATTGATGACATCAACTGACTGATGATATAAATGTACTACCAACTGGAGAGAGGAAATCATTTGAATGCTCATCAACAAAGATGATGATGATAGGAAACTCTATACTACAGCAGATAATGTGACCATCAGAAGTAGTCCCCAGTGCTTCAGCACTGGTATCTCTACTCTAAAGGTTGAGGGAGGGCCATGCAGGCCCACAAGTGTCACGACTCCCAAGTGTCAGCCTCCCATTGATTTTTTCTGCCTGCGTTGGGAACTGAATATTTAAATATAATTAAACTGAACAACTCAAGAGAAACTCTTGGCACATGTACTTTGGATAAACAAGACAGGAAGCACAGAAATATCACCAATATCTGAATGTTTCAAGTTGTTGTAATATTTGCTCATGTAGGACAGAGAGAGCATATTGAAACTGGTCCACTCACTCAACAAAATCTGGCAATTCAGTTACAGCCTTATCTTGTGACGTTAGTCAATCCTGACTTAACTGGCACTGTCGTTAGTCCCGACTCTGTCCAATATCAATGGTCCTGGGTTTGATTTCCCTGGTAAGCCAATCACTTTTTTGACTTTTCTGTTGTCTACTTTTTTATTTCTCATGAGTGCCAGCAACAATCCCATTTATGATTATTATTTAATGTTGACATGTTATTTAATGTTGACATGTTATTTAATGTTGACATATTATTTAATGTTGACATATTATTTAATGTTGACATATTATTTGATGTTGACATATTATTTGATGTTGACATATTATTTGATGTTGACATATTATTTGATGTTGACATATTATTTAATGTTGACATATTATTTAATGTTGACAGAGGCTTGTGTTTCTCTCTTTGTTTCTATGTTCATACACCTTCAACACCCTGACTTAAGAAATCAGTCACATCCATGACATAGTCAGTTTTAGAAAATCATTAACAGACTTTGCAGGAACAACTTACTTTAGCGTGTCCCAGTTCTTGTCGTCTCTGAAGGTGATTGGCCAGTATCTATTACCCAGTACCTGAATCTGTGAGACAGACATGAAGAAAGGTTTTGTAGCAATGGCATCTGCATGTTTCACTCTTTTATAAATATACATTTTTATATTGGTCTATATGACACACATATATACAGCACATGTGTATGTACTGTCAGCTGCAATGCTGAAAATGAGCCTATATTATTATTAAAATAACAAAATAGTAACATATTATAGCTAAACTGGATGTAATGTCAATCATTAACTTCCTCAGTGACTGCACAAGATGGAAGCAGACAAGAACAAGGCTAACATGTACAATTGTACCACTGGTCAGGTCATACAGGAGTAGGCAGCAATTAGAAATCAGACAGACTAGCCTTGAGAGTACCCATAGTGGGGACACTGACAGACAAGCCTTGAGAGTACCCATAGTGGGGACACTGACAGACTAGCCTTGAGAGTACCCATAGTGGGGACACTGACAGACTAGCCTTGAGAGTACCCATAGTGGGGACACTGACAGACTAGCCTTGAGAGTACCCATAGTGGGGACACTGACAGACTAGCCTTGAGAGTACCCATAGTGGGGACACTGACAGACTAGCCTTGAGAGTACTCATAGTGGGGACACTGACAGACTAGCCTTGAGAGTACTCATAGTGGGGACACTGACAGACTAGCCTTGAGAGCACCCATAGTGAGGACACTGACAGACTAGCCTTGAGAGCACCCATAGTGGGGACACTGACAGACTAGCCTTTAGAGCACCCACAGTGGGGACACTGACAGACTAGCCTTGAGAGCACCCATAGTGTGGACACTGACAGACTAGCCTTGAGAGCAACCATAGTGGGGACACTGACAGACTAGCCTTGAGAGTACCCACCGTGGGGACACTGACAGACTAGCCTTGAGAGCAACCACCGTGGGGACACTGACAGACTAGCCTTGAGAGCACCCATAGTGGGGACACTGACAGACTAGCCTTGAGAGCAACCATAGTGGGGACACTGACAGACTAGCCTTGAGAGCAACCACCGTGGGGACACTGACAGACTAGCCTTGAGAGTAACCACCGTGGGGACACTGACAGACTAGCCTTGAGAGCAACCACCGTGGGGACACTGACAGACTAGCCTTGAGAGCACCCATAGTGGGGACACTGACAGACTAGCCTTGAGAGCAACCATCGTGGGGACACTGACAGACTAGCCTTGAGAGCACCCATAGTGGGGACACTGACAGACTAGCCTTGAGAGCAACCACCGTGGGGACACTGACAGACTAGCCTTGAGAGCAACCACCGTGGGGACACTGACAGACTTGGCTTGAGAGCACCCATAGTGGGGACACTGACAGGCTAGCCTTGAGAGCAACCATAGTGGGGACACTGACAGACTAGCCTTGAGAGCACCCAAAGTGGGGACACTGACAGGCTAGCCTTGAGAGCAACCATAGTGGAGTCACTGACAGACTAGCCTTGAGAGCACCCATAGTGGGGACACTGACAGGCTAGCCTTGAGAGCAACCATAGTGGGGACACTGAGAGACTAGCCTTGAGAGCACCCACAGTGAGAACACTGGATATGTATAAGGCAGAGATAATAAGGACCACTAATGATCGCCTGTTAGAGAACAACATGACTCAGACCTGCTGGAATTTGGCATCAAAAGTAAAACTAGAAGAAATGGATGTATGAGAAGACAGACAGTCAGGTGTGTGTACAACCAGTGAGCTATAGGAACAATCAGCATTCATACCCTTCAACATTAGCTGAGGGAGACTGAGCACTAATGGGTTTGGCCGGAGTGCAATGACGTCGATTCTGAACACCTATAACAGTAAGATATATGTAAGATTCAACAAATCATTTACCTCTTCCAACTTGCTCAGTTCAGGAATGATGTATGGAGCACCAGCATTGAATGAAACAGACGTATAGGATGGACATGCCTGAAATAAATCATTAGGTTCAACTGTGTGAGCTGCCAAAAATAGACTGTCAACACTTTCTATTGGCCACAAGCACAACATAGGCCAAAAATAGACTGTCAACACTTTCTAATGGCCACAAGCACAACATAGGCTACATGGCAAACAAAGAGTCTCATTCAAGGATAAGATGCACACACACACAAAAACATAATGACAGACAGACAAACAAACAGTGTACATAATCTTCTAATGAGACAGGCTTACATACAAACTACCATGTTTCCAGTACTGCACTAATATATAAGAACAAACCATTCTGGTTTAAGTGAACATATTTTCTGACATTTGTAAATAATCACCCTGTTTGCGGTGACCATTTTTGAAGACCACACTGGCTCATCACAGGACATTACTTTTACATCAGGCTAATATTTTCATTTATTTATTGCGTCTGGTATTAGAGCCAGGCCAGGAGGAAGACAGCCAATAGAAAAGTATGGCACTCTCTCTGGCACACTTCTACATCCCACAGTAGAAGAGGAATGACTAAGTAAAGTACCGGTATATTCCGTCTGATATTCTTTGATGTCCTATTGTAGTTAGTTTCTTTGTGTTGATATTTCCTTTTTGTTGAGCAATTTTATCTTGTTATTTAATTATGTTTTGTTTTTCCATGCATTTGCTGTGTACTCTGTTATTTTATTCTGGCCTTTTTATATTTCTCATCTGGTCATGATTATGGCTGCCGAAAGGTAATCTCAAAACATCCCATCTTTCATTTGTTCATTTGTAAATCAAATCTCAAAACATTCCGTCTTTCTTGTGTTCATTTGTAAACCAAATCTCAAGACTTTCTGTTTTTCTAGTGTATTGTTCATTAGTAAGTCTAATCTCAAAACATTCCGAGTTTCTATTGTTCATTAGTAAGTCTAATCTCAAAACATTCTGAGTTTCTATTGTTCATTAGTAAGTCTAATCTCAAAACATTCCGAGTTTCAATTGTTCATTAGTATGTCTAGTCTCAAAACATTCCGTGTTTCTATTGTTCATTAGTAATTCTAATCTCAAAACATTCCATGTTTCTAATTGTTCGTTTGTAAGTCTAATCTCACAACATTCTGTGTTTCTATTGTTCATTTGTAAGTCTAATCTCAAAACATCCTGTCTTTCTACTGTTCATTTGTAAATCTAATCTCAAAACGTCCTGTCTTTCTATTGGTTTGGTTTGAAGGACTATATTCACTGCAAACGGACAACTCCATCAGTGCACCGATCTCCTTCCTTAGATCACATAAGGAGGATCTCAGCACAGTGCATGAACTCTGTAGCACCGGCGAGAAACCCAATCTGTGTATATAGGAATCACACATTCTATAACTATATTTGGTGGTTAGGTTTCTAATTTTTTTAATTTATGCCTTATGGCCTACTCTTTACAATTTCCAACTGCCGTGGGATTTTTAACATGCACAACTTGCACACGGGACCTCATATTTTTTCGCCCTTATCCGAGAAGGCTTGGCATCCGATCTCACTACCCAGGAGACCAGGGGGGAGTATGACATCATTAGGACCACTGGTTCTGAAAAAAAATTCCATGAATTATTTTCCCTCTACTGAGAATCAAACCTGCTACCTCTAGAATTAGAGGCGGATGCCAAACCTCTTAGCCACTCTGACCACTTTCTATTGTTCATTTGTAAATCTAATCTCAAAACATCCTGTCTTTCTATTCTTCTTCTTCTTTGATCCTTAACCGCCGACCGTCAAAGCAGTCAGTGGCCATCACGCCTAGTGGCGTTTTGTAGGGCAACAACAAATTGATTCCACTTTGCACGGTCGGTGGCCATCCTTCGTACAGTGCCCCAACTCTGGTTCATTCTTTGCATCTCAGCCTCCACAGTCCTCCGCCAAGTTGTTTTTTGGTCGGCCTCTCTTTCGCTTTCCTTCAGGGGGTCCAAAGCATAGCTGTTCTTGTGATGGCATCGGGGTCTCTTCTGAGGACATGACCAACCCAGCTCCAGCGTCTGCCAGCTATGATGGTGTGCATGTCCTCTTGCCTGCTACGAGTAAGCAGATCTTGGTTGGTGATGGTATTCGGCCAAAAGATGCGGTGAATTTTTCTTAGGCCTGTTGTGTGAAAAGAGGACAATTTTGACATTTCCTTCTCTGTGACTCTCCAGCATTCCGCACCATAGAGAAGCACAGAATGTCTTTCTATTGTTCATTTGTAAATCTAAACTCAAAACATCCTGTCTTTCTATTGTTCATTTGTAAATCTAATCTCAAAACATCCTGTCTTTCTATTGTTCATTTGTAAATCTAATCTCAAAACATTCTGTGTTTCTATTGTTCATTTGTAAATCTAAACTCAAAACATCCTGTCTTTCTATTGTTCATTTGTAAATCTAAACTCAAAACATCTTGTCTTTCTATTGTTCATTTGTAAATCTAAACTCAAAACATCCTATCTTTCTATTGTTCATTTGTAAATCTAATCTCAAAACATCCTATCTTTCTATTGTTCATTTGTAAATCTAAACTCAAAACATCCTGTCTTTCTATTGTTCATTTGTAAATCTAATCTCAAAACATCCTGTCTTTCTATTGTTCATTTGTAAATCTAAACTCAAAAAATACTTTCTTTTAGTGCAGCGTTTCTCAAATCATTTTGTTCATGGAACACTTATTCATTTGAAACAAATTGACGGAACAGTGATCCTTAAAATTGGGTTTAAGGTAGCATTTTGCAAGTTTATATTATATTTTACGGCTAATTAAAATTAAGTTTAAGCTGTTTAAATAAAGAAAGTAATTAATACAGCTAAAATAATTTTAATTAGAACTAACAGTAGTTTAATCATGTTTATTTTTTATTGCTAATAAAAGTACAATAAAGGCACAAGTAATTGTACATTTGACATCAATGAGAAGAATGCATTTGTTTTTTACCATCACATATTCGCGTAATACTTGTATTTGGTTCAATGTTTGAAAACTGAACTCTTATGTCTGGGGGCAGCGTCAAGTCTGTTCCTATGTGTTGTCTTCTTAGCTACATAATAAGAAAATCCTGTTTCACATAGGTATGTAGTGGCAAATGGAAGAAGCACTCGAATTGCCCATTTTGCAATGTTGTGGCATTCTTGGATAACACTGCTGCATAAATCATTTAGGGAAAGTTGATTAAATCTTTTATTCCTGAGTCTGAAGTCAAATCAATCAAACTCTCATAATCAAACTCTCATTATCATGAGCTGATAATCATTAGCTGATAAGCATGCTGGTTTGGCTACAATTGCAAATCGATTTCATACCCACTTTAGAAATAATGTCTGTGACGAAAGTACTGAGATTCTGTCTTTCAAATGGCCCATGTCTTTTTCTCCTTGCAATTTGTTCACTATGTTCTAGGAGGGATTACAGAAAAATCCTTCTCCATGTTTCTTCTCCTTCTATTATTTACGTTTTTTCAAGATGAGATCACGATGGAGTTTGATCTATGTGTTTAGAATGGGGGTGTAGGGAATTGGACAGTATTATTCTAGATTAAGATTATAGAGGCTAGTTCAGGATTTGCCCCAGTTTTAGTCTTTTTTAAAGATAGGGCAGGTGGCCCTAGACGCATTTTTCGGGAGTTAAATTAATTGCGGCCATTTTTGCTTCATTTCCGCAGTATAGGGCTAGGACGAATTCCCGTTTCTTTGTCTAGCAGAAACTGGTTGCATCAGCATGATCTAAGGTTCTGAGTGGCTGAGAGCTAACTGCAGTTGAAATGCAGAGCTCCCATTGGCTTTAGAACCACGCCGCGCATATGACGTCATGAAGTCGGCGCGTGGGGGGCTTGATAATAAATAGGCTAGCATTTCATATTTTCGTTCTCTTCGTCTGTAAATTGCCAAAGCCGGATGCCAGAAGCAAATTGTCGATTGCCTTTCAGTTGGACATTCGAGATTTGGTAAGCATGAATTTTTGCGTGAGGACTTTATTTAATTTTTCTAGTCCTAGCCGATCATTTAAGTTTCTTTGGGCAGTTTAAGTTTAATGTTAATTCTCATCACCAGAGCCATCAAATACGATCTTAGTGATAGACTTGAAACTTTATAGGTCCATTTAATTCCTTGTTGAAGGAATAGCGGCATGGTTTAAAAGTTGAGATATCACCGCTTTGTATTATTGCAAAGTCGGTCGTGAGAGAAACTCGCATCTGCGAATCATATTTATTTACAGAATGACGGGAGTCTGTGTATTTGTGATTTTATTGAGAATGTAATGCTGCAAGTTATTTATATTATAGTACACTTCTATAGGTGGACGAGGGGAGAAGAGGTGGAATTGGTAAAGCACGCGGGCGCGTTGGTTACGGTATATTTATTGATACGATGTTCAGAGGGACGAGGGGGAGAGAAGCACGTGGTCATAAAATTGTAACCACGTGTTTGTAACTACTGAGATTTAATTGATAACCATTATGTATAACTTTTGACGGCATGTAGATGCTAGCGTAAACAGGGTTATATGTTATTGATTGTGCATTGTTATTCTGTGTATTCAGAAGATGGAGATTAAATTTATTTCTGTTAAGGGAATAATACTTTATTTCAATTTTGAGGTGATTAATCATACTGACGGGAAGTTTAGGAATTCCTAGAGATAGAGTATTTTTTGTGTTAATAATTTGCTGCATGTAGTGTCAGCGTAAGAAGTAGGCCACAGTACGTCTGCCCAGACGGGCCAGTGAAAATATTGTTGTTGCTCGGAGTTAGTCAGGCAGAACAGGCGATCTGGGTTAGCCAATGTTTACCTTGTGGGCTCAGGTAGAGAAGGGAACAGGAGAGGAGCGGACGGTGTTGGCATGATTTTTTTGTATGGAGGTGCATAACGTGTTGAAGAGTCAGGGAGGTGGTGTTATTAGAAATCGATTTATTACGTTTTGTTTAGCTGTTGTTTTGTTTCGTCTGAACAGCAGGTACCGGCTTTTTGTGGGGAAGAGCAGAATTTTTGATACCTCAAAATTTCTCCCACGGCACAGTGGTGGCATTCGCAGACACCCAAAGTCTCGCGTTGATTGCCAGTGGTGGAAGGAGAGGAAGAAAATACGTTTTCCCAGCCAGGGGAAGACATTTTCCAGCGAATAGGATTTTTGTGGATAAATCCTGAGTTCTGACGCTCGGTCGGTTACACACGCAGATTTGGCATGCTGCCAGCGTTGTGGTAATTTTATGTTCGCTTCTTCACGGCCATAATAAAGCCGATAGCCCCATCGCCCAGTCATAGGTAATCGGGCAGGTAACCTCAGAGGTGTTAGGAAAAGCCAGCTACAGTTCCAGTCCAGAATCCAGTGGGGTTCTGTTAAACCTTAGTCATCAATTCCAGAGTTAGTGGAGAGAGAGAGGGTAAACATTCTCTCTACTGAAGTCAGCACAGATAGGCAGAACTGTTAGTTTTGGTGAATCATAGCAGAGGACCGCTGCTGAAGTTTAGAGGTGCAGTTAGTTGTGTTCAGGAGATTCCAGGATAGGCTGTGTAGAACCGAAGTCTGTGCAGAGATTGTGTAGACACTTCGTAGTCGTTCCAGCTATCAGTGGACTTAGAGTTAGAGTTAGAATTTAGAACAGCTAGTTTGGAGTGTAGGCGACATCAAGTGCAGTGTAGTTCATTTCAGTTAACCTTACCTTCTTTCTCCATACAGGTTGCAATTGTGGGAGAAGGGTTGGGGTTGATGCATTTTTAACTGTGCTTGATTTTGTTTCAGGTGTGCATCCTCGCACTTTATGTATTTGACATGTATATGAGTTTGTTTATAGGTGTATAATAAACTTGTATAAATTGTAGCTGGCATCAGTCATTTCCTTTAAGTACAGTAGCTATATGTTGTCTGTATCTTGGTGTTTGTGAAGCTTTGATATAGGGTCAACTGTTCTTATGCACCCTTAGGGTAGTCTTTCTTCTCACTAGAGGTTGTATGTAGACAGTCTATAGACAGAACAACACTTCACTAAGTCTAGAAAACATATGTTGTTTTTTGTCTACCTTGAACTTGATGCGCAGAGGAACAAAGCAAAACTTGCCAGTGTCAACATCTCTAGGTACGATGAGTCTGGGTTCACAGGCCAGTACATAGAGATGACGGAACGCCTGAAGATGATACCTGGGGAAACACAGCTGACAAATGTACAACACAGAACAGGTAGAAGAACAAAGTCAAGCAATGAGGCTATTAGAATGTTCCAGTCCTACTCTTCTGTTATTACTTCTAGGCCCCATTTTTGCCTTGGGGCCTCCATCTTGGATGGTCCACTTGTAGAAAGCCCATGACAAAAAAAACTTGACCAACCTCTTGTAGTTATGGTTTCTGTAGTGTGACGTATAATGGAAAAAGAGCCTACAGTAATTTGACCGTCTTTGCAACCTCGCAGCAATCTTTCGGTTTGCTAGCAAAACCACGCACTGTGTTAGCTTTTACCAATTAAAAGTGTTAGCTTTTACCATTATAATTCACTTAGATTTTCTAGCTGTTAAAACTAGTGAAATAAAATAACGCATAGCTATTTCATACCAGATGTTCAGTTATAATGTTAATTTTCACCACACGCTTTCTCACACAAGAAGAGACGGGTTTAGCTGACTGGTTTATATGCTAGGCGCGACTGATAGTGACAGAAAAGAATTCACGCTTTATTTCATTGTGCGTATTTATTATAAGTGCCTATTATTTAATATTATATGACTAAACTATCAGACGCCAACCAAATTAATAGCTACTTAATGACCGGCGATAGTTTGTGATAATTGACATTGTACGCTGATCGTTAACCGTGAGCAGGGGGGAAAGTCGCATAACTCAATCCAACTTACCCTCGCTAAGCAACACGCGATAAGGTAGGCTAAAGAAAACACCTGTGCCGTTTAACTTTAATCAGGGAGCCGCGCTAGCGTAGTGGTTACAACACCGCTCTGGCGACCGGGTGATACAGGATCAAACCCGGGCGACGGCATTTGAGGATTTTTCGTCGACCGGGATTTGGACTGGATTAACTCGAGACCTGGCGAGGACATTTGAAGAAGTGTCGTCGACCAGGGACTGGCGGCTCCTGAGCCGACCCAGCTGCAATGGGTACCTCCGAAATCGGCGAGTATTTGCCTGAATGGCGAGGGACATTTGTCTCTGTACAAGAAATAAAGGGATACTCACGTAAAATCAATGTCAGGTTAGACATAAATGATAACCTGAGATTTCGCCTCGAGTATTAGCGGGCGAACGCAAAAAAAAAAAAAAAAAAAAAAAAAAAAAAAACTTTAATCAGGACTGACGGAGTGGATAAGAGATCGTCTTATCCCTGTCTGTGTGCATATATATATCTATATAGAATAGTAGCATTTTTCCATAAATGTTTTTCTTATATTCCTAGCAGACCTGATCAAGAGCGTCTAGCGGTCTTCTCTTTGCTTGTTTTTGGTCTGTGAAATTTTACTTTGTTAGTTATCTGTAACTCCGCCAATGCCGGTCCCAAGCCCGGATGAAAAAGGAGGAGGGCGGCCTGCATGGAGGCCGTAAGGAGGCAGCCCCTCCACCATGCAAAGGCACAACAGGCCAATCACCTGTTTGCTTTAAATCACGATTACTAGCAACACAAGAGAGAAAACTGGACTGATTCTAAAGGCGACGAACTGGAACGGACTACGGACTACGACTTATGGAACTTGGAACACTTACTTGCTAGAAATCCTGGCTATAACGGAAACAAAGAAAAAAGGACAAGGAGTCATGGATCTCGATGGCAACACGCTGCTCTACAGTGGTGTACCCATGTCTGAAAGAGCTAAAGGGGGCGTGGGTTGCATTGTGGCCCAAAATCAAAAAGATAGTATCAAGGGATGGAACTTTGTCTCGGAGCGCATTATGGTTGTTAAACTAAAAGAAGGAGAAACCATAGTCAACCTGGTCATAGTGTATGGGCCAAATGAGAATGAGAGAGCAGAGGTCAAGGAGGAATTCTTCGAGCTGCTTCAAAGGACAGTGGATGACTGCCTAGATGAAGTTATCATGCTCGGAGATTTTAATGCCAGAGTTGGAAATGACCATGCTAGATGGGGCGGAGTTATCGGAAGATATGGAGAAGATACTCTCAATGACAATGGAAAGTGACTCCTTAGATTCTGCAGTGAGCAGAATCTGATCATTACAAACACAAAGTTCCCCCATAAGCGTATACATGCATACACTAGATGTGAACCAACAAAGAATGAGAAGTCAGTGATCGACTATGCCATTGTTCGGAGAAGCTCATTCAAATATGTCCGAGATGCTAGAGTCTGGAGGGGGCCAGAGATTGGAAGTGATCACTACCTGCTAACAATCAAAAGAACAACTGAAAGAGTTGCTCAGCCTAGGAACTGTCCAACATCACGCAAGAAACCAAGTAAACGAGCAGGAGAAATGAGCATTGGGACCTACAAGCTGAGAGAGCCAGAAATTAAGACCAGATATTAGGGGCTTATTGCTGCAGCGGTGAGCAACACAGAAGAACGACCTGATGACTTAGAAACCCTCTGGATTAAATTCAAGGATATCATAAAGACAGCTGCTGCAGAAGCATGCGGTGAAGTCCGACTTGGGAACAAGAGAAAGAGGACACCTTGGTGGACAGAGGAAGTCAAAGAGAAAATAAGAGAGAAGAAAATGGCATGGAAACAATACTTAGGAGCTAAAAACACAACAGGACAAATGGAAAAATATAGAGAATATGTGACACTCAGAACAGAAGCAAAGAACAAAGTGCTAGCAGCAAAACAGAAGTCCTGGGAAGAATTTGGAGAAAAGCTAAAAAAAGATGCACAAGAAAACCAGAAATTGTTCTATAAGACCCTAAAGAACATGAGGAGGGAAAAACAATGCCCTCTCAAATTTATAAAGGACAAGCAAGGCAAATTGCTTACTGCCCCGAAGGAAGTAATGGGAAGATGGAAAGAATATTTCTCAGAACTCCTGGATGGTGAGCATGGTGAAGCATCAGAAATGATAAACACTAGCACAGAAGAGAAAACCAATGATGGTGAAGATGACATAAAGATGGAAGAACTGAAGGCAGCACTGGAGAAAATCAAGATGGGCAAAGCAGCAGGGCATGATGGTATAACACCAGAAATGGTTAAGTTCATGGGAGCATCAGGCGACCTGTTGCTCTTGGGGGTTTTACGGGCGGCGTGGTGCAGCAGGACCGTGCCAGGGGATTGGGAGATTGCCATCATGGCACCGATTTTCAGAAAGGGTGACAATCGACGGTGTGGAAACCGTAGGGGCATGTCCCTTCTCGGTGTCCCTGGTGGAATCTGCTCTGGAATCCTAGGGCAGAGACTCCGACGCCTAGCTGGGCCACGGTTGGATGGGGTCCGGTGCGGATTCCGAGCGGGCCGGGGTGCTCGGGACCTGGTCTTCACACTCGGACGGCTGAGTGAAAGGGCCCTTGAGTGTGGGAGTGAGATGCATCTTTGTTTCATGGATCTGGAAAAGGCGTTTGACAGGGTCCCCTGGAGCAAACTTTGGGACTGTTTGGCAAGGAAGAATATTCCGGCACCTCTGATTCATGCTATGCAGAGCTTCTACAAGTCTTGCAGAGATTGTGTGAGGACGGCGGACCATGGGTCGGGGGAGTTCGGGACCACCACTGGTGTGGGACAGGGTGATATCCTGTCACCTTACCTCTTCATACTCCTTGTGGACGATGTCGTCAAGGCATGTGGGGAGAGAGCGGGAAGGTGTTCAGTGGGGTGCTGGGGGATGGGACGGGTCTGTGTTTCGGAGCTGGCGTTTGCTGGTGGTGTTGCCCTGGTTGCTGGGTCAGAGGCACGTCTCCAATCCAACCTGCAGGTCTGGAGGGGGGGGGCTGGGGAGGAGAGGGATGGTCATAAGCAGCTCTAAAACAAAATCCATGGTGATATCACGAGAGGAAAGGGGGCGTCAGATTGGGCTGGGAGAGCGGGTCCTGGGGCAGGTCGACCGCTTTAAATACCTCGGAGCTGTTATGGACCGAGGGGGAGACATCGGGGAGGAGTTGGCCACTCGGAGGGCAGCAGCTGGGAGACTTTTTCAGGCCATGGGTCGGGGGTTCCTCAGCGGGAGGGGGGTTGGTGGGAAGGCGGGGATGGCTGTGTGCCGCTCCACCTGTGTCCCAGTCTTGACGTACGGATGCGAGTCATGGGCGGTGACTGCAGCCTATAGGGGCCAGGTCCAGGCCTCGGAGGTGGGGTGTCTGGGGGGGGGGGGGGGGTTGAAGGGACAAGAGGAGACATGGTGCGCGGCCAGATGATGCGTCGGGGCCTTGGGTCCTACCCCCTGCGGACCCAGGTGGAGCGGTCCCGGTTGGGATGGTTTGGCCATGTCTGCGGAGTGGGGGAGGATCGGATACCACGGCGGGCATGGGAGGCAGGGAGCCGGGGGTCCAGGCCCCGGGGACGACCCGGAGTCCGCTGGGGGGACAACATTGGACAGTCTTTGGGGGATCGGGGACTGGAGTGGAACCAGGCCAAGAGGAAGACAGCCGATGGGATAGTCTGGCGCTCTCTCTTCCAAACCTCTACACCTCACGGTAGAAGGGAAACAACTAAGTAAGTAAGTAGTTATCTGTGCCTCAAATTGGTTTGAGCGGTACAGATCTTCATTATAAGTGTGTACTCGCCAAAGATATATGAGAACAGTTCTGTTACCAAACCCAGCAATATTTTTCTCAATTTTATCAGCCCACTGGGGTGTACAAAAATAACATTTATTCCCGACTTCTGACAGTCGTATTCAAGCGAAGCATCCAGAAATTTACGTTGTTCAGAATCGGCGCTCTAACATAGAGTCTGCCGATAGGATTATCATCATTTATCATTGTAACATTTAGGCAACCAGACGTATTCCAATACTGGAATTATTTTCCTCTTTAAATTGTGAACCATAAAAGCACGTTCCTACATCGACTATTCACAGTAACATTTGTTAGCTAGAAAAAAAACTACCAGATTTGGCGTTCCCCTCAAAAGTTGTTGTTAGAGGATGAACTGGGGCCAATGTGGGAAGTGAACTGGATAGTTGTACGCCGAGGAATATCTCCTAGGAGGTAAGAATGAGAGAGTGGCCACTGTTTTTTCTTTGTTACAGAGATTTTACCAACTCTGGATTTGCCTAATTTGCTTACTTTACTGTACTTATAGAGTCAGACTTTGTTTACTTTACTGTCTACTCTGTATCATATTGCTAACCTTCGACCTTTGGGTTATTAACTTTGGGTTCTTTTCTCCATGGGGGAGGGCGCATCTATTTTTGTTATTTCATATGTATGTAAAATCTGATTTGCTTGACCTTTCTTTAGATGATTGGTGTTGTCAAGTTTAAATAATAATAATAAACAACAAAGAAACTTAACTTTGTGTGTTGGTCAGACCCATACCCAATTAACTGTAGTTTTTTCATGTTTGTGTGTCCTGTTGTCACATAGCTGTGTGTGTGTAGTTAAACTTATATTTATATGTATGAGGAGGGCAAGGTTGTCTTGTACTAAATTACAGTCGTATAGATAGGCTGGAATAGAGAAACTTACTCATTCCAGAGACATATCTTTTTCCTTAAGCTATCACCCGTGAAATCTATTTCTCACACCTTTCTCACGTACCTATCACCATCCAATCTACTCAGACGGGCCAAAAATAACTCACAACCTATCTGTACGACATGTAGCAATATCTTTAATGACATGCCGTATAAAGTAATACAATTCTTCTCTGTATTTCCCAGTGTTAGATCTTGGATCTCACATATTTTTCTGCTTCATTTTTTATCTCATCAACTATGCTATTAAACATTTCAGAGAGAAGCAGTTTTTCTTCCAGTATCTAGATGTGTTGTTTTGACCAGCATCATATCATGCTTCCTCAAGACTGTTAACTCTGTTCATCCACATTTCTCTTGGGCGCCGAATTCCAACACAAACATTACGGCCATTTGAATAAATCCTGGTCAGAATTGGGGCATAAACACAAGTTAGTGTCTGTCTGTCTATGTAGTTAGTGTCTGTCTGTCTATGTAGTTAGTGTCTGTCTGTCTATGTAGTTACTGTCTGTCTGTCTATGTAGTTAGTGTCTGTCTGTCTATGTAGTTACTGTCTGTCTATGTAGTTAGTGTCTGTCTGTCTGTCTATGTAGTTACTGTCTGTCTGTCTATGTAGTTAGTGTCTGTCTGTCTATGTAGTTACTGTCTGTCTGTCTATGTAGTTAGTGTCTGTCTGTCTATGTAGTTACTGTCTGTCTGTCTATGTAGTTAGTGTCTGTCTGTCTATGTAGTTACTGTCTGTCTGTCTATGTAGTTAGTGTCTGTCTGTCTATGTAGTTACTGTCTGTCTGTCTATGTAGTTAGTGTCTGTCTGTCTATGTAGTTACTGTCTGTCTGTCTATGTAGTTAGTGTCTGTCTGTCTATGTAGTTAGTGTCTGTCTGTCTATGTAGTTAGTGTCTGTCTGTCTATGTAGTTACTGTCTGTCTGTCTATGTAGTTACTGTCTGTCTATGTAGTTAGTGTCTGTCTGTCTATGTAGTTACTGTCTGTCTGTCTATGTAGTTAGTGCATGGTGTTGTTGCTAACTATGTCCTACTCTTCTCATTCCTTATTCCATCTCCTATGTTGACATATGCAGCTTTAATCAGACATCTCATTTTTAATGTTCTGATCTTCTACTCCTATACTTTACAGTGACCATGTTTGATACTGACAGCAAAGGGTAGGTATGAATATGCTATTTATCAGTCCTCTTCTTCGTTCACTGTCAGACGTCAACTTGAATATGTTGACATTTGACAGCAAAATGGTCAGTGCGTCACAGTCATATCACTGAACTTCCAGTGTTAGCCTCTAATGTCGTAAATAACAGATGAGATGAAAATATTGCAGTTAATACTACTACTAGAATGTCCTGGCTATTATTACTACTAAACTGTCACCAGTTACTACTACAAATATAATGTCCACAGTTAACACTACAAACGTAATGTCCACAGTTAATACTACAAATATAATGTCCACAGTTAATACTACAAATATAATGTCCACAGTTATCACTACAAATATAATGTCCACAGTTAATACCACTACCACAATGTCCCTTGTTAATACTATTATCATAATCACCCTCTTCATAGCTCCCAGAACACTATCACTAGAATTTATCCACTCACCACTACCTCTGGAATGTCCCCAGTTAATACTTCCACTGGAATGTCCCCAGTTAATACTTCCACTGGAATGTCCCATTAATACTACGATTGGAATGCCCCCCCATTAATACTACCACTGGAATGCCCCTCCCCCATTAATACTACCACTGGGATGTCTACAGTTAATACTACCATTGGAATTTCACCAGTTAATACTACTACTGGAATGTCCCCAGTTAATACTACCATTGGAATTTCCCCAGTTAATACTACTACTGGAATGTCCCCAGTTAATACTACCACTGGAATGCCCCTCCCCCATTAATACTACCACTGGGATGTCTCCAGTTAATACTACCATTGGAATGACACCAGTTAATACTACTACTGGAATGTCCCCAGTTAATACTACCACTGGAATGTCCCCAGTTAATACTACCACTGGAATGTTAAACTACTGCTGGAATGCCCCCCCCCCCCCATTAACACTACCACTAGAATGTGTCTTCCCCCCCCACCCCCCCCCCCCCCATTAATACTACCACTGGAATGTCCCCAGTTAATACTACCACTGGAATGTTAAACTACCACTGGAATGATGCCCCCCATATTAAAACTACCACTGGAATGTTCTCTCCCCCCCATATTAATACTACCACTGGAAAGTCCCCAGTTAATACTAGGACTGGAATTCCCCCCCCCCCCCCATATTAACTCTACCACCTGAATGTTCTCCCCCATTAATACTACCACTAGAATGTCCCCAGTTAATACTACCACTGGAATGTTAAACTACCACTGGAATGATGCCCCCCATATTAAAACTACCACTGGAATGTTCTCTCCCCTCCCCCTATTAATACTACCACTGGAAAGTTCCCAGTTAATACTACCACTGGAATGTTAAACTACCACTGGAATGCCCCCAGTTAATACTAGGACTGGAATTCTCTCCCCCCCCCCCCCCCCCCCCCCATATTAATACTCCCACTGAAATGTCCCCAGTTAATACTACCACTGGAATGTCCCATTAATACTACCAGTGGAATGTCCCCAGTTAATACTACCACTGGAATGTTAAACTACCAGTGGAAATCCCCCCACCCCCCCCCGCCCCCCCCCCACCCCCCCCCCACTGGAATGTTAAACTACCACTGAAATGTCCCCAGTTAATACAACCACTGGAATGTTAAACTACCGCTGAAATGTCCCCTGTTAATACAACCACTGGAATGTTAAACTACCACTTAAATGTCCCCAGTTAATACAACCACTGGAATGTTAAACTACCACTGAAATGTCCCCAGTTAATACAACCACTGGAATGTTAAACTACCGCTGGAATGCCCCCCCAATACAACCACTGCAATGTTAAACTACCACTGAAATGTTCACAGTTAATGCCACCACTAGGATATCACTGGAATGTCCCCTGTTAATACTACTAATAGAATGTCCTATTTATTACTGCCATCTATACTATAACTGACCTGTTATCTGTACTTGTGTGGGGAAACTGGGGGTAAAATGCACATAACATGGCCCCAATGGCATCAGGGGTGGTCTTGAGTGTAAATCTGAGTTTGAAACAAAACAAATAGCAAGACATAAATATCTGGGTTGTTTATAAGACAATGTGGAGGATTACTGTAAGACGGTAGTAAACACCGGGTTACAAATTAAAAAAAAAAGGTAATACCTCTTTCTTAGGACAAAAAGAACAGACAATTGTCTATGTTGTGTTTTCACAGCACTTTTTGTCTGTCTCTGATGGAGGTGTTATGAACGCATTGTAGGCCATCTTTGTCTTATGTCCTAATTATGCTTATTCACCCCTCTTCATGTTCTTCATAACCCTCCACTCCCAAAAGAGCATAGGCCTTCAACAAACACATGCCAAGTCCTCCTGTCACATGCCATCATCTCAAGTTCTTTCCATGTTCTCCTCATCATTTTCACCTCTGTTTCCAACTCTCTTCTCCATGTACTTCTTGGTCTTCCTCTGCCTCTCTTGCCCTGGGGGTTCCAGAACAAGGACTGCCTTGTAATGCTATCAACAGGTTTCCTCAGTGTGTGTCCTATCCATCGCCATCGTCTTCTTCTCATTTCTTGTTCCACTGGCACTTGTCTAGTTCTTGTCATCAGTTCCACGTTGGTAACCTTGTCATACCATTTTAATCCCTCTATTCTACGCAAGCACCCATTTATGAAAGTCTGTAGCTTTTTGGTTGTTGTCTTTGTTGTTCTCCATGTCTCTGAGCCATACAATAGGACTGACTTCACATTTGAGTTGAAGATTCTTATTTTCGTGTTGGATCCTATTTCTCTTGATCTCCATATATTTCCCAATGCAATGAAAGCTCCTCTTGCCTTTTGTATTCTTATTTTGATATCGCTGTCTGTCCCTCCAACTTTGTCTATATTACTGCCAAGATATGTGTATGATTCTACATCTTGTATTGGTGTTTCTTCAAGTTCAACCCTGTTATCATTACCTGCATTTATTCGCACTATTTTTGTCTTTTCCCTGTGTATTTTCAGACCCAATTGCTGTGACCTCTCATCGAGTGTTTTCAATTTGTCCTGCATCTGATTACGGCTATGGGACAGAAGAGCCAAGTCATCAGCAAAATCCAGATCATCCAACTGCTTAGTCAGAGTCCACTGGATTCCATTTCTGTTGTGTGTTGTCGATGATCTCATAACCCAATCTATTGCCAGCAAGAAAAGAAATGGAGACAAGAGGCATCCCTGTCGCACTCCTGTTCTTATCCCAAACGGTTCTGTAAGCTGTCCTTCGTGAAGAACTCTGCATGTCATGTCTTCATATGTTTTCTTTATTAAATTAATGATCTTCAGGGGAACTCCATAATGCCTCAACAATTTCCAAAGTGATTCTCTGTCTACACTGTCAAATGCCTTTTCGTAGTCCACAAATCCGATGTATAGTGGTGAATTCCATTCCAGACTTTGTTCAACTAATGAACTTTCGTTTTCATGTCCTGAGGACAGCACCAATTCACCTGTGATGAGTTTCTTCCTGTCTACCCCCTTCCACTTTGTTTCACACATTCCCAGAACCTCGATTTTGTATTCCCTCATTTCTGCTGCTACTTGTGCCACTTTCCCTTGTTCGTTCAATGTCCGAACATTCCAGATGCCAAATCTGGAAGTTCTCCTAGAAGAAAGAAGGTTAGTCAGCAACACAGACTCCTTTCGGCTTTCTCTGTGTTGCATCATACGCCTCCCCACGAGAGGACCTTCCCCTGTCTTGGATGGCTGTGTTTTATTTTCTTTATTTGACTTGTCCATATTTGTTGAAGTTTTTTGTGGTTTAAATTTTTTACCGGATGGGGTAACCGGCCCCATGCCCAACCCTCCTTAGTCGCTTTCTACGACATGCTTGGCAGGGGACAGTGTTACTATTCTTTGCTCCCCTTTCGGGCCCCGGTAACACTCTGACAATTTTTACCCATCTCTTCATTTTACACTCTGACAGACAATTTTTACCCATCTCTTCATATTACACTGACAATTTGTACCCATCTCTTCATATTATACTGACAATTTTTACCCATCTCTTCATATTACACTGACAATTTTTACCCATCTCTTCATGTTACACTCTGACAGTCAATTTTTACCCATCTCTTCAAGTTATACTTTGACAGACAATTTTTACCCATCTCTTCATATTACACAGACAATTTTTACCCATCTCTTCATATTACACTGACAATTGTTACCCATCTCTTCATGTTACACTCAGACAATTTTTACCCATATCTTTATGTTACACTCTGACAGACAATTTTTACCCATCTTTTCGTGTTACTGACACATAGTTTTTAATCCATAAATAATTCTGCTAAATGTGTTATAAATAATTCTTCTAAAAATCTTATAAACAATTCTTCTAACAGCATTATAAATGATTCTTCTAAAAGTGTTATGAATAATTCTTCTAAGTGTTATAAATAATTCTTCTAAAAGTGTTATAAATAATTCTTTTAAAAGCATAATAAATAGTTTTTCTAAAAGTGTTATAAATAATTCTGCTGTTATAAATAATTCTTCTAAAAGTGTTATAAATAATTCTGCTAAGTGTTATAAATAATTCTTCTAAAAGTGTTATAAATAATTCTTTTAAAAGCGTAATAAATAATTCTTCTAAAAGTGTTATAAATAATTCTTTTAAGAGCGTAATAAATAGTTTTTCTAAGAGTGTTATAAATAATTCTTTTAAAAGCGTAATAAATAATTCTTCTAAAAGTGTTATAAATAATTCTTTTAAAAGCGTAATAGTTTTTCTAAGAGTGTTATAAATAATTCTTTTAAAAGCGTAATAAATAGTTTTTCTAAGAGTGTTATAAATAATTCTTTTAAAAGCGTAATAAATAGTTTTTTCTAAAAGTGTTATAAATAATTCTTTTAAAAGCGTAATAGTTTTTCTAAGAGTGTTATAAATAATTCTTTTAAAAGCGTAATAAATAGTTTTTCTAAAAGTGTTATAAATAATTCTTTTAAAAGCATAATAAATAGTTTTTCTAAGAGTGTTATAAATAATTCTATGCGTAATAAATAGTTTTTCTAAGAGTGTTATAAATAATTCTTTTAAAAGCGTAATAAATAGTTTTTCTAAGTGTTATAAATAATTCTTTTAAAAGCATAATAAATAGTTTTTCTAAGAGTGTTATAAATAATTCTATGCGTAATAAATTGTTTTTCTAAGAGTGTAATAAACAATTCTTCAAAAAGCGTTTTAATTCTTCTTCATTGATTGCTCTCAAATAGCCACATCTATTTCTTAAAAAAAAATGTGCTGATCTGTTTCAAGCTTCTCTCATCATCAAGCAGTTTCTCCTTTGAAAGTGTTAATGAAGGCCTTGCTGTCAATTTGCTCATCTCATGGAGCTGACATTCATTTACGCCATGTTCTACTGCTTGTTTATCTGCCCCCACATGAACACATGCCTGTCTGCCAGATTTTTTGAGCTGATAATACCTCAGGCCAGCTCTCAGACTAAAGGTTATCATGTAATATGGTGTACCAAATTGTACAAGTGTTGTAAATAGCTCTCCATACTGTGAAAGTGTAATTAATAAAGTGTATTAAGTTGTACAAGTCCTACAAAAAGGTGTACTAACTGTTGATGTAACAAAATGTGAACTAAATTGTACATGTCTATAAATAACCAGCAATAAGTTATCCATGCAATAATCATCACTGTCATTTTTTCTGAGCTCCGAATGAAGTTACTACTGCAGCTTGTCCACTAACAGGAAGCCTCCACCAAGCACCCCTTGTAGTAGTGGTTTATGTCATCTTGTCCACTAACAGGAAGCCTCCACCATATGCCCCTTGTAGTAGTGGTTTATGTCATCTTGTCCACTAACAGGAAGCCTCCACCAAGCACCCCTTGTAGTAGTGGTTTATGTCATCTTGTCCACTAACAGGAAACCTCCACCATATGCCCCTTGTAGTAGTGGTATATCTCAGCTTGTCCACTAACAGGAAGCCTCCACCAAGCACCCCTTGTAGTAGTGGTTTATGTCATCTTGTCCACTAACAGGAAGCCTCCACCAAGCACCCCTTGTAGTAGTGGTTTTTGTCATCTTGTCCACTAACAGGAAGCCTCCACCATATGCCCCTTGCAGTAGTGGTTTATGTCATCTTGTCCACTAACAGGAAGCCTCCACCAAGCACCCCTTGTAGTAGTGGTTTATGTCATCTTTTCCACTAACAGGAAGCCTCCACCATATGCCCCTTGTAGTAGTGGTTTATGTCATCTTGTCCACTAACAGGAAGCCTCCACTAAGCACCCCTTGTAGTAGTGGTTTATGTCATCTTGTCCACTAACAGGAAACCTCCACCATATGCCCCTTGTAGTAGTGGTTTATGTCAGCTTGTCCACTAACAGGAAACCTCCCCCATATGCCCCTTGTAGTAGTGGTTTATGTCAGCTTGTCCACTAACAGGAAGCCTCCACCATATGCCCCTTGTAGTAGTGGTTTATGTCATCTTGTCCACTAACAGGAAGCCTCCACCATATGCCCCTTGTAGTAGTGGTTTATGTCAGCTTGTCCACTAACAGGAAACCTCCACCATATGCCCCTTGTAGTAGTGGTTTATGTCAGCTTGTCCACTGTCACGAAGTGGTTTTAATTTTATAGAGTGTGCCTGAATGAAAGCAAGACCCTAGTATGAGAAAGTCTGAGAAGATAGAATTTAGATGGAAAATGACATGCCTGTGGACAGATGAGACTATTGGCTCAAGAGATAGACCCAGGATTTGAATCTCCCCTTGCCGCTTCGTGACTTTAGACTGGCTATAGTCTCGCCCTCCTCTGACTTCCTTTAAATACAAGGAGATAAGGTGTATAAATACGACCACAAGTGGGGCTGTCAACTTTTAGCCTCCACTCTCTAACACTAATAAATTTCTACTGTCTTAGTCCTGGTGACTCTTCCTCAACGAACGGCTACACAGCTTTTTACTAGTCAGGCGATAGGCGCCGATAACTACACCACAAGAAATGCTAAAAATAATAGACTTGGTTTTTCGAACGCAGACTCAGTGTCTATCCGTCCAATGGATACTGAACAGACCCTACTGGTCCTGTCTATTTTCTCCCTCCTTCTCTATCTTTCTCTCTTGATCTCAGTGTCTCTCTAACACTCGAGGGCTGATAATGCGGCGTCTCCGTTACTCTCTTCTCAATTTCTATCAGGACCTAGGTATGGTAACCCTGTCACCTGTTCCTGATTTTGGTGATGACAATGTTCGGATATCAAGCATGAGGGACTTGATTAACTGTAGACAAATCTTCTCTGCTGCGGAATAGCTTCCCTCTTTTAACCCGCTCCGGAGTTAGAGGAAAAAACACAGCCTTGATTTCAGGCTGTACAAAATGAAACTAGTCTCCCGGCCACCTGCCGTTGCTAGAGACTATAATAGCGATGCTCTCGGCTGTATGATAAATAAACCTCGGTCCAGCTGAAGCATAGGGACTTCACTGCCAGAGACCATAGGGTAATTTTCTTTTGCTCCTGACGATACACAAGTACACTGACCCTGAGATATGTCTTTTGCCGTGGATAATTTTATTTGACAAAATTATGCTCCCCACTGTTTCGCCGAGACTCGCTGAAATTAAAAGAAACAGCGTCTAATATACACCCTCTCAAAAATCGCTTATCTCTAACATATACGATACATAAAATAATTCTATACACGTGTCTCTTCATTCTCACTTCTTCTCCCCTTTCTCTCGTTCTTCACAACAATACATAATACTATCCCACGTGGCACTAAAATCACACTCCTTCTCTCGTTCTTCACACAATACGTAAAATACCACTATCCCACGTGGCCTCTTCATCCCCCCTCCTTCTACTAAAATCTGCCAGGTAAAATAAACAAAACCTCCCGACACCGTCTGACACGTTACATGGCCGTTACGCATGGCCGATCAAGTGTTCAAACTTGACAAAAATAGGGAAATCCTTTTACCCATTAACACAGGAGTTTTCCTGGCTTACTCCAATTTAAGGTAAACCTCGCTGTAGGAATGATTTCCTCCCCTAAGCAGTATAATTCATTTACAACGTAAATCTGAACCCTCCGACAATATTTCTCACATTTTTAAGGCTCAGAAAAATTAACGAACACACCAGGGATTTCCCCATAAATTTACATTAGAAAATATACAGGAATAAATGGTGGTTTTACATAACATTCTACAAATATGGGCACACGTGTTTCTCACAACTTCCCACACTCCTATCTACTGCCAAAATCATAGAAAGAATAAGCACACTGTTATATTTACGTCGTTCTTTAAAAAAAAATGATAATGGATGGCACTATCGTTTATTTTAAAACTGAAAAGTTACTGTTCCCCCCCCCCCAAAGAAATTAACTACGGGCGAAATTCTCAAAAACCCACTAAGACGAAAAACGATTAATAAAATAGTTACATACCGATTATCGTTTGTTTTTTTCCCACAGTGGAGAACGATAAATCACGTAGTCTGAGGGCAGGCAATTATTTCTTCAGAGACAATTGCCCGCAGTTTCCTCTCTCATTATATACAAGAGAAACCGCCCACGCGGATTCCCTTCCTACGCAAATCGCGGACCAATGGCAGCGCCAGAAAAAATCAATACTGGCCACCTACGCAAATCTCGCGTGGCTTAAAATTGCGTCACGTCCTGTGACGGCCGCGTGTTTCCGGACTCGTGATACCGCGTGTCAGGAAATTGCGTCACATTACGAGATGGTCTCGTGCCTCTGACGCGTCATACAGGAGTGCCCGAAAATATCGATTTTCGTAAACAATGGAATCTACGGGAATCGCGAAAAATATAGGAGAGGGTAAAACTGATGCTAGAATAAAATAAACCTACCATCATAAAACGAACCCGTTTAATTTTCCTACTCAAAATTACCAACCACGACATATATTCACATGAGAAGAACCAAGGCAAACCCCATATAATTACAAAAGAGAAGAGAAATGGTGAAACTCAAAACAGAATCGGGCCTGGTGAAAGTCAGAATTACAGTGTAGCGTCACATCCACTAACAAGAAGCCTCCACCATATGCCCCTTGTAGTAGTGGTTTATGTCAGCTTGTCCACTAACAGGAAGCCTCCACCATATGCCCCTTGTAGTAGTGGTTTATGTCAGCTTGTCCACTAACAGGAAACCTCCACCATATGCCCCTTGTAGTAGTGGTTTATGTCAGCTTGTCCACTAACAGGAAGCCTCCACCATATGCCCCTTGTAGTAGTGGTTTATGTCATCTTGTCCACTAACAGGAAACCTCCACCATATGCCCCTTGTAGTAGTGGTTTATGTCAGCTTGTCCACTAACAGGAAACCTCCACCATATGCCCCTTGTAGTAGTGGTTTATGTCAGCTTGTCCACTAACAGGAAACCTCCACCATATGCCCCTTGTAGTAGTGGTTTATGTCATCTTGTCCACTAACAGGAAACCTCAACCATATGCCCCTTGTAGTAGTGGTTTATGTCAGCTTGTCCACTAACAGGAAACCTCCACCATATGCCCCTTGTAGTAGTGGTTTATGTCAGCTTGTCCACTAACAGGAAGCCTCCACCATATGCCCCTTGTAGTAGTGGTTTATGTCAGCTTGTCCACTAACAGGAAACCTCCACCATATGCCCCTTGTAGTAGTGGTTTATGTCAGCTTGTCCACTAACAGGAAACCTCCACCATATGCCCCTTGTAGTAGTGGTTTATGTCAGCTTGTCCACTAACAGGAAGCCTCCACCATATGCCCCTTGTAGTAGTGGTTTATGTCAGCTTGTCCACTAACAGGAAGCCTCCACCATATGCCCCTTGTAGTAGTGGTTTATGTCAGCTTGTCCACTAACAGGAAGCCTCCACCATATGCCCCTTGTCATTCATTCATAACCCTCCACTCCCAAAGGAGCATAGGCCTTCAACAAACACATGCCAAGTCCTCCTGTCACGTGCCATCATCTCAAGTTCTTTCCATGTTCTCCTCATCATTTTCACCTCTGTTTCCAACTCTCTTCTCCATGTACTTCTTGGTCTTCCTCTGCCTCTCTTGCCCTGGGGGTTCCAGAACAAGGACTGCCTTGTAATGCTATCAACAGGTTTCCTCAGTGTGTGTCCTATCCATCGCCATCGTCTTCTTCTCATCTCTTGTTCCACTGGCACTTGTCCAGTTCTTGTCATCAGTTCCACATTGGTAACCTTGTCATACCATTTTAATCCCTCTATTATATGCCCCTTGTAGTAGTGGTTTATGTCAGCTTGTCCACTAACAGGAAACCTCCACCATATGCCCCTTGTAGTAGTGGTTTATGTCAGCTTGTCCACTAACAGGAAGCCTCCACCATATGCCCCTTGTAGTAGTGGTTTATGTCAGCTTGTCCACTAACAGGAAACCTCCACCATATGCCCCTTGTAGTAGTGGTTTATGTCAGCTTGTCCACTAACAGGAAGCCTCCACCATATGCCCCTTGTAGTAGTGGTTTATGTCAGCTTGTTCACTAACAGGAAGCCTCCACCATATGCCCCTTGTAGTAGTGGTTTATGTCAGCTTGTCCACTAACAGGAAACCTCCACCAAGCACCCCTTGTAGTAGTGGTTTATGTCATCTTGTCCACTAACAGGAAGCCACCACCATATGCCCATTGTAGTAGTGGTTTATGTCACAATATGTTTGACATAATGAGGGGTGCCATCCCCCACGTACTAGCTCATATTAGTTGCCTTATATGATATGCCTGAGGGAAGAACTATAAATAAAATGTACACAATTGTTCAAGTTGAATCACTTACTTTCCACCCCCTAAAAACAGAAGGCCAGTAGCCATTGCTGTGCACATATGGTTACCATATGTGAACTGGTGATACTGGGCTCCAACTCGTCGCCGCAGGGCTCGACAGATCCTCAATGTCACAAGGTCACCAGTGCCAGCCATCACCTAAGGTACAACACAAAATGAAACAAATGTCAATTCAAGACAAACCCACCCCCATAAAAGTCATATATTTGTGCCCTTGGAGTGAATTCTGAACAAGCTTGAGCACTGACATAACATATCAGAAATGACAAATGAAGTTATATGTGCAAGTTTTTGTCGTGTTGTAAACTGTACTGACAGTTGACCTGAGCAACACGAAACTGGCAACATTAAATACTTTTATTATTGTATCAGTTTTATTTTTCTGTGACTCCAGAGTTAGCACACTAATTCTCATTTTATTACTGTATCAGTTATATATTTTCTTTTCCCCTGAAGGTTTTGCTTTCTTGTGGCAAGGCACATTTCTTTCAATCTAGACTTAAGTGTGTCGGTTATATATGACAGTGAAATTTGCCATTCAAAAATAAGTGAACTCTGTTAACTGAAGCGTTGTGTTGATAAACTCTATGCCCTGAAAGGAACTTCTAGCATCTATCATGAAGTAGCCCTGAAAAGGGCTTGTCCTGAAAAGGACTGCTAGCCTGACCAGCATTGATAGATACTAAGCCATGAAAAGGAATGCCAGCTATGTCAACACTGCCCGTACCTCCTCAGCATTCAGCGAACACTGGCTAATGACATTATATTTTTCTGTGACTTCAGAGCCCACCTTATAACTCTGTCACTTGATATATGAGGAAAAAACAAAAAACTCACAATAGCCAATGACAGCAACTTGACACTGATGCAGTTTTCAACTGTTGACCTTCCTGCCTGGTCCAGTAAAGTCTGATCTCGCAGCAGTTTCACAGAGGAACCCAGACTGTTGAGCTAGAAGACAAATACAAAACATATTTACTGTGTCCCACACCACATATGTTTCCTGTTTTTGCATCCATGTCCCACATCAGATCTAATTATTACTTGTATGTCTCTGCTTTTTTTTTTTATGAAAACAAAAATATCCTGTTCAAACTGGGTTACTGTTAGGATAATATAAGACATCTATGACTGTGGATAATATAGTCAACTGTCGACATAGGCTTACAGGCAACACCACTGCCTAATCATTTTCTTATACTGAATGCTAGTTACTTAAAAATTCTAATTGTGCACATTTTTTAAAAATACTTTAAATAATCATAACTGACGTATTATTTTAATAAATAAATGTATTTTTTTTTTCTTTAACCAGCGGCACTTGGCTTTCAGCCCTTCGGCCCAATGACATGTCATTGCGAGGCTGGGGAACCTGAGGACTTTCCTTCCAACCCGGTCAGGAGCTTTGCTCCTTCCCATCCACAGAGGGTTTATCACAGGAGCCGTTCAGGTTATTCAGTCAAATTTCCGGCCGTAAACATTTCTTCAAACGCTGACGTCCGGGTTTGAACCATGAACACCTGGTCGCCAGTACAACGCCGAAGCCATTACACCAGCGCGGCTCCCATAAATAAATAAATGTATAAACTATGTACAGATTGAGCATGTATGTGTATGTGTGTGGGATGCATGTGTGCAGCATGACCAGGACTTGCAATTTCAATTTGAATTGTAACTTGTCATATGCATCCATATATTTATTTGTGTATCTGCACCCAACATCAGATATCGCTGCCATCAGTACAGTACACCAAATGTAATGACTATCTGTGGCCTTGTATGTATCCATATATTTACTTATTTATTTGTGCATCTGCACCCAACATTTGATATCGCTGCCATCGGTACAGTACACCAAATGTAATGACTATCTGTGTCCTTGTATGTATCCATATATTTACTTATTTATTTTTGTATCTGCACCCAACATGGGATGTAGGATAAAGAGAGAAGGATAGTACCTCACGGTGAGAGACAGCCATGTCCTTTTTAGGATAGTCAGGATCCTATTTGGTTCTCCTCTCTTTATCTAGCTCATGTATGGCTCCTCGAATACCGCTTGTGTATGGCGGTGGCCACATCCCGGGCAACAGTCTTGGCTGACTGGCTAAACTACATCGGTGGAGTAGGAGTAATCTTACTCAAGGGAATGTCCATCCCTAGTACACAAAGACTGAGACGGTGAGTGAGGCGGAGGAATCTAAGAAAATCAACGGCTCGCAAAGTGGAACAGCAAAGTGTGTGGCGCACTAGAGGCGTGTCGGGCATAGAAAAAGACAACGGCTAGCCACCGTGGAAGAGATTGGGGCCTTACCATGTACATCCTACAGAACGTAATGAGATCACAACCAAAAGATAAGAACCGATATGTAGAGAACTCTCTGTCCCCTGAGGAAGAATCTACTGTACAAATTAACAGGGAAGAGGCAACTCCTCTAATGAGTAAGGAAGTACATAATGACGAGTGTTCCTTAAATTCTGTTGAAAGGGAGCATTCTGAGAAATACCACCTAAAAACTAGTAGGAGGAGCCTAAAAATAGGAACATGGAACTCTAAACGGAGAAGGAAAGCTTGACAACCTAATATTAGAGGCAACAGACATGAAACTCGATATACTGGGAGTTGCAGAGGCAAGACTATTGGATACAGGCTACATAAAAAGAGACCAATACACACTTATACACTCAGCAGGAGAAAAACATGAAAGAGGAGTAGGAATGTTGATAAAGAAGGAGTTAGAAAAATACGTATGTGGATACTGGACACACAATGACAGAATGATGTTACTAAAGATGAGAGCAAAGCCATTCGACATATCAATCTTACAAACTTATGTACCAACTAAAGATCATAGCGAGGAAGAAATAGAAGAATACTATGAAGAGCTACAACACACACTTAAACCAGTAAAATCTACAGATGTGTTGATAGTAATGGGTGATATGAATGCAAAAGTAGGAAAAGGAAAATACAAGAAAATAGTAGGACAGTATGGATTAGGAACAAGAAATGATAGAGGAGACAGACTTATCCAGTTCTGTGAAGAAAACCAGCTGGTCATATGTAACACCTTTTTTGAACACCACCCAAGGAAATTATACACATGGAAAAGCCCAGGAGATGTAACAAGAAATCAAATTGACTATATCATGATAAAACATAGATTTAAGAACAGTGTCACAAGTGCAAAGACACATCCTGGCGCCGACATAAATTCAGATCACAATCCAGTCATCATCAAAGTAAATATAAAGCTGAAAAGAACAGGAAACAGAAGACAGGAGGAACCCCAGATAGAAATATCAGCACTGAAACAACCAGATATAAAACAAAAATATCTAATCGACGTCAAAAATAAATATCAACAGTTACTGACAGAAAGCATAGAGCAGTATAGAAGAGAAAACCCAGAAGAAAAAGTAACCACAAAATGGGAATGCTTAAAAACAAGCATACAATCAGCAAATGCAAATTTACCTAAAAAGGAGCCTAAGAAAAATCAAATTTGGATGACAGATGACATCTTGAATAAAATGGCAGAACGAAAGAAAGCAAAAAACACTCCAGAATATAGAACAATATACAATGAAAAACGTACTATGTGTAGACAAGCAAAAGAACGGTGGATGGAAACAAAATGCAAGGAAATAGAAGACTTGGAAGCAAAGCACATGACAAGAGATATGCATGAAGAAATAAAGAAATTATCAAATAGGTCACGGTTTGCACAAGGAGGAAGCTGTATCAAGAACAAAAATGGTGTAATCTTACTTGATGAGAAAGACATATCAAACAGATGGGCAGAATACGTAAAAGAACTATTCGAGGACAACAGAGGTAAAAAAACCATCACCAGATTCTAATGAAGGCCCAAACATTCTCAGATCAGAAGTAGAGAATGCAATACATATGATACAAAACGGAAAATCAGCAGGCACGGACAACATAAAAATTGAAATGATGGAAGCCCTGGAGAGCTTTGGTATAGATACAATTACAGATCTATGCAATGATATATACAATACTGTATACAGGATATATACCACACGACATGAAGACATCAGTCTCTATAACATTGCCCAAAAAACCTAATGCAACAAAATGTTCAGACTTCAGAACAATCAGCCTGATGAGTCATGCAATTAAGATACTGCTCAAAATCATACAGGAAAGAATAAAAAGTAAAGTAGACAGCGAAATCCAAGAAGAACAGTTTGGTTTTAGAAGGAACAGTGGAACAACAGAGGCAATATTTTGCCTAAGAATATTAGCAGAAAAATAGACAGAGGTCCAAAAAAGTATGTACATGTGCTTCATTGACTATAAGAAGGCTTTTGACAGAGTCCATCATGAGAAAATAATTGAATGCCTCGAAGACATAGGTATTGATGGAAAAGATATAAGAATACTTAGTAACCTTTATTGGGAGCAAACTGCCACAGTAAGATCTGGAAGGAATTATTCACCATACATAGACATAAAAAGAGGTGTCAGACAAGGTTGTGTGCTGTCCCCCTGCCTATTTAATCTATACATCGAAAAAATTTTCAAACAGACACAGGAAATACCAGGACTGAACATCAGTGGAAGGTCAATAAACAACCTTAGATATGCAGATGATACCGTGTTGTTAGCTGAAAGTGAACAGGAGTTACAAGAACTAGTGAAGCAAATGAACAGTATAAGTCATGAATATGGACTCGACATTAATATTGAGAAAACAAAACTATGATAATTAGCAAAACAGACGATAAGCCCACATAAAAGATAAGCGTAAATGGGAAAATCCTGGAACAAGTCAAGAGCTACGTATATCTTGGTCATATAATAACAGAAGATGGCAGATGTGAAACAGAAGTCAAGAAGAGAATAGGAATGGTCAAAGCTACATTCAACAACATGAAACATATACTGACATCTAAACAGTTATCTCACAAATTAAAACTGAGAATCATAAAGTGTTATATATATTCTGCATTTCTGTATGGTGTAGAAACATCGACGATGAATAAGCATATGGAAGAAAGAATTGAGGCTCTTGAAATGTGGATATATAGAAGAATGGGGCATATCTCATGGAAAGAGAAGAAAACAAATGAGGAGGTCCTAGAAAATCTATGTATGAAAAGAGAACTAATGAGGGAGATCAAAGTTCGGCAGCTAAAATACTTTGGCCACATAAAAAGACATAACACCTTGCAGAAGACCATAATAGAAGGGAGAGGTGAAGGCAAACGTGCAAGGGGAAGACAGCGCTATAAGTGGGAAGATAACATCAAGAGATGGACAGGAAAGAGTCTATCAGAGTGCACCACCAAGACAAGAGACAGAAGACGTTGGAGATCCATTACAGCCAACCTTCGTTGTGGAGATGGCAGTTGATGATGATGACCCAACATCAAATATCACTGCCATCAGTACAGTACACCAAATGTAATGACTATCTGTGTCCTTGTATGTATCCATATATTTACTTATTTATTTGTGTATCTGCACCCAACATCAGATATCGCTGCCATCAGTACAGTACACCAAATGTAATGACTATCTGTGTCCTTGCTAAATGACATTTAAAATGGTAAATATTTACTTCAATTACACTTGACTAAAACAAAGACACTAGTGGTAAAATAATCAGCACTAATGGTTGAGAACTTTCATATACACTACTCGTCAAAAGTCAAGGGCCACTTAGAAAAACCTTGGTTGAAACCATAAAACAAATCTGATATAAACGTAATTGGTATCAGTCAAAACGGCATTTATTGAATACCAAATTGACATGTCACGTAAAGAAATGGAAACACACATTCAAATGCAATGAAGCTGTGAAGTGTGTCACCCACCTGTTCAAAAGTCACACAATAGATATTGGACAAATAGACATTTCAAAATCGGGTATGACCACCGTTTGCAGCAAGGCATTCAAGACAGCGTAAACCCATCGAGTCCACAAGGGTCCGAAGAGTATCCTGAGGAACAGCTTGCCATTCCTGAAGCAGAAATGCAGTCAGCTGTGCAACATCCATTGGCAGGGGGTGATTTGTTGACAATCTTCGACCAAGGACATCCCAGAGGTGCTCAATCGGAAAAAGGTCAGGTGAATGAGATGGCCACGCCATCTTGATGATCCCATGTTGCTGAATAAACTCATTCACCACACGAGCTCGATGGGGTCGAGCGTTATCATCTTGGAGGATGGCATTACCATCTATGGCCTCCAGAGCAGGCTGAACAATTGGTCTCAAGATTTCATTCTGGTATCTTGGACCGGTCAAGTTGCCTTGGATGATGTAGAGTGGGGTCCTGCCGTGTCTGTAGAAGCCTCCCCAGACCATGAGACTCCATTGTTGTCTTGTCCATCGGATGTGCTCGCGACACCAAGCAACACGGACTCTGCGATGAGCAGGAGTAAGAGGGATTCTGACTGCAGGACGTCGAGCAGCCAGTCCAAATTCATGTAAACGTCTGCGAATGGTGCTTTGACTGACATTAACGTTTACAGTTTGTCTCAGCTGACATCTTAGAGTGGAACAAGTCACTGTTCGATGGTGCAGGGCTGATAACAAGAGGTACCGGTCATCATGTCTATTGGTGCATCTAGGGCGACCTGGCCGATGGCGATCCTCCACACTTCCTGTGGCCTGAAATCTCTCCAAAATTCTTTGGATAGTAGAGTGTGACACTGCAAGCCGTCTAGCAACCTCACAGACAGATAAACCACTTTCAACCCATGCTATAGCCCTCATTCTTTGTAAGGTGTCAAGACTTCTTCTCGGTAGCATGGTTTTTGCAAGTGATGAAACTACCCTAAGTCTGCTGATTGTAAAACAAATTAAGAGTGAACTCTGTACACGAAAAGTCGCCATTGCACGTGGAATGTCAATCAGCACGATTACTTCACCTGTTTGGTTGTACAGAAGTTTGAAAAAACAGATTAAAAATGTGAATTTATGGTCAGCAAACCAAATTGCACGTGATCACCATGGTTGTCAGAGTTGTTTTTATGCTTAACGTGCATAGAGGACTGTCAGAGGAAGATATTGCCCTTTCGTGTGCAGGAATGTTATTTTACTAGTAAAACTTCCTTCATTTTATCTATCATTTATGTCGGATCTGATAAAAGTGTATTGAAAATAATAGGGTGGCCCTTGACTTTTGACGAGTAGTATATTTGGATACATCAGTGCTGGGGAATGGAAGCATTCATACTGTATGGTGGCAAAACATGGACAAAGAACAAACAAATGATAGACAAAACTGAGGCTCTTCAAATGTCGATATAAAAAGTATTCTCCTCCGCCGTCTGCTGACTCCACAAGACGGTCTAAGTACTCCAGATTCTGAGGGTGGGCTCTGTCGAGGCTCAGAGCCGGCACTGCACCTGCCTGGTTTTCTCACTTGCAGCACCAGTTCGACTTTTTTGACGGTGTACTTCCATAGAAAAAAAAAAAGCGAGTTGCTACTGTGTTTCCGGTTCTCCTTCTGGCCCAGTATCTACGTTTTTTTGTTCAAGATGAGAGATCACGATCTGTTTTGTTCCCAGTATGTGACTATTTTTTAGCAATGGGGGTGTAGGGACCTTAGTTTACCGAGGGGCGGCGTCCGAGCTCGTATTTTTTCTAGAAGAATATGGTTGCGATTCAAAATAGCCCTGTCTTTCCCATGGCTTTTCTGCCATCCTGTCCTTTGAGTTAAAGAGTTCTGCGTCCAGGCCATATCCCAGCATTTTATCCGGGGTTAAATATTTGCGGACCCCATTTTTTGCTTCAGTTAGCAGTTATAGGGCTAGCACACTGTGCATTCTCGTTTGTTGCTCTCCAACTATGCAGACGTTACATCAGATGATCTAAGTGTTCTGGTTCTGAGGCTAACTCCCAAGTTGAATCCTCACGTCCTGCAGAGCTCTCATTGGCTTTAGAACCACCCGCGCATATGAAGAACGTCCATGTAGAAGTCGGCGCGTGGGGTCTTGATCCATAAAAAGGCCATATTCATAGCTTCTGGTGCCCTTTTAATGAAAGCTCAGTTGCAAGCTGGGGTGCCAGAAGCACACATTGTCGATTTGCATCTTCAGTCAACTCTGGACCGATTTGAGATTTGGTAAGCAAACAACCTTTTTTTGCGTGAGGACTTTATTTAATTTTTGAAAGTCCTACCGATCATTTAAGTTTCTTGTGAAGCAAATGAAACAGTTTAACGTTAATTCCACTCATCGGCAGAGCCATCAAATATACGATCTTAGTGATAGATTTGAGAAACTTTATAGGTCCATTTAATTCCTTGTTGAAGCGAATAGTGGAAAATGGTTTAAAAAAGTCAAGAGCTACGTATATCTTGGTCATTAATACAGAAGATGGCAAATGTGAAACAGATGGTCAAGATCTTGGAAGAAGAAACTAGCATCTGCAAAGCTACATTCAACAACATGAACATAATACTGACCGGGAACAGTTATCTCACAAATTAAAACTGAGAATCATAAAGTGTTTTATTTGTGATTTCTTATGGAGTATTGAAACATCGCTATGAATATAGTTTATGGCAGAATAGAACTTGACGGAAGTGAAATAGAGGTATTAATTGAAGCATGGTGCATATCATGGTAATGAATGTAAACAGGAGCGCATGGTTAGAAAAACTATGTATGAAAAGGAACTAACGGAGCTGAACTACGGCAGCTAAAATTTTCATAAAATTTGACATAAATCAGGGGGGTTAATGAAGGGAGAGGTGAACTTTTGACGGCAGGTAGATGCTAGCGTAAACAGGATTATATGTTCAAGAGATGGATTGTGCATTATTGTTCTGTGAATTCAAGAAGATGGGAGAAGTACGTTTCCATTAAAGGGAATTATTTTGTATTACATTTTGAATGTGACCCAACTATCAAATATGACTGGAATTTTAGGACAGTTCCTAGAGAGGGCTAGTTTTCCTTGTGTGTTTAAACATTACGGCACTTATTATTTGTGTATCTGCACCCCGTAAGATCAGATATCGCTGCCACAGTACGTACTGGCCCAACGGGCCAGTGACTATATGTGTTGTTGCTAAATGACATTTAAAATGGTAGAACAAGCGATCTTACTTAGCCAATTTTACTTTGTAGGCTAAAACAAAGACACTAGGGGTAAAATAATCAGCACTAATGGTTGAGAGACTAAGGATAGTTACACTTATCGTGAAATGTCAATTATGTTAGAAAAACTGTTGTTTTGTTTTGTCATAAAACAGCAAACGTAATTGTGATCAGTCAAAACGGCATTTTGTACCAAATTGAGAGTCACGTAAAGAATTTTGAGACTCAACCACATGTCACGTAAAGAAAAACACATTCAAACGCAATGAAGCTGTGAAGTGTTGGGTCATTCGCAGAACCTTTTCAAAAGTTTTACACAATAGATATTGGACAATAGACATTGGAAAAGGTATGACCATACGTTTGCAGCAAGGCATTCAAGACAGCGTTAAAAAAACCCATCGAGTCCACAAGGTCCCGAAGAGTATCCTGAGGAACATCTTGCCATTCTCTGACGCTCGTTAAAATGCAGTCACTGTGGCACATCCATTGGCAGGGTGCGTTGTTGTTAATTCTTCGACCAAGGACATGTTGCTCTTCGGAGAAAGGTTCACGGTGAATGAGATGGCCAAAATCCTGATGATCCCATGTTATGAATAAACTCATTCACCAACGAGCTCGATGTGGTCGAGCGTTTATCATCTTGGAGGATGGCATTACCAGTTGGCCTCCAGAGCAGGCTGAACAATTGGTCTCAAGATTTCATTGGGGTATCTTGTTGCCTTGGATGATGTAGAGTGGGGTCCTCTGTAGAAGCCTCCCCAGACCATGAGACTCCATTGTTGTCTTGTCATCGGATGTGCTCGCGACACCAAGCAACACGGACTCTGCGATGAGCAGAGTAAGAGGGTAAACATTCTGACTGCTACGTCGAGCAGCCAGCACAAATCATGTAAACGTCTGCGAACTGTTGTTTTTGACTGACATAACATAGCAGTTTGTCTCAGCTGACTGAATCTTAGAGTGTGAACAAGTCCACTGTTCGATGTTCAGGGCTTCCAGGATAAAAGTGTTAGTACCCGTCAGTCATGTGCATTGAGATTGCATCTAGTCACCTGTCGCCGGTGGCGATCCTCCACACTATCTGTGGCCTAGAGAAATCTCTCCCAAAATTCTTTGGATAGCTAGAGTGTGGACACTGCAAGCCGTCTAGCAACCTCACAGTGCAGATAAACCACTTTCAACCCAGCTATAACCCCTCTTTCTTGTAAGGTTGACTTCTTCTCGGTAGCAGGGTTTGCAAGTTGATGAAACTATCCTAAGTGTGCTTGATTTTGTAAAACAAATTAAGGTGTGTACATCCTCGCACTTGCATGGAATGTCAATCAGCAGATTACTTTACCTGTTTTGGTAGTACAGAAGGTGTGAAAAAACAGATTAAAACTTGTGAATAAATGGTCAGCAAAAACCAAATTCACGTGATTTCCTTTGGTTGTACAGAGTTGTTTCTTACCTTGGTGTTTGTGATCTTCATTGAACCTTGCATCCCATAGGGTAGTTAGAGGTGGTTCGAGGCCTTAGCAATTTAATCGTTCGAAGTGGCGAGGAAATAATCAACCTCGGTTCTCAACCTCGGAATAATGGTGGCTCAACTTTCACATTTTGACACTATATATTTGGATCTGAATCTGGGGAATGGAATCATTTCATCTTTCTTCTTACTATTGTCTTGAACAAACTATGATGTAGACAAAACTGAGTCTCTTCAAATGTCCTAAATCCATTTCGTGACATGCACATATACTGGCAGCAGAAGCAAAGAAATACAAAAGGTATGACAAAACTATACATTAATGAAACAAATCACCACTAGAAAAATATTGTGAGCATAATAAAATGGTGAGAACTATAACAGACAAGACAGGTTAAGGTAAATGTGAACTAGGACAACAGAGATACAAGTGGGAAGCACATAACAAGTGATGGAATGACAACAGGCAGCCAGACTTACCATTAAGGCTAGAGACACAGAAAATGTTGGACATTCACCAATCAACATTTTGATATAAAGATGGCAAAGGGTCTGACCTGAAATCATGTTCTTGTTAAATGTGCTACCATGTGAACAAGTGTATGTGCTGTAGTTTGTCAAACACAGCTGACACAAGAGACCGAAAATGAAGATTTACTACTCCACACTGTAATATGACGATGTCAAATGTTATTATTTTACGCTATCATGTGAACCTGTAGTTTGTCAAATACAGCTGACACACAATAGGTCAGATATTTACCAGGGTCTTAAAAGCTTCTTTGTTGGCTGAACCTGCAAACTTGAGGGACATAACCAGACATGCTCCACTTGTGATGTTACAATGAGCTTGGCTAGAAAACAAGAACATGGGGCAGATATTGACAAGTGTTTCATGAGAAATGAGTTGGCAAATAACAACTGCAATCAAAGACTAACATGATCTTAAAAAGTTATGTTGTATGTGGCAGTAAAAGGTACAAGAAAAATAAATGTTGTGAGATGTACGGTCTCATGTGTTATAATGAAAACCTGTTCAAAAAATGTTGTAATCAAAACCTAATCAACACTGCTAAAATCAAAACCTATAAAGCCATGTTGTAACCAGAACGTGTAAAATATACTATAACTAAAGGTTCTAAGATTTCTCAGCAACTAACAGCTGTAAAATGTGCTGCTAAATAAAAGTGTCAAATATGCAGTAAACACCACAGATCAAACTCTACAACCGGACCACAGCTGCAACCTACATTATAAACTAAACATATACTTGACATATAAAGCTGACAGTGCTAGAACATCTGCACACAGTTGTCAAACCTCATGGTCTGGAGATCAATAGATGAGTCCAAGTCGTTCTCATCTCCTTGTTGACATTTGTAGAAAGCATATTTGTTTACTATCTGAGCAAGTAAAAAATGTTTACAATATATAATATAAGTCATTGAGAGATAGAGAATTAAATACTGCAATCAGTATAAATACAAATGTCTGACAAATAGAAACTTAAGTATTACAATCAATATTTACCAGAAATCTTTGACAACCATAGAATTAAATATTACAATCAACTTATAACAGATATATGTAAATACAGAATTAGATACTACAATCAACTTATAACAGAAATATCTGAGAAATGAAGAATTAGATACTACAAACTTTGAGAATCAAACAATCAAAAAATGAAGAACCATTCTCAACAACAATACCAGATAACCATTATCACGTATTCCTCATGTACCATGCTAGCTGATATAGTTCATCATGTCTCCCCACAGCTTCCTGTTTCCATTTCTGTTTATCAACTCTGTTGTTGACTTCTCATACCGTGACCTTAAACTGTCCTGTACTTTCCCTCTATCTCCTTCCATCAACTCTTCATGTTGTCACAATATATTCCAGTTTTCTCACTTCTAATATGATTAATAAGTTTTCTCTGCATGCTGACATGTTTTTTAGGACATCTTCTTACTCTTTCCTGCTGCCAAAAGTGTTCTTAACATTCTTCTTTCAAATGACATGTCTGTGACCTCAAGGCATTTTCTTGTTCATGACTTGCTTCCATATGACAGCACTGGTTCTATGCAACATTGAAAAACTTCCCACTAACAAAGATTTGTTGCATACACTGCTATTGCCCAGATATTCTACTCATCACTTTTAAAATGCATCTTCCATCAAATGTTAATAATGTGGCAAGGTATTTGAACCTACTGATTTATTTCCAAACTGTCCCATTAATTCTGATAGGACATCTGGCTAGGCACTTTCTTTGATTGACCACTGACCACTGCTTATGTCTTGTTAGCTATTTAGGCTAAGGCCTTTATTTATGTCACTTTTGTATCAATAATAGTGGCCTTTACTTTTTTTTGTTGCTATTAAGACTGTTTCAGTGTATCTCAAGCTGTTTATACTATGTCCACCTTCCGATATTCCTGACATGCCCTCTATGGATCTCATTATATTTTCACACTAAAGACCAAATATATCAGGTGGCAGCATGCTTGCCTGCCTAAACCTGCTGTTTGACCTTTGACCTGCTGAAACATTCCTATGTAGTAATTCTTATATCTGTTGTTTATTGCCTGCCTAAACCTGCTGTTTGACCTTTGACCTGCTGAAACATTCCTACGTAGTTTTAATTCTTATAGCTGCTGTTTATTGCCTGCCTAAACCTGCTGTTTGACCTTTGACCTGCTGAAACATTCCTACGTAGTTGTAATTCTTATATCTGTTGTTTATTGCCTGCCTAAACCTGCTGTTTGACCTTTGACCTGCTGAAACATTCCTACGTAGTTTTAATTCTTATAGCTGCTGTTTATTGCCTGCCTAAACCTGCTGTTTGACCTTTGACCTGCTGAAACATTCCTACGTAGTTGTAATTCTTATAGCTGCTGTTTATTGCCTGCCTAAACCTGCTGTTTGACCTTTGACCTGCTGAAACATTCCTATGTAGTTGTAATTCTTATAGCTGCTGTTTGTTGCCTGCCTAAACCTGCTGTTTGACCTTTGACCTGCTGAAACATTCCTACGTGGTTGTAATTCTTATAGCTGCTGTTTATTGCCTGCCTAAACCTGCTGTTTGACCTTTGACCTGCTGAAACATTCCTACGTATTTGTAATTCTTATAGCTGCTGTTTATTGCCTGCCTAAACCTGCTGTTTGACCTTTGACCTGCTGAAACATTCCTACGTAGTTTTAATTCTTATAGCTGCTGTTTATTGCCTGCCTAAACCTGCTGTTTGACCTTTGACCTGCTGAAACATTCCTATGTATTTGTAATTCTTATAGCTGCTGTTTATTGCCTGCCTAAACCTGCTGTTTGACCTTTGACCTGCTGAAACATTCCTACGTAGTTTTAATTCTTATAGCTGCTGTTTATTGCCTGCCTAAACCTGCTGTTTGACCTTTGACCTGCTGAAACATTCCTATGTAGTTTTAATTCTTATAGCTGCTGTTTATTGCCTGCCTAAACCTGCTGTTTGACCTTTGACCTGCTGAAACATTCCTACGTAGTTTTAATTCTTATAGCTGCTGTTTATTGCCTGCCTAAACCTGCTGTTTGACCTTCGACCTCCTGAAACATTCCTACGTAGTTTTAATTCTTATAGCTGCTGTTTATTGCCTGCCTAAACCTGCTGTTTGACCTTTGACCTGCTGAAACATTCCTACGTAGTTTTAATTCTTATAGCTGCTGTTTATTGCCTGCCTAAACCTGCTGTTTGACCTTTGACCTGCTGAAACATTCCTATGTAGTTTTAATTCTTATAGCTGCTGTTTATTGCCTGCCTAAACCTGCTGTTTGACCTTTGACCTGCTGAAACATTCCTACGTAGTTTTAATTCTTATAGCTGCTGTTTATTGCCTGCCTAAACCTGCTGTTTGACCTTTGACCTGCTGAAACATTCCTACGTAGTTGTAATTCTTATAGCTGCTGTTTGTTGCCTGCCTAAACCTGCTGTTTGACCTTTGACCTGCTGAAACATTCCTACGTAGTTGTAATTCTTATAGCTGCTGTGAGACGGTGCTTAATATGGTACATGATGTGGTGCTTTATTTATCAAAAAGCTCTTATAGATTTGAAAGTATACGGTCTATTTATTATTACTTCCCTTGAATTAGTCAAAGGGATATAACCATGACGCTTTCTTTACTTGGAATACTTCTGTGGATGACTGGTTATAAACCAGAGTTGTTACTTCCAGAAGTGAGGAAAAACCCAGGTAGTAAGGAGTACTCGTAAATGCTTATAATTGGTAGTACCATGATTGAAGGTTTGATTATCAACTGCAATTCCAACAAAGTCAAGGAAAATTTTAAAAGCAGAATATTGGAGGAGTCCAAGTATTTATATCAAATTTTCTTTACTTTTTTTAATTTTATATTAAGTTTACTTCAGCAATACAATAAGCGGTGCGGGGAGAATTGAGAGCTATGAGAGACCCCAGGTTGGGAATAGTGTTTTATTCCGGGTTTCAACTGCGCTTTTGGGTGTATGCGTGTTTTCCATTTGTGTTTTTAAACTCTTAATTGTTTAGGAACATATACAATCAATTTTCACATGAATATAAATACGATTTCAACTCAGGGTTTTTTTCCCCCCCCTCCCCTATTTCACCTTGAAATTATTGCATTATGAATGGACACAATCTAATTTACATGAATGTACAAAAATGTCCAACTTTGGTATTTACTTTCCTCACCTTGTACATACAGTTTACGAATGTATTTTATTGTATATTGTAAAATGAACATGTTTTAGAATTTCAATGCGTATGCGTTAGGGAACATGATTACAAACTACCCCTTGTATCCTTATCGGTGTGCCTAGCCGCTTTTATGACTGCCCATGGCTGTGTGCTCAACTTGTTAGTTGAAACTTGCCAAGCAGTAAAGCGTAACGCAGCACACAATGGGCCATTATACCTTCAAGGGGGTTCTTATATCTCGCCAAGACAAAATTTCCAGTGGCCTTTGCACTGTCAACCAGGCTGTCCACTGAAGTTATTTCAATGCAATCACCATTAGTCACCTGGTACGACATGCCGAGGGGAAGCAGACCATATTTTCTTCTATGTATTTTTCAGTACATTAATACATTTACAACATACAACATTTGAAGTTTTATTCGAGACACTTTGAGAAATGCAGAATGAATAAAGATCAGTTAAAAATTGGAAAAAAAGAAAAATGATGGGAAAAGAGACTTGAATCATGTAAACAAATAAGCCTAGTGTGTTTTGTGGTTTCGCCTAGGGAAGCAAAGGAATGTATCAAACCTCTATTTGTATGACACATGTACCGACCATGTCCATTCAATCTCCCCCCATTTTTGTTTTCTTTTTCTTCTCCTCACTTTTTCAGTAATAGACGAGGTACATGCCCAACAGTGTCAAAAAAAAAAAAAAAAATCTATAGGACACAAGTATGGTTTGAAGAATGTGTGCATGTACGTGAGCCTTGTATGGCAGGCTTTTGGTTCATATTCTTTGTTATAACATGTACGTGTCTCGAGATTTGGAATGGAAGCTAGAAACCGCTCCCTTCAACTTTGGGCTCTTTCGTTGCCAGTGTGCCTAGCCTTACGGCTGCTCAAGGTGAGTGTAATCAACCATCACTTTGGTGGCTGAAACCCGCCCAGCCAAGAGGAAAGCGTTACGCAGCACACAATGGCCACTCTCCCTCTACCTGGGAGGAGGGGCGGGGAGGGCGGGGCTTACAATACCCAGCCCAGGCGATAGTCTTCTCAAGTGTATCCTAGCAGCCAAACTGGACACTGAAGTTACTTCAGAATCCAAAACTTTAACCACTATAAACCAATATAAACCCCCCTTTCATATGAAATTTGTTGTTTTACTATATTCATCTTTTTCTACTCCCCTATTCTATTTAAAATGTTGACCATTTAAGTGTGCAAATGAAAGTTTGAAGACGCACGAGGTTTTTTTATATGTAATATAAGGTACCTCCCATGTTCTCTACTGTAAAATGTACACGGTTTTGTAAAATGACCTTTAATCACTTTCCTTGTTTTGTAAAATGCAAATGTTTAATTCCTTATATATACCTTTTAAGTGTGCAGATGAAAGTGAGAGTACGCACGAGTGTTTCACATGAAATTTTTAAAATGTACTTTCAATGTTTTCAATTTTTGTAACATGTACACAGATTTGTAAATATGCAAAAGTACAACAGTATGCCAATGCACCCAATGAAGGCAAGACTAGATGATCTGGCATTGGGACGTCTAAAGCGTAGCAGCTTTGTGCATCGGGGGAAAAGACTTATAAGACAGCATCAAGAAGACCTATCCATGAAGACAACACCACTGAAGCCCACCCTATACCCTGTACCATGGGAGCAGGCCAGCAGTGCCCTCCAAATTAATACAACAGTCAGTGGTCTCACAAGTGGATGTGAGTATAATGATCTGCAAAAACGAACTGCTACATTGAGTATGATCCAAGAAAGCTATCCCGATCAATCATGGATACATGCCTATACAGATGGATCAGCAACTAATGCTGTTAGGAATGGAGGTGCCGGTATCTTTATCTCATATCCTGAAAACCACTATGAGACTAGGCACATTCCCACTGGTAAATTCTGTTCCAACTATACAGCTGCGGTTCAAGCTCTAGAGCAAGCTGCAAATATGATTTATAACACCAACTCTGACTGCCACCAGGTAGTCATCCTCACAGATGCACTGTCTGTCCTGCAAGCTCTCAAGGGTGGTAAACTCCCGCATCTGAGAAATGAACTAAACAAGGTAGCTGCCAAAAAGAGAACCATACTTCAGTGGGTACCATCTCATTGTGGTGTACCCGGAAATGAAAAGGCAGATAAACTTGCAAAAAAAGGGAGGAGAATGTGAACAAGAAGATAATGAAGTCACATACTTTGAGAAAAGAGAGCTATCCAGACTATCAGAAGAGAACAGAACCAACCCAAAGACGACTATCACACTCTCGACCGGCAGGGACAGACAACTATTTTTCGACTCAGGACAGGGCATAACAAACTGAATAAACACATGCACAAGCTACGATTGTCTGCTTCACCACTGTGCACATGTGGATTAAACGAACAAACTGCTGAGCATGTTCTACAGGACTGTCCTCTGTATGACCAGTTAAGAAAGATATACTGGCAAAATGACTCAACACTAAACTCAAAGCTATATGGAGTTAAAGAGGAACTTCAAACAACAGTCGAATTCATCATGAGAACTCGTCTGACGGTGTAATCATCAAAGATGCGATCGCAAGAAGAAGAAGAAGAAGTAAATATGCAAAGAAATGAAAATAAAGTTTCACAAAAAAAAAAAAAAAAACATTTCTGGTGGGGCAATACTGCCAGCTTTAGCCTCGATGGCAAAAGGCTTATTACTTATAGAAGTCGTGATAAGGCATGTCTGAATTCTATGGAAACCTATCGAAGTAAAATATCGATTCGAAACTTTGGAAAAACGAATTCGAGACTCACTTGTTGTGGATAAAACCACAATAAAATACGTGGCAGGGGTCAGCGCTGGTTTGCTGGTGGCCCTGGTAGGTAGTAGGTGTCTGGACAGTTATGTACTTGTCACAAACATAAGAGTCAAAGGCTTTTGTTCTCACAATAGGGGATGTGCCAGGTTGCTCCACACCTCGAGTACGCCTTATGTAGGTTTGACTCTGGTCACTGAGATAACTGTCTCAGGCTCTAACTGGTTACTATGATGCATCAGTCTATATACTAGTCTGGTGCTATGGCTTGCCGGATGAAATTATTTCTAATTGGAGTAGAGACCAGAAACTCTCTTATGATTGGTCTTGGGGCCTAGCTGACTGTTAAAATAATCTTTAACCTAACTAACTACAAAACCTCTAGTCTAAAATTATTGTTACTAAGTAAGTATGACCAACCATTTTTCTAAGTTCTCTCTATTCTAAATGTCTTCCAGCCTAACTTGTATGGAAGCCACACAAGGTTTGATGACTTCATGTGTGCCATGACTGATGATGTCATTGGTTTTTCAACTGGTGTTTATTTTTACTAACTAGTCATTTTTAAGTACTTTACTATAATTCTAATAGTTATAGCAACATAGTAGGCCATTCGGTCACAGCTGTTTGTTGCCTGCCTAAACCTGCTGTTTGACCTTTGACCTGCTGAAACATTCCTACGTAGTTGTAATTCTTATAGCTGCTGTTTGTTGCCTGCCTAAACCTGCTGTTTGACCTTTGACCTGCTGAAACATTCCTATGTAGTTGTAATTCTTATAACTGGTTTGTTGCCTGCCTAAACCTGCTGTTTGACCTTTGACCTGCTGAAACTTACCTATGTAGTAATTCTTATACCTGCTGTTTGTTGCCTGCGTAAACCTGCTGTCTGACCTTTGACCTGCTGTTTGTTGCCAACATGTCTTCTTTATTATTATGATCAGTTTAGTGCCATGCATGTTTATGCTTTCTGACATTTTGATAACTTCCTTACATTTTGCCTTGTCGAACACCTAAAAGCAGCCATTATCATTGTCAGAATAAACAAATAAAGAAAACAACGGAGAAAAGGAAAGAGAGAAAACAGAAGGAAGGAGAGTGGGAGGAAGGAAGGTCTAATACATGCTAAAACAACAAAATAATTATCTAACAAACTCTAATCACCTCTGGAATGTTCCCACTTATCCAGGCAGAAGTGGGCAATATGGTCTCCCAGTTGACCAGGCCATGGCTGATTGTCTGAAAAAGAACATGAAAGTAAGATGCTCCAAGCTTTAGTCTGCCAAAATGTGATCAACTCACAATTAGTACCTGGCACACCTACTACCAGCTGATAACATCACTCAACATACACATCAACAACATCAGGCTTAAACAGGTTCCAGAGTTTAAATACCTGAGAAGTATTTTTTTACAGAAAATGGAAGACTTGACGAATAAATTAAAACAAGATATTGAAAAGCCAGAACAGTGACTTACCAATTGTCACCATTACTCAAGCTGATAAACAATATATCCTTGCCAACTTTGTGCCACCACAGTCAAACCAATGTACTGGAGAAGAAAATCTATGGCAGAAGACGAAATGCTTGAGAACAGCCATTACTGTTAACAAGAGAGACAGAAGGAGAAAAGATAACATGAGAAAAATGGTAGGAACTATATCCTGGATCAAATGTATAGGGAGAAAGAAAATGAAGTAGCTCGGCTTTCTCATGAAAATACAGGATGATCAGTTACCACCACGTACATGCCTTCAACAGAAGAAGATTTGCTTTAGAGTATGAGAGGTTAAACAATATTACAGAAATCTTACAACAATAACACAGGTTTCCATCAGCCAATATGACACACTTGACTCAAGAAACAGCATGTCAGACCCTGACAACATCTCAAAAGTGGACCAAATAAAGTTTCAGGAAAGTCATTGTCAGGGTCCAATACATGGACAAGGCAATTCAAAAATACTATCTAGTTTTTCATTGGTGAGAATAAACTAATAAAAAGAAATAAATAATATGTTTCCCATATGCTCTAAACTAGTCTACAGCTTGAGAACGTTAACCAAATATGCCAAATTCAAACATTCTTCATCAAGCACTATGTTGACAGGCATAAGTGACCATGTCTCTACACAACTTCCTGTTCCTAGTGCCTTCAAAACTGGCAAGATAGAGGATCTGTCCTATCAGATCTTTTAGTCAAAGACTAAAGGAAAATACCATCTTCAAACTGATGTTGTACTATTCCAAAATGTAAGTATGCTGTTATGCTAATTTTTCAGTTTCATTACTTTAAATGAGAATAAATAATACAATATAAAATCTGAGAGAGAGGAAAGGAGGATTGCTAGACAGATCTGTGTGTCAAATTCTGAATCACTTAAAAATAAAGATCGTTCGCTCCCTTTATAGCCATGAACATAGTTATAAGTTCAGAATGGTTACAAATGTACATTTAAGACAAGTGAGTGGAGAACTGGGAAAATAAATGAGAAACTTACCCTTAAAGACAGGAAATCAGGCCTGACATGATCCAACATGAACTGGGTGTCCGGTGCTTTAAGCCACTCTGACACAGCACTGGAAATGGAGAGAAAAGGTCAGAGAAATGTACAACACTGCCTTCAGTCAGCAAATCAAATCAAGCACCATCTACATGTCACAGAGTTAGCCATAATGAATCTGCAATAATTTATGTTTCTTGCCTTGACAGTCCTCACCTCTTTCATCTGATGATATTCTCTGTCCACCAACTAAAGTTTCCTTGTTACTTATAGTGTTGTCACTCTCTGCCAATTTGCCTTCAACCTTTTCTTCTTGTAAGATTCTCAGCAAAATTGTACATCTCCATATGCCCAAACAGTGTCCAAATGATGAGTGGTTACAGAGCTCACCTCTGGTGAAGAAGTTACTGGGTTCCAGGAATCAAACCTGGTAGTGAGATGCTTCAGCCTACCATATTGTAAAAGGGTACCTGTCTCTGCTCGTAGGGAAGGCAAAGCCAGGCAAAAAAAAAGCTGGACCTAGTATAGTGAAGTCTCTAACACCTCACACCCCTATGACAGTATCTTGTAAAGGACTACCTTATAAGTCCACAATGCTTGTCTTATTCTTCAGCCTCATCAACTTTTTAAAATGTAGTACTTGCCAAGTTACACAAAATCTCAACAACAAAACATGCTTCAAAATGTTGTTGATGTACAAACTGGCAACCATCTAAACAAGCTGCACTGTCCATTATAACCAAATACTAAAGTTTCCCCGTGTAGTGTCCAGGTGCTGTCTCAACAGATAAAGAATAAATAGGTTTACTGCACCCTCAGGTATGTCCTACCAGGCAACTAATATAAGGTTGGGCATGAGGCTGGCAACCTTGTCATGTCACAGAAACCACCACCATTACAAGAACATATAACTGCTTGGTGCAGGTTTCCTGTAAAGGGGGAGACCAGCTGTGGTGGTGGTTACTCACTCTGTAAGGAGAGTAAATGAAAATGATGATGAATATTTAAGTAATATGTGACATATCAAAGTACAATCAGGGTTTTTAATGTCATTAGATCATGACATATCAAAGTACAATCAGGGTTTTTAATGTCATTAGATCATGACATATCAAAGTACAATCAGGGTTTTTAATGTCATTAGATCATGACATATCAAAGTACAATCAGGGTTTTTAATGTCATTAGATCATGACATATCAAAGTACAATCAGGGTTTTTAATGTCATTAGATCATGACATATCAAAGTACAATCAGGGTTTTTAATGTCATTAGATCATGACATATCAAAGTACAATCAGGGTTTTTAATGTCATTAGATCATGACATATCAAAGTACAATCAGGGTTTTTAATGTCATTAGAACATGACATATCAAAGTACAATCAGGGTTTTTAATGTCATTAGATCATGACATATCAAAGTACAATCAGGGTTTTTAATGTCATTAGATCATGACATATCAAAGTACAATCAGGGTTTTTAATGTCATTAGATCATGACATATCAAAGTACAATCAGGGTTTTTAATGTCATTAGATCATGACATATCAAAGTACAATCAGGGTTTTTAATGTCATTAGATCATGACATATCAAAGTACAATCATGTTTTTTTATGTCATTAGATCATGACATATCAAAGTACAATCAGGGTTTTTAATGTCACTAGATCATGACATATCAAAGTACAATCATGTTTTTTATGTCATTAGATCATGACATATCAAAGTACAATCAGGTTTTTTATGTCATTAGATCATGACATATCAAAGTACAATCAGGTTTTTTATGTCATTAGATCATGACATATCAAAGTACAATCAGGTTTTTTTTTTGTCATTAGATCATGACATATCAAAGTACAATCAGGTTTTTTATGTCATTAGATCATGACATGTCAAAGTACAATCAGGTTTTTTTATGTCATTAGATCATGACATATCAAAGTACAATCAGGTTTTTTATGTCATTAGATCATGACATATCAATGTACAATCAGATTTTTTATGTCATTAGATCATGACATATCAATGTACAATCAGGTTTTTTATGTCATTAGATCATGACATATCAAAGTACAATCAGGTTTTTTATGTCATTAGATCATGACATATCAAAGTACAATCAGGTTTTTTTATGTCATTAGATCATGACATATCAAAGTACAATCAGGTTTTTTTTATGTCATTAGATCATGACATATCAATGTACAATCAGGTTTTTTATGTCATTAGATCATGACATATCAATGTACAATCAGGTTTTTTATGTCATTAGATCATGACATATCAATGTACAATCAGGTTTTCTTTATGTCACTAGATCATGACATATCAATGTTCAATCAGGTTTTTTTAATGTCATTGTGATACTGTACTGTAATTTATTTTTTCAACAGGCCCATGTTTCTTCTCCTTGTAGTATAAACGTTCTTCTTCAGTAGGGGATTACGGTGGAGTTCTATCTTATCCGTCCCATGTTTCTTCTCTATGAATAGTAGGGGAGTTTAGTCTCTTTTGGCATTTTTTTCCATAGGGATTACTGTAGTTTAGTACAGATTTGCACCAGTGCTTTTCTCTGTAGTAATTTCGTTCTAGTAGTCATATTTTGCTTTGTTAAATAATTGAGGTCATTCTTTGTTAAACGAGGGATGGGGGCAGTGACCTCTACCCATGTATGTTCAAATCGGGTGCTTCAGCGAATCAACGGTTATTCTGCTCACGCCAACAGGTAAAGTTATTTAATATGACGTAAAGGAAGACGTGCGCGATCTGAGTTGCCATTGACGCACGAGTTGCGTACAACCTAATTATAGAGCATGAGCACGGGATATTTTTAGATTTTGCCAAATTTTTATTGGTTTAAGAGTAAAGCGTGGCGTGGGGTTTTGGCGGTTATTCAAAAGAATAAATATCAGAGAAATTCTTTAGAAGGCCTTTCTTGGTCTCCAGATTCCAGCTGTGTAACTTAGGCAAATTCGTTTGCTCTTAAAAGTGGGAAATTCGAATATTGGTATGTTCATAGTTAATTTAGCGTAGGACTTAGACCTAGTTTCTTAATAGAATATTAGCCGTTTAGTTAAGTAACTTTTAAAATAAAACGACAGCGCCATCAATTGATATCTAGAATATACTCATAGTGCGCCTATATAGTTTCTGTGAATAGTAGCTGTATCTCTGATTTTGGGTACAGGCTTTTTGAGCTATTAATTGTGTGGCAAGGCTTTTGAGATGTTCATAGTGTAACGTTTAGCGCTAAGGTAAACCGGCGCTCAGTAATATGTAGAAGGTAGTTGTGACAAATACAATTTAATTCTGTAAATTACAAATATATATATACGGGAGCGCATGTATGTATTTTATTTCATTGAGAATTTAATTCTGAGAATTTACAAGTGTAGATACTCGAACTTAGTTGTGTATTTTGCTAGCTGGCTGTTTTGTTAATGTAGTGGGATGAGAAGGGATAGTGAGGGGTGTATTTTATTTTCTGAGACGGGATTTCAATTTTCCTAGAGATATATATATATATATCTCTATATGAATAGTGGAGTAATTAATTTTACCGAAATGGTGAAACAGAGGGGGTATATATATATATATATATATATATACATATAGATAACCTCGCTTGATTATAATATGGGCAGTGTAAACTACGATAGCGTATTGTGTGTATGATTATTTTATTGGGCATTTACTCATGTGTACGTTATTGTATTTGTGCCTTAAAAGTGTTGTGTAAACAGAAGGCATGTAATTAATTTTTCATAACTGGAATTTAGTGATTCCTAGAGTAGTTCTAATTTTATTTTTTAGTGAGGAAGTTAGTTGTGGAGCAGTGTTCGTGAGTTGCAGTATAGGCTGTTTAGAAAAAGAAGTCCTGCAGAGATTGTGTAGACATTTCATAGGGGCTACAGCTGAACAGTGGTGTTCAAATTATAATTTAGAATAGCTAGTTTGGAGTGGAGGCTCGAAATCCGAGACCCCACCAAGTTCATTGTGGGTTGGTTTAATCGTTAATCCTTTTTCCCATACAGGTTGAAACTCGTGGGTGAAGGGTTGGGATTGATGACAAAATCAATTTAATTGTTCTTGTTCTTTTTTCCAGGTGTGCGAACACGCACTTTATTTATTTATGTATGTTATTTGAATTGTGGTGTAAATAAAACTATTTAAACTTTAGTCTGGATCAGTCACTTACTTTACTATTCCTGTACGTATATATATATATATATATATATATATATATATATATATATATATATATATATATATATATATATATATATATATATATATATTGTCTGTGTAGTGTGTCTGTGGTGTTTAGTTAAACCTTATCTCCTTAGGGCAGTAAGAGGTGGTGGGGCTATAGCAATCATAATATGTCACAAGTGGCAAGGGAGAGTCAATCTAGGTTCTCGCCCTCGACGCCAATAGTCTCATCTTTCCAGTCACTGTCATTTTCATCTAAAATCTATCTTCTAAGACTTTCTTCCCACTAGTATCGTGTCTCTATATTTAGGCAACCTCTAGTCTTAAATCCACTTCGTGACAGTCATTAGATCATGACATATCAATGTACAATAAGGTTTTCTTTATGTCATCAGATCATGACATATCAATGTACAATCAGGTTTTTTTAATATCATTAGATCATGACATATCAATGTACAATCAGGTTTTCTTTGTGTCATTAGATCTACTCTCAAGAAGATTAAGTAATAAGGTCTCGAACCAAACTAATCTTCAAACTAAAACCTTCAACATCTCAACATGAATCTTGTAACAAATCTACATGAACCTTCAACAACCGTCTTTCACAAACATCTCAACATGAATCTGTAACATCTCAACATGAATTTTGTACCAACTCTACATGAACCTTCAACATCCGTCTTTCCCAAACACCTCAACATGAATCTTGTAACATCTCAACATTAGTCTAGAAACATGAGCCTTCAATATCTAAACATGAATCTTGCAACAACTCAACATGAGTCTAGTAACATGAACCACCAACATCTCAACATGAATCTTGTAACAACTCAACATGAGTCTAGTAACATGAACCTTCAACATGAATCTTGTAACAACTCAACATGAATCTTTTAACAACTCTACATGAACCTTCAACATCCATCTTTGACAAAAATCTCAACACGAATCTTGTAACAACTCAACTGGAGTCTAGTAACATGAACCTTCAACATCTCAGCATGAATCTTGTAACAAGTCAACATGATTTTTGTAACAAACTCAACATGAATCTTGTAACAACTCAACAAGAACCTTGAACATCTCAACATGAGTCTTGTAACAACTCAACATGAATCATTAACATAAGTCTTGCACAAATATCTCAACATGAATCATGTCCCCCATCTTGAGACAAAAAGATAAGCCACTGGAGCTTTACGAATTGCCCAAGAATCACTCTATCACATGACATCAGCTGCTGTTCAGATGGTTAAACAATGAACTTCGTTAAACACGTGAGGGAAGAGAAATAGTAGACAATGCAACTCTATGTGCGCAAGGCAGTTCTACCCAGGTCATTGAGGAAGGGCCAAAGAAAACTCCAGTCTAAGTTTTGGTGCGGTCGCTTTGCAGTGCTTGTGCAAAAGTGAGTTTGTGCACAAAGATGAAACTACAACACCAGTGTAATATTCAAGAGCGAATCATGTGTAGAAGAGTGTGGTTCTTATTTCAAACAGAAGTTTATTGTGACTATTTTGCTGGATGGAGATGTCCACATTTTGAGAGAAGGTACGTGTTATCACATTTATAAACTTTATGCCACGCAAAACTATGTTAAACATTCGTGTTGAGTAACAGCCTATAACCAACATGATATCAGTCTTGATACCAAAGCAAGATTCTCCGGTGTCGACTGGTCAACTGATAAGTTCAAGCATTGCCTTAAGTACAGAATAATGAAGTAAAGTATGATAGACAGTCAGACCAACATAAAAAACAGTCTTGATCGAGAGTAATAAATATGACCAGTGAAATCTAGAGAAGAACTGCTGTAGATTGAATGAGCTAGACTACTTGTCAAGTGTAGAGTGCAGTACGATGTTTTATCTACCACACTGTACTTTATCGTGACATGCGTCAAGAAGATTGTCAGTATTCAGATGTCTACGTTTGTTCCCACATTTTAATGTACATATGTTGAAGATTAGTAGCGCCGAATAAAATCATTCAAAACGCAACGTGAGTGAACTGTCTGTGCTGCTATGAATGTATCGTGAAGTCTTGAATAGGTAACTCTGACACAGCACAGCACTAGGAGCGTGAACAAACTATCACATGTAGCTTAGACTTCAATCTGTTGACCCACCAATGGTCACAATGACATGAAAAGATTTTGAGCTGATGGTACGGGACAGGAAGACTTGCCATTAGTTTGTTGAAGGCCTATGCTCCTCAGGGAGGTGACAAGTGAGGTAACTTCTGACATGAATTCTCCTTAACAAAACATGTTAACCCACACCTGTAGAAACTTCCTGCATTCCCATCACTCTTGTTTGGTATACATACAGTAAATGTGGGACAACAGTTGGACTTAATCACACAAGTCTTTCCTTACTACTGCAATAACTTACAAGCAGACAAAAGGCTTGGCAAATCTTTGGGCAAGACATTCTACTGGCTGGGGCAGCAGGGGAGCAGACTTTGGTGTTCAGGATAGTAATTTTTATACAACAAAACTGTTACTTTCACAACTGCTTCACGTTAGCAGATTTTGATACCACCAGGAGCTGGAAGTTACAGCTAAGGTGGAGTGATCAGAAGACTACTTCTGATAATCAGATTGCCTCCTGTTGTAACACTCTGTATTGACTTTCCTATTACTATACAACTGTCGGGGAACATCCTAAATATTAACAAGTTTTTACTGAAATAAAGATGTCACTATAACAATTTGTTGAAAGCACATCAAGTATCATCTCCACACTGAAGACTGGTTGTAAAGAATCTCCAACATTTGGTGTCTCTTGTCTTGATGGTGTACACTCCAGGAGACTTCTACCTATCCATGTATCAAATATTCCAGTATTTCTGCATTTATTTTATTATTTTGTAAACACAAAAATCTTGGACACATCCAACAGTCAGTGGCCTACTAGAGTGCTGTAAATACCATTGCTGTGCTACCTGTTTCATTAATGTTTTCTAAAAAACAGAAACATTTACAGCCAACGATTTACTTTGACAAGTTTTCTTGAATCTACTCTCCACTAAACTCTCACCTACTCAACAAATAAACTGATCACAAGCTGTAACAACTGAGAATAGTCAAATGTGTTTACCTTGATCAGGAAACTTGGTGCCCTGTAAACCCTGTCTCGATTTGGCCACAGCTGTAGGAAAGAAAGCAAGAACAACAAGACAAGCATTATGCAGTGTTGAAACTACAAAGCTCATAAACCAAACAAAACCACTTAATTTAATAACAATTAAGTGACCTGTCAATGTAAAAAAAAAATGACCTCAATGACCAAATTTTCCTCAATATAGGTACACAGTCAAATGTAAATAATTAGGTGGCCATTGATCAGCCTCAACCATTGACTTACTTACTGAAGGCATCCCTCTTCTACCATGAGGTGTAGAGATTTGGAGGAGGGAGCACAATACTATCCTATCGACTGTCTTCTCTGGCCTGGTTCCAATCTAGTCTTCGGTCCTTCAGAGACTGTCTAATGTTGTCCTCTCAGTGGACTCTGGGTCGTCCTCGAAGTTTGGATCCATGGCTCTTAGTTTCCCATACTTGTCGTGGTAGCCAATCTTCTTCCATCCTGCAGACATAGCCAAACCACCGTAGTTGGGACTGTTCTACTGGAGTCTGCAGTGGATGGGTTTTGAGGCCTTGCTGTATCATCTGGTTGCGGACCATATCTCTTCTTGTTACTTCAACCACCTTCCTCAGATACCTCATTTCTGAGGTTTGGAGCTGGCTTTTGTGGGTTGTGGTCATTGTTTATGACTCAATCATTCACACCATCCTCAATATAGACACACAGTCAGATGTCAACTTTTAAGTGACCACTGATCAGCCTCAACCATTCCACCATCAACAATATAGACACACAGTCAGATGTCAAATTTTAAGTGGTCATTGATCAGCCTCAACCATTCCACCATCAACAATATAGACACACAGTCAGATGTCAACTTTTAAGTGGTCATTAATCAGCCTCGTGTGTTGTGGTCTTAGTTGGAAGATAGTGCTGTGTTTCATGTGTGGCAGTTTGTTGATGTTGTCATTAGTAAAGAGGTTAATTAAATTTTGCCAGGACAAAATTAAAAAATTAGAAAATTAATATGAAACAAATATAAAGGTATGTCATAAGGCACTCGTAGGAAATAAAGAAGTAGAACACTAGACAACAGAAAAACAACAGACATGAGTGGCTTACCCAGGATTTGAACCCTGGACCTTCCGTGCGACAACACCGCCTAGCTATGCAAGCGAATCACACTGTCCTCCCTGCCATCTACGCATCCCCCAAAAAAGGATGTTTCAACGACAGGTCATTAGTGCGAACCTCTATACATAACACCGGAAGTTTATCATGGGCAGTTCAGCCTATTAATGACGCAATCACTTCTGTTGTTCCCCTATATATCAGTATTGGTCAGTCCAACAAGACAAAAACCTTAATACTGTGTCCAGTATGATAGTAGACTTAGAACAGTAAGAACAGGACAGAGGGTAGGTTTGGTATTGTATAAACATTTATAACACATAAGGAAGGGAAACCATGAGGCCTGTAAACAGTAAATTAATATAAAAAAATTAGAAACCTACCCACCATAAAAATATTTATATAATGTGTGATTCCTATATACACACACACTGGGATTCTCGCCAGTGCTATGGAGTTTGTGCACTGTGCTGAGATCCTCCTTGTGTGATCTAAGGGAGGAGATTGGAGCACTAATGGAGCTGTCTGTGTACAATGATGAAAGGCCTTAAAAACCAAACAAAACAAAACCAAAGAGGTTAAAGTTCATCATCACCCTTCAGTTTTACAAGGAACATAGGTCTTCAATTAATTCAGGTCAAGTCTTCATGTCCTGTACCATCAGGTCAAGTCCTCATGTCCTGTACCACAAGGTCAAATCCTCATGTCCTGTACCACCAGGTCAAGTCCTCATGTCCTGTACCACAAGGTCAAATCCTCATGTCCTGTACCACCAGGTCAAGTCCTCATGTCCTGTACCACCAGGTCAAGTCCTCCTGTCCTGTACCACCAGGTCAAGTCCTCATGTCCTGTACCACCAGGTCAAGTCCTCATGTCCTGCACCACCAGGTCAAGTCCTCATGTCCTGTACCACCAGGTCAGGTCCTCATGTCCTGTACCACCAGGTCAAGTCCTCATGTCCTGTACCACCAGGTCAAGTCCTCATGTCCTGTACCACCAGGTCAGGTCCTCATGTCCTGTACCACCAGGTCAAGTCCTCATGTCCTGTACCACTAGGTCAGGTCCTCATGTCCTGTACCACCAGGTCAGGTCCTCATGTCCTGTACCACCAGGTCAAGTCCTCATGTCCTGTACCACCAGGTCAGGTCCTCATGTCCTGTACCACCAGGTCAAGTCCTCATGTCCTGTACCACCAGGTCAAGTCCTCATGTCCTGTACCACCAGGTCAAGTCCTCATGTCCTGTACCACCAGGTCAAGTCCTCATGTCCTGTACCACCAGGTCAAGTCCTCATGTCCTGTACCACCAGGTCAAGTCCTCCTGTCCTGTACCACCAGGTCAAGTCCTCATGTCCTGTACCACCAGGTCAAGTCCTCATGTCCTGTACCACCAGGTCAAGTCCTCCTGTCCTGTACCACCAGGTCAAGTCCTCATGTCCTGTACCACCAGGTCAAGTCCTCATGTCCTGTACCACCAGGTCAAGTCCTCCTGTCCTGTACCACCAGGTCAAGTCCTCCTGTCCTGTACCACCAGGTCAGGTCCTCATGTCCTGTACCACCAGGTCAGGTCCTCATGTCCTGTACCACCAGGTCAGGTCCTCATGTCCTGTACCACCAGGTCAAGTCCTCATGTCCTGTACCACCAGGTCAAGTCCTCATGTCCTGTACCACCAGGTCAAGTCCTCATGTCCTGTACCACCAGGTCAAGTCCTCATGTCCTGTACCACCAGGTCAAGTCCTCATGTCCTGTACCACCAGGTCAAGTCCTCCTGTCCTGTACCACCAGGTCAAGTCCTCCTGTCCTGTACCACCAGGTCAAGTCCTCATGTCCTGTACCACCAGGTCAAGTCCTCATGTCCTGTACCACCAGGTCAAGTCCTCCTGTCCTGTACCACCAGGTCAAGTCCTCCTGTCCTGTACCACCAGGTCAAGTCCTCATGTCCTGTACCACCAGGTCAAGTCCTCATGTCCTGTACCACCAGGTCAAGTCCTCATGTCCTGTACCACCAGGTCAAGTCCTCATGTCCTGTACCACCAGGTCAAGTCCTCATGTCCTGTACCACCAGGTCAAGTCCTCATGTCCTGTACCACCAGGTCAAGTCCTCATGTCCTGTACCACCAGGTCAAGTCCTCCTGTCCTGTACCACAGGTCAGGTCCTCATGTCCTGTACCACCAGGTCAAGTCCTCCTGTCCTGTACCACCAGGTCAGGTCCTCCTGTCCTGTACCACCAGGTCAGGTCCTCCTGTCCTGTACCACCAGGTCAGGTCCTCATGTCCTGTACCACCAGGTCAGGTCCTCATGTCCTGTACCACCAGGTCAAGTCCTCCTGTCCTGTACCACCAGGTCAGGTCCTCCTGTCCTGTACCACCAGGTCAGGTCCTCATGTCCTGTACCACCAGGTCAGGTCCTCATGTCCTGTACCACCAGGTCAGGTCCTCATGTCCTGTACCACCAGGTCAGGTCCTCATGTCCTGTACCACCAGGTCAGGTCCTCCTGTCCTGTACCACCAGGTCAAGTCCTCATGTCCTGTACCACCAGGTCAGGTCCTCATGTCCTGTACCACCAGGTCAGGTCCTCATGTCCTGTACCACCAGGTCAGGTCCTCATGTCCTGTACCACCAGGTCAGGTCCTCATGTCCTGTACCACCAGGTCAAGTCCTCCTGTCCTGTACCACCAGGTCAGGTCCTCATGTCCTGTACCACCAGGTCAGGTCCTCATGTCCTGTACCACCAGGTCAGGTCCTCATGTCCTGTACCACCAGGTCAGTTCCTCCTGTCCTGTACCACAAGGTCAGGTCCTCATGTCCTGTACCATCAGGTCAAGTCCTCATGTCCTGTACCACCAGGTCAAGTCCTCATGTCCTGTACCATCAGGTCAAGTCCTCATGTCCTGCACCACCAGGTCAAGTCCTCATGTCCTGCACCAACAGGTCAAGTCCTCATGTCCAGGTCTTCTTCATCCCTTATCATTTCTCTTCTCCAGGTTTTTTTTGGGTCTCTCTCTTACCCTGGTGATTCCAGACTAAGGACTACCTTTTAACACTATTAACATGTTTCCTCAATGTTGTGTCCTATCCACTGCTGGCATCTTTTCATCTCTTAGAAGCTCTTCAACAATGAAAACAACAAATTTATAAGAAAACTCACCATTGGCTTAGTGTGTCCACCAACCATGAGGTGACACAGCAGATCTGCCATGCTCAAGTCTGACAATCCAGTCGTCTGATTACCTTTCTGTGGATAAGCAACATCATGACTTCAAACTTAAATACTACATTCAAACAAACAACTTTACCAGTAGAAGTATGAACATATTAACTGCCAGAAATCTGTGAGAGAAATTAGAACACCGTAAACAGAGCACAACATGGAATAAAAATGTTAAACATAACCTAGATAACAGAAGAAAGCCCTTGACATGTCAAGATAGGGACAGTTGTGATATGGCACATGCACCAGCCTGGGTGCTACATGGAACAACTTGTAATAATAAAGTGGTTCGATTATAATAATAATAATAAATTCTTTAAGCGCCAAACACGGCGCATAAGGCAGAAACCAGTGCTCTCCAGGTTGTTCGTTGTGACGCCACTCCTCTTAGCTCTTGCACATTATTTAGGCCCAACGTTCTTCCTTCTCTTATTATTGTTCTTCTGAGTGTTTCTTTTGGTCTTCCTTTTTTTTCCGCTTACCCTCAGGAACCCAAGTGAGCGCCTGTAGTGGTATTCTGTTGTTTTGCATTCGTAGGACATGACCGATATATGACCATCGTCTTTTCCTTATATAGTCGGAGACATATTTCTGCCTAGAGTCTTCTCTTATTTGTCGATTAGTCTTGAATTCTTTCCAACTGATGTTCATGAGTTTTCTAAGACATTTGTTCTCGAATGTATTCAGCTTGTTCTCCAATGATTTTGTTATTTTCCAACTCTCACAGCCGTATGTTAACACTGAGATAACATTTGAATTAAACAGACGGTTCGATTATAACAACTGCTAATACTGAATTGATTCAATCATCACAACTTGTAATGCCAAATTGATTGAATCACCACAACCTCCAACACTGAAATGTTTTAATCACCATAATATCTGAAACTTAAGTGACTGTACTATCCCAACTTCCAACACTGAAATGATTGTACCATCACAACTGCTAAGACTGTAACCACAGGATCTTCACAACTTCAGTGAGAAGGGTCACAGTAAAAGCCGTTTGGACACTGCAATCATCACTCAAAGTCAACAGCAGATCCAGAGTTTGAAGAATCATTTCTCTCAAGTGTGCAAGCACTTTAGTCCCCACAATAAGTCTAAATAAAACAAATGTGGTGGATCAGGATGTGGATGTTGAACCAGTTTTTACTACTGACAGCCATGATTTAACAGTGGTCACTTCACATTCCTGTGGTCTACCATCAGTAACAAAATATCTCTCGACACAGATATTGACAGCCATGATTTAACAATGGTCACTTCACATTCCTGTGGTCTACCATCAGTAACAAAATATCTCTCGACACAGATATTGACAGCCATGATTTAACAATGGTCACTTCACATTCCTGTAGTCTACCATCAGTAACAAAATATCTCTCGACACAGATATTGACAGCCATGATTTAACAATGGTCACTTCACATTCCCCCCCCCCTTAAATTTGATTATGTCTGGATGTTACAAATGTATGTTATTATTTTACCTCGATAATGTTGTATGCTTAAATAATGCTAAAAATACATGTGCTATTGAAAGGATACGGTATGAAAGGTGAGCGAAAGGAAGGGCAGAATGTTAGACGGGCCTGCGTGCCCAATTCTCAACCCTTTGAAAATAAAGTTTGTTCGTTCATTCGTTCGTTCCTGTGGTCTACCATCTGTAACAAAATATCTCTGGACACAGATATTGACAACCATGATTTAACTGTGGTCACTTCACATTCCTGAAGTCTACCATCAGTAACAAAATATCTCTGGACACAGATATTGACAGCCGCAGTGGTAAAGCTGCAGCTGTCTTTGCCTGCCTCACAATGCACGTTTGGAGAAACTCCAAACTCACAACGAAGACCAAAGCTGTGGTATATAATGTCTGTGTCACCAGTACACTTCTATATGGCAGTGAGACATGGACAACCTATGCTTAGCAAGAAAAACGGCTCAATGTCTTCCATCTACTGGTGTCCACGCCACATTCTTAGTATTTTGTGGAAGTGCCAAATGTTGAGGTGCTGTCGTGGGCTAGCCTTCAAAGCATGTATACACAGCTTTGACAACATAAATTATGCTGGCTTGGCTATTTCTGACGCATGGAAGATGGTCGCATCACCTAAGATATTTTCTACGGACAACTGGCAGATGGCAACAGAACAGTCAGGTTCAAAGATGTGCGTAAGAGAGACATGAAGGCTCTGGACATAAATCCAGCAGCCTGGGACGATGAAGCTGCCAACCACACCAAGCGGCAATGCTCTCTACTACGCCACCTCAGATTAGATGAAAAGAAGCTCTTACAACAACCAGAAAAGTAAAGAATACACAGAGGAAAACCAGACAAAACAAAACAACTGAGGGCTATCACCTTAGTGGGGCGCACCACTCTCATAGTCAGTTATGAGTGAAGGAGGCTACTATTGTATATGATTTGTTTCCACCAGAGATATGTCAATATTTTATTTTCTTGCAACTTTGATTTTTGTATATAATTCTGTTTCTGGTGGAAAAAACAAACATTAGAAAAATATAAACAATACTTCACCTCAGCTAGTTCACATAATAGATGCTTTACTGTGCATATGCACATACAATGAGACCAATACTTGATATCTACTAGCTCATATAATGAATGCCCTCGGTGCGTACATACCCCAAACATAATCAGACCAAGAGATAGGCCAGCCGATAAGGCATAAGAGTCCCTGTCAACACAGTTTTCCATTTCTGGACCTGGGGGTCGTCCTGGAATGACAGAAGTATACATGACTGCAAACATCTTGTTATGTAAAGTGATTGTTCAGCTCTTTCAATCTTTGTTTAGCTCTGCATACAATGCCTTATGTTACATGGGAAACAAAAATTAAGATCGATGTTGTCTTTGCTTTCATTCTCACTCATGCATGCACCCAATTTTCTCCATCTAATGCTATTTAACAACCACCCCAGGAACATAGGTCTCATTCAACTTATTTGAAGAAATATATCTTAACAACACATGTGCAAAACAATGTAGTTCACATGCAGACAAGTATGTCATGAGATCTGCTAAAAAAAATAATTATAACAAATGGTTCACATGTAGACAACTATGTCATGAGACCTGCTAAAATAAAGTTATAACAAATGGTTCACATGTAGACAAGTATTTAATGAGACCTGCTAAAAAAATTATTATAACAAATGGTTCACATGCAGACAAGTTTGTCATAAGACCTGCTTAAAAAATAATTATAACAAATGGTTCACACGTAAACAAGTATGCCATGAGACCTGCTATGAAACACTTTACAAACAATTTCACTCAACAAACTCTGGCAACATAATCTCACTCACAGACACATACATACTCACACACTGATTCACTCTCTTTCTGTGTAATTCAACAACTACCGTTATAATGTAGACTTTAAAATATACCTAAAAGAGACAAGTATAAAACAGTGTAATTGTACACAAGCATGTCACATGATGAGGTGACTAACATGAGGCTGGTAACCTCATCATGCACAACAATTTGTAGAGAAACCACCACTGTAAGAGCACACGAATGTTTTAGTGTAGACGTCTGCAAGTGGACCAGCAGAAGTGGTGGCTCCATGATCCACAAGGAATGAAACAGTTTATACAAGTACATAACACTTTCGTATGTAGACAATGGGACACATTATGTTCTATAAGACACTGTTATGAAACTGTTACAGACTAACCACTGGCAGAGCTGAAACAGTTTATACAAGTGCATAACACTTGTTTAATTCAAATGTTATCTCAGTGTTAACATACGGCTGTGAGAGTTGGAAAATAACAAAATCATTGGAGAACAAGCTGAATACATTCGAGAACAAATGTCTTAGAAAACTCATGAACATCAGTTGGAAAGAATTCAAGACTAATCGACAAATAAGAGAAGACTCTAGGCAGAAATATGTCTCCGACTATATAAGGAAAAGACGATGGTCATATATCGGTCATGTCCTACGAATGCAAAACAACAGAATACCACAACAGGCGCTCACTTGGGTTCCTGAGGGTAAGCGGAAAAAAGGAAGACCAAAAGAAACACTCAGAAGAACAATAATAAGAGAAGGAAGAACATTGGGCCTAAATAATGTGCAAGAGCTAAGAGGAGTGGCGTCACAACGAACAACCTGGAGAGCACTGGTTTCTGCCTTATGCGCCGTGTTTGGCGCTTAAAGAATTTATTATTATTATTATTATAACACTTTTGTGTGTAGACAATGGGACACATTATGTTCCATAAGACACTGTTATGAAACTGAGAAGAAATAATGTCACAGACTAACCACTGGCAGAGCTGAAACAGCTTATACAAGTGCTTAACACTTTTATGTGTAGACAATGGGAACATACGACTGTTATAAAACTGAGAAGAAATAATGTCACAGACCAACCACTGGTAGCACAGTCTTGCTCACCTATCTCTGATAACATCACCTCTGCCATGTGAAGATGACCTGTCCCCTGGTACAAGAGGCCGACCCCCATGATGGCTGCCACACGAGTATTGTGGGCTATGTTGAGCTCCATGGAAGTTGGAGGCAGAAGAGCTGAGACATGAACACTCAAGGCTTTGGTCACCGTCTGATCCATGCTGCCACGTCTGCATACAAACACAGAAACAAATGTTTATATCAGCCTAATAAATAATTATTTAGACAGCAACAACAAACAAATGTTTACATCAGCCTAATAAATTTTTATTTAGATAGTAATCTGAAATCAGAAGCAAATATCAATATAATTACTTCTTTTTTGGTACACTGCCAAACTGTAAGAGGGGAAACGGTGGTAGAAAATTTATAGTAAATAAATAATACACAAAGGTATGTTTCAAGCACTCAGTCAGAAATAAAGAAGAATACTGTTCTCCTTTTTCTTGAAGAGATTACACTGTCATCAACAAATTAAATTTTGAGACGCACTCACATCAAAATATCTCTATCTTAATTTCAAGAACCATTCTCATTCTTAACAAAGTCTAACAAAGTTTGCAGATCACACAACACCCATCACTAAAGTTCACAACTGTCACGGGGTGGTACCTGTTTATATTGGTAGGATTTCTCCATATGACGCCATAGAGAGAAACCCTACTAATATAAACAGGTATCCCCTCCTTTCCATGACATATTCACCAGGGCCCTATTAGACGAACATTCGTCATTAGACGAATATATTTTCTCTCATAACCCATATTAATATTATAATCCCACTTCAAGTAACAATATATAACTAATAATATTCAACTTTCATTGGCCCCTGCCTGTTGATTAAACCAGCTAGTAAGCAGGACAGAGACCTACGCTGTAAGGTGGAATCAGTAAGATGAGACACTGGTGTCTGCAAACAATCTTTGAGTGTTGCGCGAAGACCAGGATTTCACGCATTCTGAATTTGTCGCAGTCTACTTAGTTGTCTGACGGGTGAGGATCAATTTAACCCCTGACTCTACGTAATGAAGAAAAGAAAGATCTACTATGTAACTGAACGCCCTGTCCTCCAGTTTTATTGTCTGAAGAAAAGTATTTAGGAGAAAACTAACCTCTTTAGTCGCCAAGACTAAGTTTGACTACAAAATTTGCCATAAAATGAATGTGATAAAATCCTTATACAGCTGGGCGTAAGTAGAAATGAAACAACAATCCTAAATGTATTTTTAGTCACGTTATCAGAAATGACAGTTTGCAATAGATGACTCTTTCAGTCGGTCTCTTTTCGAAGGGTTATGAAGAAAAAACCGTGTTGGATGAATTATTACCTTGAATGTCGATCTGAGATGATGGCAATAACTAGAAACTGAACTGATAATTTAATATATTGAAATTTTGAAGGAACATACCATTTCGTGCTACAGATAAATAAACAACCAGAAGACAAATTTATTTGAATTATAGAATGAGATTATGGACAGATGGCAAATTGAGAAAACTTACTCTTCACCATTTGACTGTCATACCAACATCAAATCTACTTTCTATGGAAAAGAATGGAGAAGAAAATAAAAATGAATGTCATTAATAAAAATTCAACTACCCTCAAGTAAAAAAAGTTGTTTGTGTTCTTGTGAACTTGGTGTTGTGTTTGAAAATATAACTGTGACATTATGCCAAGGCTTTTCTTAGTGAAATAACAAAATGGTTGAGCTACAAATTGAGGGTATCCACTATCGTTATTTCTACAAGACCACTAGAACTTTTCAACAGGCCTGGCTTGTTGATTAAACTAACCTCAAACTGACTACTGCTTTTTTTGAAAACATTCAAGTGGACGTCTGAGAGTGTATGAAGAAGAAGATTACACTAGCCAGTAAGCGGGTTAGAAACCTGTGTTGTCTGGTAAAACGGTAAGACCCACCACCGACGCAATCTTCCATCTTCAACAATGTATCGGTTTGTCACACCATGCTTGGTGTGAACGTGTCTGTTCCATTCTTACTCCATCTTGAGATAGGGGGTATAACTCTATCATTGTACAGGAAGTGATAAAGATAAGTTTATATAATGAGTGCCACTAATCACAGCAGCTATTGTGACAGGTGCAGACATGACCTTGACCTAGTGCTGGTTATCAACATCAACTCCATCTTAGTACTTACTTGGCTGCTGACATTCCTAGCAGAATACCAATACTGACCAGCTCGCTACCCTGTGGACAACACAACACATTTATGTCATCAACAAACTCTCCTTCATGTGTGTGTGTGTGTGTGTGGAGAAGAGAACTAGATACAGAGGTGAAAATGATGAGGAAAACATGGAAAGAACTTGTGCGGATGGCACAGGACAGGAAGACTTGGCATGTGTTTGTTGAAGGCCTATGCTCCTTGGGGAGCTAAAGGGTATTGATTGACTGATTGAAACTCTCCTTGAGATATCTTTGGTTTATCCATTCATTACCTGTCAGCTCACTGTGAAGCATAGACCTTCAACAAAAACATGGCAAGACTTCCTATCCTGTGCTATCCTCTCAAGATCTGCCCTTGTCTTCTTTATTGCGTACATGTTCTTATTTCTTCTCCATGTTTTTTGGCTTCCCTCTAATTCTGTTACCCTGACAAGGCTAAACACAAGAGCTGTTTCGTAGGGCTATAAACTGGTTTTCTCAATGTGTGATATGACTGCACTGAGAAAAAGTTACAACAATAATGCATGACTGGAATAAGAAGAAATTAAAAGATAGATAAAATGACTGGACTGAAAAAGAAAAAAAAAAATTAAACTTAAAAAAAAAAAAAAAGCAAGCCAGAGAAAATAAGATAAACATCATATGACATGACAGAGAAAGTAATGTGAACATCATGACTTGGCAGAGAAAGTAATGTGAACATCATGACTTGGCAGAGAAAGTAATGTGAACATCATGACTTGGCAGAGAAAGTAATGTGAACATCATATGACATGACAGAGAAAGTCCCCATCGAGGCCAGCTCCTTGACATGGAGATGGGGCTCAAGTACAGCCATCAGCGGCTGAAAAACCAAGACTGGCCAGGCCCTCCTACACTCGAGCAAGACCACAGTCTGCCCTAGCAAGTCAAGGTGCTGAAGACGGAGGCAACCAGCCAAGAGGCGCACCACAGCAATCAGGATGCCACGCACATGCGCTATGGAAGTATGCCTATATCTGCAAAACGTTATGGCACTCGCCCTGTGACGGACACCCAGGCAGGCGCAATGCCGGGCCCTCTGCCTCGTAAGGGCCCAACCCCTACTACTGGGGGTCCTTCTCAATTGCCCCGTGGAGCCAGGAGGCATGAGAATAGAGCTACTGGCCAAGCAAAGAAAAGACCATTTAAAATAATGCACTGGAATGCTGAAGGCGTCAATAGTAAAAAAGACGGCTACAGCAAAAAATTAGAGCTCGAAAATATCTTGAATGAAGAGCAAGTAAATGTATGTTGCTTGCAAGAAACCCACCTCAACAAGGACATAGCCTTCAAAATCAGAGGCTACCAGTGCTACCGATCTGACCGAATAGACAGGCGAAAGGGTGGAATACTGACACTCGTGAGGAATAACATCAGTGCATGTCAGCTTGAAACATATATGGAGGGGGCGGAATACCAGATGCTTCATCTCAGGACAGAAAGTTCAGAATTCCACCTGCTCAACTACTACTGTCCGAGCGACCGCCCACTGGCACTAGATACAATCCCAGCAAAAGAAAGACTGATTGTATGCGGAGACTTCAACAGCCACTCACAGAGCTGGGGCTATGATCACATGGACAGGAGAGGTGAGGAGCTTGAAAACTGGCAGGATGACAATGGGCTTATCCTGATTAACCAGCCAATCGACCCACCAACCTTCTACTCGAGATCATGGCACACCACCTCTACACCAGACCTGGCATTCCACTCACCCAGCTTGGAGTGGAACACCACACGCGTTGTAGGGAAACAACTTGGAGGCAGCGACCACCGGCCAGTCTTCCTAATTGTGGAAAATAAACTTGTCAAGGAGAGCAGCACTCTCTCTAGGTGGAACTACAAGAAGGCAGACTGGACAATGTACCAGCACCGTACTAGTATACTGGCTAGAGATCTGACTGTAGACAAAGACATCAATAAGCTAGTCGATGAATTCAGCAGATGCATATTACAGGCTGCTCGTGAAACAATACCTAGAGGGGCTCGTAAGCACTACAAACCATATTGGAATAGTGAACTAGAGCAGCTGCACAACGACGTGGAAACATCTCGAAAGCAGGCAGAGACCAGTCCATGCCAAGAACACCACAATAACTACCAGCAAGCTAAGGCCAAATTTCAAAGGGCCAAGTTGCAGGCCAGGCGAAGAAGCTGGAAGGAGAAAACAGAGTCCTTGAACTTCGAAAGAGATACGAGGAAACTGTGGAAGCTGGTAAAACAACTTAACAATGAAGGTACAGAGAGAAACTCAAGGATTGTTCTGTACAAAGATGGAAACATCCTCATGGGAAAACAGGCAGCTGATCACTTTGCAGACTCCTTTGCTAAAGACAACAACATCGAAGTTAGCCCAGAGAAGCAACAGGAGACTCGTGAGAAACAACAATACGCAGGACGAGATGGAACCATACCTAAAGTTATGGAGGCACCAATCACATTCAGAGAACTGGAGCTTGCAATATCCAAATTGAAAATGAGAAAGTCGCCAGGAGTTGTTGGAGTGTCCAATTAAATGATTAAGAACTTGGGAACCGCAGCAAAAACAAAGCTGCTGCAGATCTTCAATATCTGTTGGAACTCGGGCAGAGTTCCACAGACCTGGAGGGAAGCAATCATGATACCACTCCTAAAACCAGGAAAAGACAGTTCCACTGCCTCCAGCTACAGACCAATCAGCCTTACAAGCTGCCTCTGCAAAACAATGGAACGTATCATCAACCTCAGGCTACAGTGGTACCTTGAAAGTGAAAACCTTCTTGTACCACAGCAGGCGGGCTTTAGGCAGTGTTATTCCACCGAAGATCAGGCAACTTACCTTTCCCAAGAGATTGAGGATGTGTTCCAAGATAAGAAACTGGTACTAGCAGCATGGATAGATCTAAGGAAAGCATTTGACAAGGTTTGGAAAGAAGGGCTTCTGAAGAAACTGAGAAATTGTAGAGTGAATGGTAAGATGTACAAATGGGTGAAAGCATACCTGCATAACAGAAGAGCCAGAGTACAACTAGATGGCCTCAAGAGTAAGAAAATTCTACTGCGTCATGGCGTCCCTCAGGGAGGGGTTCTGTCCCCCACACTTTTCCTAGTCTGCATCAACGACCTGGTTGCTGAACTACCACATGGAATGAAAGTGGCAATGTACGCTGATGACCTGGTAATATGGTGCACAGATGAGCATGCAACAGTGGCCACCAAACTGCTACAAAGAGCTATAGATGCCTTAACCCCATGGGCAAATAGATGGTGTGTCAGCATCAATACAGACAAGTGCAGCACTACGCTCTTCACCCTCTCTCCCAAACAAAAAGCTGGTGTCATCAAGATAAACGAAGAGCTCCTGAGAGAAGATAAACAACCCACCTATCTCGGAGTTACATTCGATGATAGGCTGACATGGAAGCAGCACATCAACAAAGCAGCAACAAAGGCCAGGAGGAAGTTAGCCATCCTGAGAAAACTAAGTGGAACCACATGGGGAGCCAGCGGGAAAATACTTAGTAAAGTTTACCAGCAGGGCATACAACCACACCTGGAATATGGGTCAGCTGCGTGGTGCCCAGCATCAAACACCACATTACAAGAGCTAGATAAGGTGCAAAACCAGGCGCTTAGGGTCATCACGGGGGCAATGAAATCAACGCCTATAGTGAAGATGGAGAAAATGGGGAGGATACAAGCACTGAGAGAACGCAGAGACACGAAAGTGCTAACACAGGCAGAAAAGTTCCTCTGTATGCCGAGCCATCCAATGAAGGACAGATTCCAAAACCTAGCAATGGGGCGACTGAAAAGAAGCAGTTTTATCCACCAGGCCAAACGATTACGTAGACAAACCTCAGACCTGCCTGAAGTTAACAGCCCCCTAAAGTCTGTGCCAGAACAAACCCCTTGGAGAGAGGAGCATGGGCTACCAGTACACATCCACACAAAAGTGAAAGGAATATTCGACAGGGATGAACAGAACAGCGTGCAACGTAGGACAGTCACTCTCAGTTTCCTGGATGATGAATACCCACAGGACCTCTGGGTCCGAGTATACACGGATGGGTCAGCACAGAATGCAGTAAAGAATGGAGGAGCAGGAGTGTACATAGAATACCCAAACAACACTAGGGATACTGTCAGAGTACCAACGGGGAAATTCTGTAACAACTATGATGCAGAAGTCCAGGCAATCAAGGTGGCAACTGAGAAACTATTGAACACCAATCTCGGTCCACAGCCTGTAGTATTCCTGACAGATGCAAGATCAGCACTCCAAGCACTTCAGTCCAGAAAATTGCCAGGCATACAAGCCCTACTTTCTGAACTGTGCAACCAGCGCAGGGTCACCATGCAGTGGATACCGTCTCATTGTGGAATACCAGGAAACGAGAGAGCAGTTGGACTGGCTAAAGAAGGTGCTGCAGACGAGCAACCGGATGTACCAGTTACATACCATCAGAAGAAAAAGATGATCAAATCTATCAGAAAGCCACCAACACCAACGCAGGATGACTACCAAGCTATGAACAGATCAGAACAAATAGTCATTCTGCGCCTCAGAACAGGACACAACCGCCTCCGCAGCCACATGTATACAAAATTCAAGATTGGCAATTCAGCCATGTGTACATGTGGACAGGCACCCCAGACTGCGGAGCATGTACTTCAAGATTGCCCCGAATATGATATATTGAGGCAAACCCACTGGCTCAGAGAAACAACACTGGAAGCAAAGCTATATGGACCTCTGTATAAACTACAAAAGACAGTGAAGTTTATACAAGAAACAACATTGCAGATATAGACAATATAGTTCAAGCGAACGAAAGAAGAAGAAGAAGAAGACAGAGAAAGTAAGATGACCATCATATGACAAGGCAGAGAAAGTAATGTGAGCATCATATGACAAGACAGCGAGAGTAAGATAAACATCATATAACATGACAGAGAAAGTAATATTTAAATACTCTGATGAGCCTAGGAAGACAAAACAGATCTCAGACAGTATGGCTAACATGTTGTGAACGATGTCAGGTGAAAGCAGCACTAAGAACTGTCCTAAATAATGAAAACTAGGTCACTCACCTCACTGATATATTCATGGATGTTAAACGTGCACAGGTTAGGAAGATGTCCATTGAGACCAAGAGCCATGAGAAAGCCAGCAAACTCATTGGTCAGCTCCTTCGGCTTGTTATAGATGATCCAGGCTGAGTCTACCTGTGTGGAGTCAGCAATTCTTAGACCTGCAGCCACACCGTTGTGGAACTGTGGCCACACCGACATGTTGTTGGGCACATCAATACGAGTCAGGTCAACTGTGGTGTTCCTGTCACAAACAGACACAGTATGCAGATGATAATCACCATGTGACACTACCAACACCAGAGTTCAATACAACCCAGTGCTACACTGTGTCACCCACAAGCCTCTACAGGTAAGTTAGAATACATCACAGAAAAGAGTACTCTTTCTATTTCAGTCTAAACAAGTTCCAAAAACATTTGTTTAACGAGCTAAAATAAACAAGAATAAAAACTGAGTTAGGTTTCCAACTTAAATTTTTTTTAAATGAAGAAAAAAAAACTGTAACGCTATCTCACAGATATAATTGTTGTTACTGTTGTACAGAATCAACACTACTGCATTCTGGGCAAGCTCAAAGGTTCCCAGTCTGCCTCGGCAAATGTCAAAGGGTATGAATGTTGACTGTTCAATTAATGTATTGCTGTGTATATACTGATACATCCTCTCATATGTCCATCCTGGCTAGTCTTATGTTTGATGTAATCTTAGCCTCATTAACAGTGTTGTTCTCTAACATGTAAGCATTAACTGTCCTCAGCATTTCTTCCTTATCCGTATCCAAGGTCCCCACCAGAGGTGCTCTCAAGGCTAGCGTGTCAGTGCTCTCATTTTTGTGTACCCCTGCCTGACCAGGACAGTAGATCTACAGAAGTTCTTGAAGGTTTGCAGCCTCTATGCATGTTCTCCATTTATGCCATAGTCATCCATTTTGGATCTTCCGAAGCATGGAGTGAGAGTTAGACACAATAACTGTCCTGGTTAATATACTGTACTTTCAAACAGCCACCCGAGGGCTGCAGCAACTGCCTCTATTTCCATTCTCACACTGGAGGGGGTTGTAACGTTGGTGTCACTCTGTTCAGCGACGACCCTGCCCTTAATCTATACACATATATATGGCTAATATGTGTATGGCAATATACACAGATATAAACAAACAAAACTCAAGTCTACAATAAAAATTCAACCTGGTGTGTAGCAGGTCCAAGTTCTACAAAGAAAGAACATACTACCTTGGAGGTGCTCTCCCTGTCAGACACAGCTTGGGTATTGGTAATGTCTCTGTCAGAAGTGGCTGGCACGTTTGTAGGGTAACGATACCTCTGTATGCAGGAGACAGTAAACATTCTATTATGATTTTTTCCAATTTGGGGTTTTTTTTTTCTGTTTGAAATCTGTTATGTTTAAAACAGGAACTGCATTTGAAAGATACAAATCTGAACTACTTTCATATATGATGCAACAAACTGGACAATATCTGAACTACTCTCATATATGATGCAACAAACTGGACAATATCTGAACTACTTTCATATATGATGCAACAAACTGGACAATATCTGAACTATTCTCATATATGATGCAACAAACTGGACAATACTGTAGATATAAAATAAATGAAAGCTTGAGGTGATGACTTAACGAGAGAATACTTTAAATATTCTGCACACAAAAGATATTCGAAAAGCACATTTGAAAAAAGAAGGCTCTCCCGATGGTGCCTTAACCTTGTCATGGTGGCAGAGCTAGTGTGTTTCCATGACCCTGAAAAAGGTATGCTGGCTGTAGCACTACTACCAGTAGGGTTGTCCAAGACCAAGCAAGACAAACCCTGCAGGTTGATTTGGGACAATAGACTCACACCTATTCCTGAAGGTTTGAGGCCTCTGTGTATGTTATCCATTCACGTCCTAATAGTTACATGATAACAGTTTGATTATTGAAAAGCAGCATGTATCTAACAAACCCAAAAGTAACTTGTACCTTAAAAAACACGTGAATTACAAAGTTTTTTTTAACAAAGAATGGTAAAAGTTAGGGGGTAACCATCTACATCACAAAATGAAGTATTGTAGTTGATTTATGACTGCCATTGTTCATTTACCTTATTCAGTGACATAGAAAAACAGTTAATGATGAAAAAAAGAACGATAGCAAAGACAACACAAATAAACATTTATTTTAATTTTCTTTTTGAATGAAAATTACATTACACTTAAATGTGATGACCAGTGACTTTTGCTTGCCTGAGATGGCATAGGGGGAGGGTTGAGAAAGGAGACTACTGGAACACACACAAACAAAAGATGAAAACAAAAATACTGTTTAAGAAAACTGAGAAAGGTTAGCAGCAGCTCTGTGAATGTCATCACTGTTGTATTGCACAGTATCTCTCTAGACGTGGCACATGACTACGCTGCCAGCTGAACAAGAGTGCATGGGAAGTCTGGCCACATTATTTAAAAAATGTGTGAGCATAATTTAGGTTTTGGTATTAACTAAACAAGCGTGTTCTTCCACATACGTCTAAATCAGACATATGCAAAGTAGTGGCTTCATGTGAATACTTGGTTCAGATTTTCTACAAGCAGGATCAGCCTACAGTTGTTGCTCTAAGTGAATACTTGGTTCAGGTTTTCTACAAGCAGGATCAGCCTACAGTTGTTGCTCTAAGTGAATACTTGGTTCAGATTTTCTACAAGCAGGATCAGCCTACAGTTGTTGCTCTAAGTGAATACTTGGTTCAGGTTTTCTACAAGCAGGATCAGCCTACAGTTGTTGCTCTAAGTGAATACTTGGTTCAGGTTTTCTACAAGCAGGATCAGCCTACAGTTGTTGCTCTAAGTGAATACTTGGTTCAGGTTTTCTACAAGCAGGATCAGCCTACAGTTGTTGCTCTAAGTGAATACTTGGTTCAGGTTTTCTACAAGCAGGATCAGCCTACAGTTGTTGCTCTAAGTGAATACTTGGTTCAGGTTTTCTACAAGCAGGATCAGCCTACAGTTGTTGCTCTAAGTGAATACTTGGTTCAGATTTTCTACAAGCAGGATCAGCCTACAGTTGTTGCTCTAAGTGAATACTTGGTTCAGGTTTTCTACAAGCAGGATCAGCCTACAGTTGTTGCTCTAAGTGAATACTTGGTTCAGGCCTACAGTTGTTGCTCTAAGTGAATACTTGGTTCAGGTTTTCTACAAGCAGGATCAGCCTACAGTTGTTGCTCTAAGTGAATACTTGGTTCAGGTTTTCTACAAGCAGGATCAGCCTACAGTTGTTGCTCTAAGTGAATACTTGGTTCAGGTTTTCTACAAGCAGGATCAGCCTACAGTTGTTGCTCTAAGTGAATACTTGGTTCAGGTTTTCTACAAACAGGATCAGCCTACAGTTGTTGCTCTAAGTGAATACTTGGTTCAGGTTTTCTACAAACAGGATCAGCCTACAGTTGTTGCTCTAAGTGAATACTTGGTTCAGGTTTTCTACAAGCAGGATCAGCCTACAGTTGTTGCTCTAAGTGAATACTTGGTTCAGGTTTTCTACAAGCAGGATCAGCCTACAGTTGTTGTTGCTCTAAGTGAATACTTGGTTCAGGTTTTCTACAAGCAGGATCAGCCTACAGTTGTTGCTCTAAATGAATACTTGGTTCAGGTTTTCTACAAGCAGGATCAGCCTACAGTTGTTGCTCTAAGTGAATACTTGGTTCAGGTTTTCTACAAGCAGGATCAGCCTACAGTTGTTGCTCTAAGTGAATACTTGGCTCAGGTTTTCTACAAGCAGGATCAGCCTACAGTTGTTGCTCTAAGTGAATACTTGGCTCAGGTTTTCTACAAGCAGGATCAGCCTACAGTTGTTGCTCTAAGTGAATACTTGTTCAGGTTTTCTACAAGCAGGATCAGCCTACAGTTGTTGCTCTAAGTGAATACTTGGTTCAGGTTTTCTACAAGCAGGATCAGCCTACAGTTGTTGCTCTAAGTGAATACTTGGTTCAGGTTTTCTACAAGCAGGATCAGCCTACAGTTGTTGCTCTAAGTGAATACTTGGTTCAGGTTTTCTACAAGCAGGATCAGCCTACAGTTGTTGCTCTAAGTGAATACTTGGTTCAGGTTTTCTACAAGCAGGATCAGCCTACAGTTGTTGCTCTAAGTGAATACTTGGTTCAGGTTTTCTACAAGCAGGATCAGCCTACAGTTGTTGCTCTAAGTGAATACTTGGTTCAGGTTTTCTACAAGCAGGATCAGCCTACAGTTGTTGCTCTAAGTGAATACTTGGTTCAGGTTTTCTACAAGCAGGATCAGCCTACAGTTGTTGCTCTAAGTGAATACTTGGTTCAGGTTTTCTACAAGCAGGATCAGCCTACAGTTGTTGCTCTAAGTGAATACTTGGTTCAGGTTTTCTACAAGCAGGATCAGCCTACAGTTGTTGCTCTAAGTGAATACTTGGTTCAGGTTTTCTACAAGCAGGATCAGCCTACAGTTGTTGCTCTAAGTGAATACTTGGTTCAGGTTTTCTACAAGCAGGATCAGCCTACAGTTGTTGCTCTAAGTGAATACTTGGTTCAGGTTTTCTACAAGCAGGATCAGCCTACAGTTGTTGCTCTAAGTGAATACTTGGTTCAGGTTTTTCTACAGGCAGGATCGGCCTACAGTTGTTGCACTAAGTGAATACTTGGTTCAGGTTTTCTACAAGCAGGATCAGCTTTACAGTTGTTGCTCTAAGTGAATACTTGGTTCAGGTTTTCTACAAGCAGGATCAGCCTACAGTTGTTGCTCTAAGTGAATACTTGGTTCAGGTTTTCTACAAGCAGGATCAGCTTACAGTTGTTGCTCTAAGTGAATACTTGGTTCAGGTTTTCTACAAGCAGGATCAGCCTACAGCATTTGTTGCTCTAAGTGAATACTTGGTTCAGGTTTTCTACAAGCAGGATCAGCCTACAGTTGTTGCTCTAAGTGAATACTTGGTTCAGATTTTCTACAAGCAGGATCAGCCTACAGTTTGTTGCTCTAAGTGAATACTTGGTTCAGGTTTTCTACAAGCAGGATCAGCCTACAGTTGTTGCTCTAAGTGAATACTTGGTTCAGGTTTTCTACAAGCAGGATCAGCCTACAGTTGTTGCTCTAAGTGAATACTTGGTTCAGGTTTTCTACAAACAGGATCAGCCTACAGTTGTTGCTCTAAGTGAATACTTGGTTCAGGTTTTCTACAAGCAGGATCAGCCTACAGTTGTTGCTCTAAGTGAATACTTGGTTCAGGTTTTCTACAAGCAGGATCAGCCTACAGTTGTTGCTCTAAGTGAATACTTGGTTCAGGTTTTCTACAAGCAGGATCAGCCTACAGTTGTTGCTCTAAATGAATACTTGGTTCAGGTTTTCTACAAGCAGGATCAGCCTACAGTTGTTGCTCTAAGTGAATACTTGGTTCAGGTTTTCTACAAGCAGGATCAGCCTACAGTTGTTGCTCTAAGTGAATACTTGGCTCAGGTTTTCTACAAGCAGGATCAGCCTACAGTTGTTGCTCTAAGTGAATACTTGGCTCAGGTTTTCTACAAGCAGGATCAGCCTACAGTTGTTGCTCTAAGTGAATACTTGGCTCAGGTTTTCTACAAGCAGGATCAGCCTACAGTTGTTGCTCTAAATGAATACTTGGTTCAGGTTTTCTACAAGCAGGATCAGCCTACAGTTGTTGCTCTAAGTGAATACTTGGTTCAGGTTTTCTACAAGCAGGATCAGCCTACAGTTGTTGCTCTAAGTGAATACTTGGTTCAGGTTTTCTACAAGCAGGATCAGCTTACAGTTGTTGCTCTAAGTGAATACTTGGTTCAGGTTTTCTACAAGCAGGATCAGCCTACAGTTGTTGCTCTAAGTGAATACTTGGTTCAGGTTTTCTACAAGCAGGATCAGCCTACAGTGCTGGAATAAAACAATGATGATGAAACACGTGAAAAAAGACAGGTCGGTATGACACTGAAAATCTAGAAAACTTTCACCTTCCCACAGGCAAGGCCATTGTTCTGACACAGGTGGCCAGTAATGTCTTTTCTTGTTCCTCTATAAAGTCATGGTCACTGACCTCTGGCCTCTGCTTGATGGCAATAGTGACAGGTCGTGCTGACTGCAGAAGTCTGCGCACTTCCTGTACACGCAGGTCTTTTGGGAACCTCAGCTTCAGGACCTGTTGTGCATATAACAGTGAAGAGAACTTGTTATGGCACAGAAAACAGCATTCGGTCTGATTTTTTTCCCTGCTGAAAACTTGTCTTCTAGCCAGTTTTAGAGTTATTTTTATTTGTTTTTAAGTTTATTAACTTCATTATCATGTAAACATTGTGCCAATTTGTATTATTCTTTGTTCTCTCAAAATCAAGTCAGGATGAATTCTGCAGATTTTCTTAACTAACAGAGGCCAGGCTTTTCACTGAAACAATGAGCAGCAATTTTATAATCTGACAAATGTAACATTAACAACTTATGCCAATGACCAACCAACCAACGATATGGAAGGAGAAAGGAAGGATGGAAGGAACATAATGGCCAATAAGGACTGTGCAGCACATGAAGCTATATACCAGTACTAGCACAGCCACAATGGCTATCATCAGGGAACAGGACAGGCAAAATGATACAAACTGATAAACAATTTTGTTTCATTCACATTTTAAACAAAAGTCTATTCTATTATTATTATTCTTTAAATTATATTATATTTTACGAGCCCCCCCTCCCTTATAAAGGAAGATAAACATAGACAATATTCAACATCTAATGGAAGGAACAAAGCGTGGGGTACAGTATATACACCCAATTGGTTTATTGCAATAAAGAGAATAGATGGTGAATGATAGTATTGTCGATGGAATTAGTGTCTGCTGTATGTATTATGTGTCTCACACTTCACGTGTTTTTCATCATGGATGACTAAACTTTGTGGCATTGATTAGGTGAGTTTCCTTTGTCGTGGACTTAGCTTTTCAGCCCCCGGCTGATAGTGAAGTGTGGTTAGTTCTCCGGTCTCCTGACGTTGCCCCGGTAGGTCTTGAATGGTTCGGATTTGCCTTCTCTGTGCTCGACTCCGTATTCTGCGCTGAGATTGGACTGTCGTGCAAGGCTCCACCATAGACTGAAGACAAATACGACGGCTTCATTAATTTTCTAGCTTTAGAAAGCAGTCTTTCCCTAAGCCGTCCCTCTGCCCGTCACCTCAGATTTTAGTCTCTAACATCATATGTCTAGAGTCTAATCTTGAATTCAAGTTTCTCCTGTCTGTCCTTTATTATATTACTCTGCCCCAGTGGCAGTATTATAATTCTTTAGACTGATTTATCGTCAGCTTAACCCGATGAATTATTATAAATGTCAGTTAAACCCACCAAATTTATCATAGAAATGTCGGCAACAGTATTCTAGTTCTGTGCCTCTAGCCTAATCGTCATGTCATTATGATGAATTTAACAAATAATTGGACATCCGTGTTTTTAGAATTGTCTGACAACATTATCACACACTTCATGTCTGGTCGCATCGTCATATAATTTATAATGAATATATGTCACGGTCTGTCAACATTATCGTTAATATTAATTTCCGTTAGTCTAAACGTCGGGTCGAAAATAATCAAATAATATGGAAATTAATAGCTATATATATATATATTCCCGTTATACATTATTATGAACATGTACATATCCCGGGGGATCATAAAATATACCCGATCACATGTGGCTGGATGTGATCGTAAAACAAAAATATGAATAAAGTAAACATACCAATCTTGCGTCGATTTTGCAAGGTACTACACATTTCATCACATTATATTCTAGCGAGATTTCACTTACCTACTCAAAGATGGACGCTAACCCGCAATTAGACACGTGGCTTCAGTGCTTTTAATGCGAGAATTCGCCGATAATTGGGTTAGACCTAGCTGTCTCAAGGGTTCCGGGCAAGTGAAGATTGCCCGTGTTTGGCGCACTTTTAGCGGGACATTTCCGCTTGGACACGTGATCCATAGCGTGCATCATGTGACATTAGCGTCAAATAAACGCTCCAATCAATAGCGTTAAAAGTCACGTGGGGTCTTCCTAAAGTGGCATAAACTGGTTTTATCAGCTTAAGCAGTCTTAAATTAAAACAGGTTCCTAGCTACCGAGGTCATTGGTCAACAATGACGTCGTATCTAAAAATAGCGAGGAGGAAATACTGAATGCTAGGAGAATTTCCGCCAGTGACAATTCCCGGGACTTTGCGATCATGCATTGAGGATGAGAAAAAAAAACGATGTCCGTAAATAATAAAAAAAATGAAGAGAAGATTGGGCAAGTTGTCACACAAGCCCCTCCTCAAGTTTGACGTTCCGTCCAACTCCTCTTGTCCTGTCTTCCTCTTCTTTTCCAGTTTCTCATATCTCCTCGGTTGCGTCCGGATGTCTGCTCAAAAAATCTGCCCCTACGTTGTTCTTCCCAGGTATGTATTCTATGTGAAATGAATATGGCTGCAACAGGAGTGACCATCTCATAAGCCGGGCATTAAGGTTCTTCGACGCTGCAAGAAATATCAACGGTTGGTGATCACACTGCACCGTGAACTTTTTCCCGTATAAATATGGTTGAAACTTCTGCACAGCCCATATTAGCGACAGACATTCTCGTTCGATGGTAGAGTAGTTCTGTTCAGCAGGGTTCAATTTCCTACTAGCATATGCAATGGGGAATAGAGTTGCAGAAGGTCTATCACTAGGCTGCAGGAGAGTGGCTCCTATCCCTATATTGCTAGCATCTGTTCGCAGTGTAAAGTTCAGAGTTAAGTCAGGCAGTCGCAGAATTGGCCTAGCTGTGAGTTTCTCCTTCAGCAGCGTGTAGGCATTTTCGCACTCCGCTGTCCAGGTTACTTTGTCCGGGTTCCCATTCTTGGTTAATGCGGTCAATGGCGCACTCAGGGTATTAAAATCTTTAATATATCTCTGGTAGAAGCCACATAGAGACACAAATGACCTTACATCCTTTTTAGTCTGGGGTCGTGGGGCCCGCTGTAACTTCTCAATATTACGCGCATCTGGGAACATGCATCCATGCGAGATCGTGTGTCCCAGGAATTCTAGTTGCTCGCAGGCAATTTGACATTTTGTAGGGCGAGCGGTGAGTCCTGTTTCTCTAAGTCTTTCGAAGAGTAGGGAAACTGCGTCCAGGTGCTCCTCAAAGGTGTTCGTGGCAATAAGTATGTCGTCCATGAAATTACTTATCCCAGGGTGGTTCAGGGGTTCCAGTAGCTTCCTCATCATACGAGTAAAGACGCTTGGGGCGTTGCTTAGCCCAAATGGCAATACATTAAACTCGTAATGGCCTTCAGAAGTACTAAATGCTAACATATGTCGAATTTCCTCTTTTACCGGGATCTGGTAGTACCCTTTGCTAAGGTCTATCTTCGAAAAGTATCGTGCTCTACTCAGCTTGGTGAAAAGCTGATTCTGATCCGGTAAGGGCTCCGCTTGAAATTCCGTTACAGCGTTGAGCCTTCGGTAGTCTATGCAGAGGCGATGTTCTCCTGTGGATTTTCTAAGCAACACTACACTCGCACTATATAGCGACTTTGGTTTTGAGATAATATTTTCCATATGTAGGTATGCGATTTCCTCACCCAATGCCTTTGCCTTAGCATAATGAACAGGATAGTTCTTAACTCGTACCGGGGCGAGGTCTGTTAGCTTCATATCAAATTCTATCAGGTTGGTCATGCCAGGTTTATCCGTGAGTGTACTAGTGTGTTTTCTCCTTCTGTTGAACCCGTGCCTGCTGATCCTCCGTTAAAGTTGAACTAATCTGAACATCTTGATGAGTTTCGCACTGACGAAGAGGGTATTCACAGGAGGTCAGGGGTTCTGCCTCAGTTTCCGTCGCAATAGCCAGTGTCAGGAAATGTGCTGGTTCTGCACCTGGTCTTTCATAATATCGCTTCAGCAGGTTTATGTGGTAAATTTTCTGCTTCCCCTTTATGGCAATCTTGTAATTGGTGCGCGACATTTTCTCAACAATTTTATATGGACCTCTCCACCCGATTTGCAATTTATTATTGCTACTGGGCAGGAGTAATAATACCTGTTCTCCTACTTCTAGCTCCCTATCCTTCGCAGTGCGGTTGTAGTAACGCGCATGTTTACGACGGGCACGGCGTACATTTTCCTTTGCCAGTTCCCATCCTGTTTTAAGGCGTTGGGTCAACTCCTTCACGTATTGGGATGCAGAGGTGACCGTCTCATCAGCTTTATCATCTGTCCAAGTACGTAACAGTGCCTCTAAAGGTCCTTTTATAGGTCTACCAAACAGCAATGTGGCAGGAGCCATCCCAGTAGAATTGTGGGGTACTTCGCGGTAAGCAAATAGTGCTGCGGGTAAGTATTGATCCAGCTCTCTGGTTTTTCCTGCGCAAGTTTCCGAAGGATGGAAATAAGGGTCCCGTTAAACCGCTCCACCTGGCCATTTGCCTGGGGGTGGTAGGGAGAGGTGTGGATATGTCGGGCCTGAAATATCCTAAACACTTCCTCGGTGAGTTTTCCTCGGAATTGGGAACCATTATCTGTCAGGATCTGTGACGGAAACCCTAGCCGAGTAAATATGGTGAGCAGAGCCTCAGCAACATGCTTAGAATCACAGGCGGGCATAGCAATTGCCTCTGCCCACATGGAGCAACAATCCACTAACGTGAGTATATAACTGTTTCTCTTTTTGCTACGAGTAAGTGGACCCACAATATCCACCGCTACTCGTTCGAAGGGTGTGCCCAAGATTGGCATTTCTCCCAGAGTGGCTGGGGCCGTCCAGTGTTTCGGCGCTGTCCTCTGGCACTGCGGGCATGATTTCACATATCTCTGGATATCGGCGTTGATACCTGGCCAATAATAATGACATGAAATACGCTGAATCGTGGCACTTATGCCCATGTGGCCACTAAACGGAAGGGCATGGCCCATTTCTAGGACCTGGGCTCGGTATGCTGATGGAACCACAAGTTGCCCATGTTCCTGTCCTCCATTTCCTGCTTTCCGATGCAACAGCCCATTTTTCTTGTAGAAGTCTCCCTTTTGGAGAGGAGTGTGCGCTCTCGGTAGTTTTTTGTAGCAGGGTGCTAGAGATTGATCCTCCGTTTGTGCCTTTTTTAATTCCTCAGGAAGGATGTTGGGTGGGGATTCCAACTCCGTATTCCGTTTGGCCTGTCCTCTAGTGTGACAGCCGCCACAACCAGAGGGTGAATGGGTTCTCCCAAGAACACATACCTACACCCTAAGATCAAGGGATAAATAGGGTCGTCCAAGATCGCTGCACTGATTTCCCCAGTCACATATTTTGATTTGACCTTAATCTTGGCTATGGCCAAACGCATAGGTGCTGCACTTTTAGTAGGTCCTTGTATTTCTATAGTGTCTTCTGTCATCTGGTCAGGCTTGACTAGGGATGCACAGACAACTGCGTCGAATGCAAGGCCTGTATCATAAAGGCAGGTCACCTCTTGGTCATTTACGAGGACTGTCTCAACGACCGGGGGATGTCGGGGTTTGTCCAGAGGTTCTTCCGGTCCATTTCCCCTTGCGGCACTTTTACGTAAGCAGGCAGCATGATGAGGTGGGTTTTTCCGGTTGCACTCCTGCGTATTGTGGGTGATGGTTCTACAGTGCTTACACCATTTTTCCCCTTGCCTCTGCTGCTGGAAATTAGATCTCTGAGTAGTCTTGTAGTCTGGCTTGTCATGCTTTTTGAAGTTAGTATACGGTGGTTTCACTTGGGGGTCCATGTGTGACTGAGCGGTCTGTCTAGGTACGTAATCTGGTTGTTTCCGTCTGGGTGGTGGATTCTCTGATAGTGCTGCCTGATATCGTTCCGCTAACTGGACTATGGATTCTAAAGTGCTGGCCCCATTCTCTGTCAGGAATCTTCTCATGTCGGAAGTCATGGTGTCCTTCAGTTGTTCGATCATGACCATTTCCTTCAGGCCTTCCCAATCATGAGTAAAATTCCCTAGGGCACCCCACTTCTCCACGTAGGAATCCAGTCTCGCAGCAAACTGAGCAAAGTTCTCTCCGACTTCCCTCCTAGAGTTACGGCACCTCTTCCTATAGGCGTCAGCATGTAGCTCATAACGAACCAATAGTGCCTTTTTCAAAGAGTCGTAGTCATCCTGTAAACCTGGAGGAAGCTTGCTATACACGTCATAAGCAGTGCCTCTAAGCCCTTGCGACAGTTTCAGGTTCCATTTGCTCTTCTCCAAACCAAACGTGGTGGCAAACTTCTCAAATTTGTCGAGATACCTATCGATCGAGTCGGCTTTTTTCCGAAGAAAGCTTCAAATGGAAACGTCAAAGGTCCCAAAGTTGACATGAGTGAGGATGGCAAAGGTCCGGTGCCCCCTGCGTGCAAGGAGGGCATATCATCTGACCGTGGCGATAGGTTGCCTGAGGAGGTAGATGCGGTCGCACCGGCTACTGGTTCAACTCTTTGAGCTTGTCCCTGCATCTCTAACTGCTTCATCTTCAATGCATGCTCGCGTTCATCTCTCTCGCTTCTTTCTCTAGCGTCTACAGCTTTTATCCTCTCATCTATTTCTGCTAACTTTATTCGCTCTTCTCTTTCAGCTTTCGCTGTTTCTCGAGCGTAATACTTATCAGTCTCGACACTGACATAATTTGCAAGGTCCACCCCACTATAACCTAGATCTCGACCGGCCTCACCTAGTGCTGCCTTAAGCTTAACTATTTCAGCCATCTTTTGCAGTTAAAGTCCACACTGAGTAAGCTAGTGCTACCTTCCAATAGTATTTCTAGCAACAAGTAAATACTAATTATTTATCCGACTGCTGTAGAATGAAATTACTACAGTTATGGAGACTTAAGGTCTGTAATTCAATGAAATACAAAATCAAGAACTAACTTAATTAAACACAACATATATAAAGGGATTCACCAATCAATGCCTGAATTTCTAGAAAAAATGTTTTCTGTCTTTCTAGAGCTCACTGTGTGAAAATACATGTGTTAAAATGGTATACTGTAATGACTGAATGGATGATACTATCCCAGAGGTATGATAAAATACATAAGTTCAAATCCCGGACCGAGACACCAGTGTCACGTAGCGTTTAAAGGATAAGAGAATTATTTAGAGGAAATAATAGATCTGATGTGGAAGATTTGGCTCAAGGAATCCCTGCTGGGTTTTCCCACTTCCAAAGGGTGACGAAGAGGGTAAATTCTCCTAACTCGACAGGTCTGGAAAAGATTGTAAGGAGATATTTGGTCTCTCGCTACCGTCGTCCCCTTCTCAGTTATCTATTATTATTATTCTTTAAATTATATTATATTTTACGAGCCCCCCCTCCCTTATAAAGGAAGATAAACATAGACAATATTCAACATCTAATGGAAGGAACAAAGCGTGGGGTACAGTATATACACCCAATTGGTTTATTGCAATAAAGTGAATAGATGGTGAATGATAGTATTGTCGATGGAATTAGTGTCTGCTGTATGTATTATGTGTCTCACACTTCACGTGTTTTTCATCATGGATGACTAAACTTTGTGGCATTGATTAGGTGAGTTTCCTTTGTCGTGGACTTAGCTTTTCAGCCCCCGGCTGATAGTGAAGTGTGGTTAGTTCTCCGGTCTCCTGACGTTGCCCCGGTAGGTCTTGAATGGTTCGGATTTGCCTTCTCTGTGCTCGACTCCGTATTCTGCGCTGAGATTGGACTGTCGTGCAAGGCTCCACCATAGACTGAAGACAAATACGACGGCTCCATTAATTTTCTAGCTTTAGAAAGCAGTCTTTCCCTAAGCCGTCCCTCTGCCCGTCACCTCAGATTTTAGTCTCTAACATCATATGTCTAGAGTCTAATCTTGAATTCAAGTTTCTCCTGTCTGTCCTTTATTATATAACTCTGCCCCAGTGGCAGTATTATAATTCTTTAGACTGATTTATCGTCAGCTTAACCCGATGAATTATTATAAATGTCAGTTAAACCCACCAAATTTATCATAGAAATGTCGGCAACAGTATTCTAGTTCTGTGCCTCTAGCCTAATCGTCATGTCATTATGATGAAATTAACAAATAATTGGACATCCGTGTTTTAGAATTGTCTGACAACATTATCACACACTTCATGTCTGGTCGCATCGTCATATAATTTATAATGAATATATGTCACGGTCTGTCAACATTATCGTTAATATTAATTTCCGTTAGTCTAAACGTCGGGTCGAAAATAATCAAATAATATGGAAATTAATAGCTATATATATATATATATTCCCGTTATACATTATTATGAACATGTACATATCCCGTGGGATCATAAAATATACCCGATCACATGTGGCTGGATGTGATCGTAAAACAAAAATATGAATAAAGTAAACATACCAATCTTGCGTCGATTTTGCAAGGTACTACACATTTCATCACATTATATTCTAGCGAGATTTCACTTACCTACTCAAAGATGGACGCTAACCCGCAATTAGACACGTGGCTTCAGTGCTTTTAATGCGAGAATTCGCCGATAATTGGGTTAGACCTAGCTGTCTCAAGGGTTCCGGGCAAGTGAAGATTGCCCGTGTTTGGCGCACTTTTAGCGGGACATTTCCGCTTGGACACGTGATCCATAGCGTGCATCATGTGACATTAGCGTCAAATAAACGCTCCAATCAATAGCGTTAAAAGTCACGTGGGGTCTTCCTAAAGTGGCATAAACTGGTTTTATCAGCTTAAGCAGTCTTAAATTAAAACAGGTTCCTAGCTACCGAGGTCATTGGTCAACAATGACGTCGTATCTAAAAATAGCGAGGAGGAAATACTGAATGCTAGGAGAATTTCCGCCAGTGACAATTCCCGGGACTTTGCGATCATGCATTGAGGATGAGAAAAAAAACGATGTCCGTAAATAATAAAAAAAATGAAGAGAAGATTGGGCAAGTTGTCACAACATGACTGATTGGCTTACATGTTTTAGTTACCCACTTGGTTGTAAACTTTAACATGACTGATTGGCTAACATTTTTTAGTTACCCACTTGGTTGTAAACTTTAACATGACTGATTGGCTTACATGTTTTAGTTACCCACTTGGTTGTAAACTTTAACATGACTGATTGGCTTACATGTTTTAGTTACCCACTTGGTTGTAAACTTTAACATGACTGATTGACTAACATGTTTATGTTTTAGCTATCCACTTGGTTGTAAACTTTAACATGACTGACTTACATGTTTTAGTTACTCACTTGGTTGTAAACTTTAACTTGACTGATTGACTTACATGTTTTAGTTACTCACTTGGTTGTAAACTTTAACATGACTGATTGACTTACATGTTTTAGTATTTCTAGAGGTAATAAAAAAAATGATGCGTACACAAGTGAAACAAACCACATGATAGTCTTACAAGGCAATCCTTGCTCTGGATTCACACAGATGTAAAAATACATGGAGGAGGGAATCCTCTGAAACAGCAGACATGGACAAACTTGGAACAGATCACACAGGACTGGAAGGCTTGGTAAAGGCTTGTTGATGACCTTTGCTCTAACAAAGAGTTCAAGGGGCATTGTTATGGTGTTTTACCTTGACACACAGCATAATCCCAAGTTCATGGGCAATGCCAGGAAACAGGTATCCAGTATAACACACAGTCAGACAAACAAGCTTGGTTCATCAAATCATCGAGTTGGTTACAGCCTAACCACATTCATACATGCCACATGCTATGGTTTACCCATAATCCATACAAGGTGTTTGCGTTTTCAGATGTGTACGTCCTGTACATAATTCTGTACAGGTTTTTTTCACCTAATTATTAACTATATATAAATCGATCGTCTTGCGCTACACCATAGCCGATATCTGCGTCGTGAGATTCGGCTAGAAGTTAGGCTATGTGAATAAAAAATCAACCATAAAAATCAAGCTTTTTTATTTTTATTTTTTTCCTTCTTCTGGCGAGGCGCATTCCTTTCAACCTATTTGGTTAAATCAAAGTGCATTTACCATCCAAAAAAAAAAGCCGACTCTGTTGACTGCTAACCCGATCAGCCTTGATAGATACTAAGCCCTGAAAAGGACCAACATTATCTATCTGCTAGCATAAAGCCCTAAAAAGGACTCGCCAGCTACGCCAACGCCCAAGCTAGTCTGCGTCTAAATCAAGCTGCCTATTTAAAAATTTTTGCAGGATTTGCGAGGGTCCGCGTGGTGTGTCGTTCATTCATAACTTTTCGCTAATGCTGACGGCAACGAGCACGTTACTAATTATTTTAACGATTATGTCGCATTGAGCATAATTTATTATTTACAGCTGCTTATAAGCACCAAAAAAAAAAAGTGGATAACACTACATATTACTTGATTTCACTAAAACTTGTAGAATCTGCATAAGAAATTTACATATTAATAATAATATAAAAAGAAATATGAAGCTGGGAAAAAAAATAACAAAAGCATCTTAACCCGATCAGAGCCTCTGGGAAAGTTTTTTTGGTATTACTTCTCTGCGTTTTAATTTCCTTTCTTTAGAATCATTCTAATTTTTCTTTGGTGGATATTTCATTATTACGATCAACCAGTGAGTTATTTTATTAAATAATTAATTACTATTAATGGATGTCATATTGATGGTTGAAACTATTCATATGGGTATTTAAATGCCAATTAGGCTAAAATGGCTATTTTCATTTTTGAAGTTCAGTAGAGAATAAATTACGCTAGCACCAGTTTATATTTTCGAAGCAAATTATAAGCTTTTTTATTTTTTTTAATTTATATGATAATGTGATTTTATTATTTTTAAAATTACATCAAATATTTATTGAACTAATTCTAAACCGCCCTAGAAACCTCCCCATTCCATTTCATATAACCGGATAATATAGTTTAGTTCAATTGTTCTCTTTGCAATAATAATAATAATGAAGTAGTAAAATACATCGGATTCGTGGACTACGAAAAGGCATTTGACAGTGTAGACCGAGAATCGCTTTGGAAATTGATGAGGCATTATGGAGTTCCCATGAAGATCATTAACTTAATAAAGAAGACCTATGAAGACATGACATGCAGAGTTCTTCATGAAGGACAACTTACAGAACCATTTAGGATGGAGTGAGACAGGGATGCCGCTTATCTCCATTTCTTTTCTTACTAGCAATAGATTAGGTTATGAAAACATTGACATCACACAACAGAAATGGAATCCAGTGGAATCTGACTAAACAGCTTGATGATCTGTTTTGTTACCGAAATAAATGAACTACATCACAGGATTCCCCCAGATCTAGGCGAATCCAATGATGTATAATACGTAGGGGTGTAAGCTTGGTTGCTATGGAAGAAACTAGGTCTAATTAGACATATTTTCTCAAGTTTGAGAAAATTTCTCCACACCATACCTTTTTTCAAAGTCAAAATACATATTGTTAGAATGCATTTTGACATTTAATTCTGTTATATTTAGATTCAGGAGATGCTAAAGTATCAGAAAATGGACTAATCCCAAAATCCTTAATTTTTTTATTTTGACGAAAATTTAATTCCCGCTCCTCCCCTTAAGAAGAAAGGAAAGATGGAAGGAACATGATAGCCAATAAGGAAGCTGCAGCACATGAAGCTATGATAATAATAGAGTCTAATAAAATAAATCATAGAATACCCCACTCACCTCCTCATCAAGATACTCCATGCCATCCTCATCCTCCTTCTCCGCATCCTCCCTCTCTTTTGCAGCAGAGATTGGTTGCCGAAAATTTGGAGTTTGGTGAGTCAGAGAAGCCAGCTCAGACAGATCTTGGCGACCTGAATGGAAAAATGTGACCATTAAAATCACGTTCTAACATCTGACTCTTAATAACCAGCAAATAACTTTTAGTTTGATGTCAAAGAAGACAGGCTAAATTCACTAGTCACATATTGGGAAGATGAAGACATATGTACACTTAAGTAACATGATATAGGCTTGCTTATTTTGTTGATCTGTTAGTAATTATTCAATAGTACAAACTATGACAGGAAACACAACATGACTGGTTGTCAGCACACAGCAAACATTCTAGTGACAACACAGTGGTAGGCGCACAATGCAGTCAGCTATGTTGCATGACATGTGACTTCTTAAGATAGTGATGATTCAATCCTTTCAGTATCAGAAGCTGTGATGAATCAATCATCTTCTTTGTGTGAGAAGTTGTGATGATTCAATCATTTTAGCATGTTGAAAAATACAGCCTAGAAAATGGAGCTGTATTACTCAAATAAAGCAACCTTTATTCTTATCCGATTTAGATCAAATCTGAAATTGGTTGGCAAATTTTTGCATCTTAAATAACTTGTCGTCGACATATGCGTTAATAATTGTGGTTATCTATTATATATATTAAAAGAATGACGTCATGGAGATAGCCTTCATGAAGTGAGTCCAGATAGAATTAGTGACAGAAATGACGGGGCCTGGTTTCTTAGCGATGGTAATCAAGATCTAAAAAAATATTGACGCAAGTAAGTTACTAGTTTCTGCCATCAATGGTACCTATACCTTGTAGCGGTATGGCAGCTTGCGTACCCTGACAATCCCCAGAGCTATGCCAGTGGGAGTTTTACTCCTGGTAGGTTCAACCAAGCTGGACTGGTCTGTGTGGGTAGGGGTCAGACAAAAGCTGGTACCCTGGTCCTCCAGGTTGGGGGTTTTAGCATAGGGCTGACACCCCTGTCTATGTAAAAAAATAATGAAGTTACGGAAACAACATCAAATGAACAAACTTTGCTGCGGGATGGACATTCGGAGTCTGTGGCTCGTATGGCTGTCAGTGGTGAAAGCCGAAAGGAAGCCACTGACATGAAAACTGATGTCCTGACCGCAAAACAGGATACAAGAATAGGATTTTGGAATGTCAGGACAATGTACGAGACAGGTAAACTAAGACAGGTCATGGCAGAAATGAGAAACTATAGGTTACACATCCTGGGGATAAGCGAGAGCAGATGGACAGGGGCAGGAAAAGTTAAAACAGCAACAGGAGAAACAGTACTTTACTCTGGAAGAGAGGATGGACAGCACAGTGAAGGCGTAGCCATTATTCTACAGAAAGGGATAGAAAGGACATTACTGGAATGGAAACCCATCAACAACAGACTGATACGATTGAGATTGAGAGGGAGATTCACCAACACTACAATAATACAATGCTACGCACCAACGAATGATAGCGATGAGGAGGTCAAGGATGAATTCTATCAACAACTGCAGAAAGAAATGGAGGACACACCTAGATATGATCTTGTTATAGTAATGGGAGACCTCAATGCGAAAGTTGGTACACACAATACATATAATGAAAGAACAATGGGGAAATGCGGCAGCGGAATAGCAAACGAAAATGGGGATAAGCTAATAAGTTTCTGTAGCATTAACAACCTGGTCATTGGAGGAACACTTTTCCCACATAAGGAAATTCACAAGTTAACATGGGAATCACCAAATGGTCGGGACAGAAACCAGATAGACCACATCATGGTTAACGGTAGATGGAGACATGCATTACAAGATGTGAAGGTAAGAAGAGGTGCAGATGTGGGAAGCGATCACCATTTAGTTGTAGCAAAACTGAAAGTGAAACTCAGAACGGCTGGACCAACTGTAACTACACAGAAAAGGTTCGACATCAGCAAATTGAAGGACCCCCTTACCAGAAAAGCTTTTGCGGCCGACATTAAGAAACGATATCAATTTGCAAAAAGCCAGGAAAAGACATTGACTGATGATATAGACCAGAATTTTAACACCATTTCAACAATATATAAGGAAAGTAGCAAATCATGCTTAGGATTCCAGGAAAGGAAGAAGCAAGACTGGATAACACCAGAAACACTAAACACCATAAAGATGAGAAAGGAAATGAAAAGAAAGAAAACAGAAGCGAAGTCCCCCAGGTTAAAGCAACTATATAGCGAACAGTACAGTCAACTGGACAGGGAAGTTAAACGCCAAACCCGAGCCAACAAAAGGAATTTCCTAGACGATCTTGCAAAACAGGCAGAAGAGGCAGCACTGAGAAATGAACAAAGCACAGTATACAAAATAACTAAATTCATCAGCGGAAAACAAGGTGCAAACAATATTACATTAGTAAGAGATAAGCAAGGAAATCTCATCAAGACAGCAGAGGGACAGGAAACAAGATGGGCAGAGCACTTCAGAGAAACTCTGAACAAGGAAATACCAGAGACACAATTGAATGTTCCTGAGGCTGAAAACGATCTAGATGTAAATACAGACATTCCACGAAAAGAAGAAATCATCACAGCAATCAAAGGGTTAAAGAACGGTAAAGCTCCGGGCCATGATAACTTAAATGCAGAGCTATTTAAGACAGACCCTGAGCTAGCAGCAGAACTATTAGAACCACTATTTGCACAAGTGTGGAAAACGGGGACAACACCATCAGAGTGGAACAAAGGAATAATTGTCAAATTGCCCAAGAAGAGAGATCTTTCAGACTGCAATAATTGGACAGCAATCACTCTTCTCTCAGTTCCCAGCAAAATACTAGGCAGGATAATTATACAGAGAATTTCAAAGGCAGTAGACTACAAACTGAGGAAAGAACAAGCAGGATTTAGAAAGAACAGAAGATGTGTAGACCATATATTCACTCTCAGGAACATTATAGAGCAGTGCTCAGAATGGCAAAGACAGCTTTACATAAATTTTGTTGATTTTGAAAAGGCTTTTGACAGCATACATAGGGACAGTTTATGGAAAATACTGAGGGCTTATGGAATTCCAAGCTGCATAGTGTCAATCATAAAAAGCCTCTATGCCAACTTTACGTGTAGTGTTGGGCAGAGCAACCTAACCTTCGAGGTGAAGACAGGAGTACGACAGGGATGCCCCTTATCAACCACTCTATTTTTTAACAGTCATAGACTGGGTGATGCGCCAGACAACAGAGGGCAGTCCAAGAGGAATAAGATGGACTACATTTTCAACATTGGAAGATCTGGAATATGCAGATGACATTGCACTGCTGGCACATTCACATCAACACATCCAGGAAAAAAACGGATAGACTTAATAAATTTAGCCAGCAGGTGGGCTTGAACATCAATTTAAAGAAGTCTGAGGTCATGACGCTCAATGTGAGCAACCCTGAGCCCATATCAGTAAGGAATCAGCAACTGGTACAGACAGATACCTTCACATACCTAGGAAGCATAGTAACACCAGACGGTGGGGCAGGCAAAGACATCAACATCAGAATGAATAAGGCAAGAACAGCCTTCTTTAGCCTAAATAACATCTGGAAGTCCTCCCAATACAGCACAAGCACAAAATTAAGATTATACCAGAGTTGCGTGCTTTCTGTGCTTCTCTATGGTGCGGAATGCTGGAGAGTCACAGAGAAGGAAATGTCAAAATTATCCTCTTTTCACACAACATGCCTAAGAAAAATTCACTGAATCTTTTGGCCGAATACCATCACCAACCAAGATCTGCTTACTCGTAGCAAGCAAGAGGACATGCATACCATCATAGCTGGCAGACGCTGGAGCTGGGTTGGTCATGTCCTCAGAAGAGACCCCGAAGCCATCACAAGAACAGCTAATCTTTGGACCCCTGAAGGAAAGCGAAAGAGAGGCCGACCAAAAACAACTTGGCGGAGGACTGTGGAGGCTGAGATGCAAAGAATGAACCAGAGTTGGGGCACTGTACGAAGGATGGCCACCGACCGTGCAAAGTGGAATCAGTTTGTTGTTGCCCTACAAGACGCCACTAGGCGTGATGGCCACTGACTGCTTTGACGGTCGGTGGTTAAGGATCGAAGAAGAAGAGAAGTTACTAGTTTAGACAAAAGCAGCTTAGCTTCAAGATACTAAATGGAGGCAGTCTCTCCGAGGTTGTCAACTGTGATGGTTCCATACCTCTTCCAATATTCGTGATGAAGTGAAGCAGGATCTATATAATCCCTCTACCAGAAGTGGTCAACGACTACTGAGTCATAACTGGTGGGGACCTTGTATGGTCTTTCCGACTGAAGCATGGAACATATAAAGGACTTGTGTTCAAAAGATACGTTTGGTTCACATATGTCAACATGTGAGTACACGGTTTTTCTTAAACTCCACAGGCTGCCTCGTTAGTAAGAATTATTTTAGCAGAAACGTAGATGACCTCTAGACTGGGAGAAATATAGTTTAGAAGATTCGACCAGACATGCTGAGTACCAGTCTTAGACATTTGACCATAAAACTCAGACTATTTGTTTCCTCCAAGTTCCAATAACAGAAGTACAAAGAAATTATATTCAGAATTAGACCTGAATAAAAACTCATAGAGGAAATGATTGACCGTCATATATCCAGACGTCCAAAAAAACTATATAAGAATTTATTTCACCAATTGACCACATAATTTCATGCATTTTGCCTACAAGAAAGAAAGAAAGAAGACTCCTGAAAATAAAAGCAAATAAAGAAAACAAATTAGAACTTATACCAATGATCTTTACAAGTTGAAAAGTCGTTCAGTTGAAGATTTTTCTGTTCTTTTTGATTTGTCAATTGAGATATTAAATCCGATAATTTAATCACTACACTTCGAAGATAGAAAATGCCCTGTCATAGATCAGTGATTGGCCAATTATGGCAGATACGACATTGTTCCAGGTAATAAGTTCCACTAACATTCACTATCAACGATTCAATAAGGCCCGTTACAGGTGATTAGTTCAACTAACATTCACTATCAACGATTTACTAAGGCCCGTTCCAGTTAATAAGTTCCACTAACATTCACTTTCAACGATCACTATGGCCCTGGCTCTGGAGATCTATCCAACCAGTTATGACAGAGGCTAACATTTAAGATCATGCGCCCTGTCACATAAGAAAATGTACCAAAATCAGTCCAGTAGTTCTCAAGCTGTTTCATAAATGGAAGGGCTAAGTGAAAGTAGTGCATCTTCTGCAATTGTCAACTGGTTCAAGAATAAGGCTTTATTAAATTGTTGGAAACAAGTTCTTCTGTTTGAACATAATGTTGAAGCAGATTACAGCCTAAGTAAAGTCCAGGTTTTTTAACTAGAATTAAGGCAAGTACTTTAAGAATGAGAAATGAACGCAGAAGAAAGTGTGCCAAATCTAATAAAGCTACAGTTGTCAGTGAGAGGCCTGAGAATAAGTGGGCCAGTGACATTACCATTTATATAGTCAAAATAAGACAAACCCAGCAGCCAGCTACTACATAAGGTCACAGTTTGTCTTATTCTTTCAGGTCACAGGACCCGTACGAGAGAAAATGTACTGATAAATACAAAAGTTTTACTGGACAAATGCACTGATAAATACAAAAGTTCTACTGCAGAAAATACACTGATAAATTCAAGAAGAGTTTGTAAAACAATCACCAATAAGTATGTATGCATCCTGTGGCCAGTCTGATGGTGGCTGAGCTCGACACAACAAGCAGGCCTCTCTCATTGGCAGACTTATTCCAATGGGCATGTAATCCAAGTCACGTTGAGTTATATCTGAAATAAGGTTCAGGGTGAGACAACTATCGTCAGTCTTTGACAAAAATCTAACATTCATTTTTTCTTTAAAAATCATCTTGTGAACTTTACTTTGACTATATCCTGAGAAATGTCAGAGTTATGTCACTGAATCAATGATAAGAACTAAAAGAATTCTGTTAATTGATCACTGCCAGAAACTAAAAGATTTATGTTATACTGACAACTTGGAAAGTTGGAGTATCAGTACAGGTCCTAACCTCTTATCTGAACACGAGAAATCTAAATATTCTGAAAATTGAATGTTTCTTTAGGATACTTTTTAAATCACAATTTGGATGGCTTGGGCTACTTTCGGCAAATACTGTATATGCTACTTTATAATCACGTTTTGGGCGTTATCTGACAAATCCCAATTTCCTAAATATCCCAGTTCCCATTTATATGGGATAAGAGGTTATGGACCTGTTGCTGGGATATTAAGCTCTGTCATGTTATAGATGCTGATAACTTGAGCTCTGTCATATTATAGGTGCTGATAACTTGAGCTCTGTCATATTATAGGTGCTGATAACTTGAGCTCTGTCATATTATAGGTGCTGATAACTTGAGCTCTGTCATATTATAGGTGCTGATAACTTGAGCTCTGTCATATTATAGGTGCTGATAACTTGAGCTCTGTCATATTACAGGTGCTGATAACTTGAGCTCTGTCATATTATAGGTGCTGATAACTTGAACTCTGTCATATTATAGGTGCCGATAACTTGAGCTCTGTCACATTATAGGTGCTGATAACTTGAGCTCTGTCATATTATAGGTGCTGATAACTTGAGCTCTGTCATATTATAGGCGCTGATAACTTGAGCTCTGTCATGTTATAGGTGCAGATGACTTGAGCTCTGTCATATTATAGGTGCTGATAACTTGAGCTCTGTCATATTATAGGCGCTGATAACTTGAGCTCTGTCATGTTATAGGTGCAGATGACTTGAGCTCTGTCATATTATAGGTGCTGATAACTTGAGCTCTGTCATATTATAGGTGCTGATAACTTGAGCTCTGTCATATTATAGGTGCAGATGAGCTGTCAAATTATAGGTGCTGATAACTTGAGCTCTGTCATATTATAGGTGCTGATAACTTGAGCTCTGTCATATTATCATCATCATCATCTCAGCCCGTAACCCGTCATGGGTCGTAGGGGTGCCATGGTGGAAGCATCAGCAGACAGGGTCCTCCACTGCTCTCTATCCTCAGCAATGCGTACAAGTGTGGAAAAACCGTGTCCTGCCCATTCTTTGATGTTATCAGCCCAGGATTTTCTCTGCCTTCCTCTTCTCCGTTTACCTTCGACCTTCCGTTTACTTGAGCTCTGTCATGTTATAGGTGCAGATGACTTGAGCTCTGTCATATTATAGATGCTGATAACTTGAGCTCTGTCATATTATAGGTGCTGATAACTTGAGCTCTGTAATATTATAGGCACTGATAACTTGAGCACTGTCATGTTATAGGTGCAGATGACTTGAGCTCTGTCATATTATAGGTGCTGATAACTTGAGCTCTGTCATATTATAGGTGCTGATAACTTGAGCTCTGTCATATTATAGGCGCTGATAACTTGAGCTCTGTCATATTATAGGTGCAGATAAGCTGTCAAATTATAGGTGCTGATAACTTGAGCTCTGTCATATTATAGGTGCTGATAACTTGAGCTCTGTCATATTATAGGTGCTGATAACTTGAGCTCTGTCATATTATAGGTGCTGATGAGCTGTCATGTTATAGGTGCAGATGAGCTGTGATGTTATAGGTGCAGATGAGCTGTCATGTTATAGGTGCTGATAACTTGAGCTCTTTCATATTATAGGTGCAGATGAGCTGTCATGTTATAGGTACAGATGAGCTGTCATGTTATAGGTGCAGATGAGCTGTCATGTTATAGGTGCAGATGAGCTGTCATGTTATAAGTGCTGATAACTTGAGCTCTGTCATATTATAGGTGCAGATTAGCTGTCATGTTATAGGTGCAGATGAGCTGTCATGTTATGGGTGCAGATGAGCTGTCATGTTATAGGTGCAGATGAGCTGTCATGTTATAGGTGATGATAACTTAAGCTCTGTCATATTTTAGGTGCTGATGAGCTGTCATATTATAGGTGCTGATGAGCTGTCATATTATAGGTGCTGATGAGCTGTCATGTTATAGGTGCTGATGAGCTGTCATGTTATAGGTGCTGATGAGCTGTCATGTTATAGGTGCTGATAACTTGAGCTCTGTCATATTATAGGTGCTGATGAGCTGTCATATTATAGGTGCTGATGAGCTGTCATATTATAGGTGCTGATGAGCTGTCATGTTATAGGTGCAGATGAGCTGTCATGTTATAGGTGCTGATGAGCTGTCATATTATAGGTGCTGATGAGCTGTCATGTTATAGGTGCAGATGAGCTGTCATGTTATAGGTGCTGATGAGCTGTCATGTTATAGGTGCTGATGAGCTGTCATGTTATAGGTGCTGATGAGCTGTCATATTATAGGTGCTGATGAGCTGTCATGTTATAGGTGCAGATGAGCTGTCATGTTATAGGTGCTGATGAGCTGTCATATTATAGGTGCTGATGAGCTGTCATATTATAGGTGCTGATGAGATGTCATGTTATAGGTGCTGATGAGCTGTCATGTTATAGGTGCAGATGAGCTGTCATGTTATAGGTGCTGATGAGCTGTCATATTATAGGTGCTGATGAGCTGTCATGTTATAGGTGCAGATGAGCTGTCAAATTATAGGTGCTGATAACATGAGCTGTCAAATTATAGGTGCTGATGAGCTCTGTCAAATTATAGGTGCTGATAACATGAGCTGTTATATTATAGGTGCAGATGAGCTGTCAAATTATAGGTGCTGATAACATGAGCTGTCAAATTATAGGTGCTGATAACATGAGCTGTCATATTATAGGTGCAGATGAGCTGTCAAATTATACGTGCTGATAACATGAGCTGTCAAATTATAGGTGCTGATAACATGAGCTGTCAAATTATAGGTGCTGATAACATGAGCTGTCATATTATAGGTGCAGATGAGCTGTCAAATTATAGGTGCTGATAACTTGAGCTCTGTCATATTATAGGTGCTGATAACTTGAGCTCTGTCATTTTATAGGTGCTGATAACTTGAGCCCTGCCATATTATAGGTGCTGATAACTTGAGCTCTGTCATTTTATAGGTGCTGATAACTTGAGCTCTGTCATATTATAGGTGCTGATAACTTGAGCTCTGTCATTTTATAGGTGCTGATAATTTGAGCTCTGTCATATTATAGGTGCTGATAACTTGAGCTCTGTCATATTATAGGTGCTGATAACTTGAGCTCTGTCATATTATAGGTGCTGATAACTTGAGCTCTGTCATATTATAGGTGCTGATAACTTGAGCTCTGTCATATTATAGGTGCTGATAACTTGAGCTCTGTCATATTATAGGTGCTGATAACTTGAGCTCTGTCATATTATAGGTGCTGATAACTTGAGCTCTGTCATATTATAGGTGCTGATAACTTAAGCTCTGCCATATTATAGGTGCTGATAACTTGAGCTCTGTCATATTATAGGTGCTGATAACTTGAGCTCTGTCATATTATAGGTGCTGATAACTTAAGCTATGCCATATTATAGGTGCTGATAACTTGAGCTCTGTCATATTATAGGTGCTGATAACTTGAGCTGTGTCATATTATAGGTGCTGATAACTTGAGCTCTGTTATTTTATAGGTGCTGATAACTTGAGCTCTGCCTTATTATAGGTGCTGATAACTTGAGCTCTGCCATATTATAGGTGCTGATAACTTGAGCTCTGTCATTTTATAGGTGCTGATAAGTTGAGCTCTGCCATATTATAGGAGCTGATAACTTGAGCTCTGTCATTTTATAGGTGCTGATAACTTGAGCTCTGCCATATTATAGGTGCTGATAACTTGAGCTGTCATATTATAGGTGCTGATAACTTGAGCTCTGCCATATTATAGGTGCTGATAACTTGAGCTCTGCCATATTAAAGGTGCTGATAACCTGAGCTCTGTCATATTATAGGCACTGATAACTTGAGCTCTGCCATATTATAGGTGCTGATAACTTGAGCTCTGTCATATTATAGGTGCTGATAACTTGAGCTCTGTTATTTTATAGGTGCTGATAACTTGAGCTCTGCCTTATTATAGGTGCTGATAAATGGAGCTCTGCCATATTATAGGTGCTGATAACTTGAGCTCTGCCATATTAAAGGTGCTGATAACTTGAGCTCTGTCATATTATAGGCACTGATAACTTGAGCTCTGCCATATTATAGGTGCTGATAACTTGAGCTCTGTCATATTATAGGTGCTGATAACTTGAGCTCTGTTATTTTATAGGTGCTGATAACTTGAGCTCTGCCTTATTATAGGTGCTGATAAATGGAGCTCTGTCATGTTATAGGTGCTGATAACTTGAGCTCTGCCATATTATAGGTGCTGATAACTTGAGCTCTGTCATTTTATAGGTGCTGATAACTTGAGCCCTGCCATATTATAGGTGCTGATAACTTGAGCTCTGTCATTTTATAGGTGCTGATAACTTGAGCTCTGCCATATTATAGGAGCTGATAACTTGAGCTCTGTCATTTTATAGGTGCTGATAACTTGAGCTCTGCCATATTATAGGTGCTGATAACTTGAGCTGTCATATTATAGGTGCTGATAACTTGAGCTCTGCCATATTATAGGTGCTGATAACTTGAGCTCTGCCATATTATAGGTGCTGATAACCTGAGCTCTGTCATATTATAGGCACTGATAACTTGAGCTCTGCCATATTATAGGTGCTGATAACTTGAGCTCTGTCATATTATAGGTGCTGCTAACATGAGCTCTGTCATTTTATAGGTGCTGATAACTTAAAGAGTCATGTTATTTTATCAGTGCTGGGAACTTTTAATTCTGCTGTATTGTCAGTGCTGGGAACTTTGAATTTTGTTGTATTGTCAGTGCTGGGAACTTTGAATTTTGTCAGTGCTGGGAACTTTGAATTCTGTCATATTGTCAGTGCTGGGAACTTTGAATTCTGTCATACTGTCAGTGCTGGGAACTTTGAATTCTGTCATATACTTGAGCTGTCAAATTATAGATGCTGATAACTTAAAGAGTCATGTTATTTTATCAGTGCTGGGAACTTTGAATTCTGTTGTATTGTCAATGCTGGGAACTTTGAATTTTGTTGTATTGTCAGTGCTGGGAACTTTGAATTCTGTCATATTGTCAGTGCTGGAACTTGAGTTCTGTTATACTGTCAATGCTGGGAACTTGAGTTCTGTCATATTGTCAGTGCTGGGAACTTTGAATTCTGTCATATTATCAGTGCTAGGAACTTTGAATTCTGTCATATTGTCAGTGTTTGGAACTTTGAATTATGTCATATTGTCAGTGCTGGGAACTCGAGTCTGTCACACTACCGGTGATGCATGCATGCACAAAGCTATTTCATAATGTCATTGTTGAGAAGTTGCAGAGTTATGTGACAACATCATCATGGCTGACAACTTACTCAGTTGTGTCATAGTTAAGACCAGTCTCTCAGGCTGAGAGTAGCCGGGTAACAAGCCCAAACTCTTGGACGTTGACAATGATAATGATGAGTCAGCTGTTGGTGCTCTGTGTCCTGGGGAGATGAGAGATAATTGTTGACAAACTGCCAGACAAATAGCTTTAAATACCAGTTACATGGTCACACATCAATGATACTATAGGGCACGAGAAATAGGATGACAGCCTATAAGTGGAGATACCATACTGTCATGTCATCCTTTAAGTGGAGATACCATACTGTCATGTCATCCTTTAAGTGGAGATAACATACTGTCATGTCATCCTTTAAGTGGAGATACCATACTGTCATGTCATCCTTTAAGTGGAGATACCATACTGTCATGTCATCATTAGTGAGGATACCATACTGTTATGTCATCCTAAGTGGAGATACCATACTGCCAAGTCATCCTAAGTGGATATACCATACTGTCATGTCATCATTAGTGGGGATACCATACTGTCATGTCATCCTTTAAGTGGAGATACCATACTGTCATGTCATCTTTAGTGGGGATACCATACTGTCATGTCATCCTTAGTGCAGATACCATACTGTCAAGTCATCCTTAGTGGAGATACCATACTGTCAATCATCCTAAGTGGCGATACCATACTGTCAAGTCATCCTAAGTGGAGATACCATACTGTCATGTCATCCTTTAAGTGGAGATACCATACTGTCAAGTGTTCCTTAGAGGAGATACCATACTGTCATCCTTAGTGGAGATACCATACTGTCATATCATCCTAAGTGGAGATACCTGTCATGTCATCCTAAGTGGAGATACCATACTGTCATGTCATCCTTAGTGGAGATACCATACTGTCATGTCATCCTTAGTGGAGATACCATACTGTCATGTCATCCTTAGTGGAGATACCATACTGTCATCCTAAGTGGAGATACCATACTGTTATGTCAGAAAATGTTAACAGAAAATGCTAGTAGTAACCAAAGAGATTATTATATATATATATGTAAAGCCTAATTCTAAGTACAGTAGAACTCCATTTATCCGAACCCCAATTATCCGAACACCCAATTATCCGAACACTTTTTCCAGAGAAAAAAAAATCAGGCTCCACCAGTCACGTTAGACTACATTTCTGAATATTTTGATGCGGCATGCTTCAAATGTGTGCGAACAATTTGTAGAGGATGGGATGGGCTAATGGTCGGTCGCTTACGTACAGGAAGACAGTTAGATCATAAAGTCAGTTAATATCTGGTTTACCAATCCAGTGTACGTGTGCGTTCTAGGCAGAACACTGGCGCTAAACAGACAGTTCAACTTAAAATAATTGTGTCTGCTACTACAGCAGAGTAATTTTGGTGTACAAGTATTTCTCTGTGCGATATGGCATCTTCCAGTAGGCCTAAAGCATATAAAAGGAACCGCAATGTTTTGTCAATTGAAATGAAAACAGAAATTATCAAGAGACTAGGAAAAGGTGAAACTGTGTCTTCACTTGCGAGGATTTTCAATGTTGGGAAAGCTACCGTCTCTGACATCAAAAGTAACAAGGATAAAATTATGAGTTTTGCATCGAAACTGGATAGTGAAAATGGGTCGAAGAAACGTAAAACCATGAGAAATGCGAAAGATTTGAAATTGGAAGAGGCTTTGTATATATGTTTTGTGCAAAGAAGAAGCAAAGGGGAACCTATCTCTGGCTCTCTATTGTGTGAAAAGGCACTTCAGTTCAACAATCAACTTGACGGTCCTCATGACTTTAAGGCTAGCCAGGGATGGTTAAGAAACTTTAAATCTCGTCATGGCATACGAGAATTGGAGATTCAAGGGGAATCTTTATCTCGCGATGCAACTCGCGCTGAAAATTTTAAAGAAACATTCTTGGCTTTTTTGGAAGAAGAAGGTTATTCACTCGATGATGTGTATAATGCCGATGAGACTGGCTTATACTGGAAATCATTGCCTCAAAAATCACTTGCATCTCAGCGCGAAGCAGCTGCCCCTTGGTTTAAAAAGTGCAAAGAGAGAGTAACAATTTTGGTAGCCGCGAATTGCAGTGGAAGTCATCGTTTACCGGTGCTAATGATCGGCAAAGCCAAAATAAACCACGCTGTTTAAAGAATGTGACATGTCTCCCATTGTGCTACAAAGCACAGAAGAGTGCTTGGATGAATAGTGACATATTTCTTGATTGGTATACAAATCAGTTCATCCCAAATGTGAAGAGGTTGAGAGAACAAGAAAAGAAAACTGGAAAAGTAATTCTTCTACTGGACAATGCACCATCTCATCCAGAGACGGATACATTGAATGCAGTTGATGCAAATTTTAAAGTAATTTTTCTGCCTCCCAATGTAACAGCACTGATTCAACCAATGGATCAGGGTGTTATAGCAAAACTTAAAAAGATGTACAAGAAGGAAGTCATGCGTCGTTTATTGTTGGCTGAAGATGAAGAAAGTGTGGTGGCGTTTTCTAAAAAGCTTAATCTCAAAGACTGCTGCTATATGTTAGCTGATGCTTGGACCACCCTGTCACAAGATAATCTCAACAAGGCTTGGAATAGATTGCTTGGGAAAAAAGGAGGCAATGAAACTACTGCAGTGGACACAAATGATGATTGTATAAATGAAGTTGTGGAACTGTTTCAAGCAATGCCCGGATTTTTGGACTGTGACAAAGATGATGCACACTTGTGGCTAGAAGATGATAATGATTCTGGTTTTCAGTTTTTGAATGACGAAGAAATGTTGTCTTTTGTGCAAGAAGAAAACCAAATACATGTAGTGACCGATGATGAAGACTCCTCAGAAGTACATGATGTACTTGTAAATTATGAAGAAAAACCAAAACGTCCACCAAGTCCTGAAGAGGCCTTTATAGCACTAGAAACCGCGATGGCTTTGTACGAGCAAGAAGATGACAGCTGTTCTACACAGCTTCTGCTGTTGAAGAGAATGCGGGACTTAGCAGCCAAAAGGAGACTATCCAGTTTGGTGCAAAAGAGGATTCCTCATTATTTTAAATAGTGGGCTACATCTGTGCAAGTACATATATACGTAAGTTGTGCCTGGTTTTGAATCGTTTGTAATGTTATTTTGAAAATACAGTAGAACTCCATTTATCCGAACCCCATGGGACCGAGCATCGTTCGGATAATCAAATGTTCGGATAATTGGATTACATAATGTATCGAGTACATGTACACATATTTCTAAAAATAATTAACCATCACAAGGAAAATACACTATAAAACATATTTACTTGTACTGTAATAATAATACCCACACTGTATTAGATCACTGTATCACCAAAATCTTTCATTACACTGCAGTGCATGTACTACTTGTATTAATTATTTTTTTTTAAGAAAGAGAAATGTTTTCAAAATAACATTACAAACGATTCAAAACCAGGCGCAACTTACGTATACATGTACTTGCACAGATGTAGCCCACTATTTAAAATAATGAGGAATCCTCTTTTGCACCAAACTGGATAGTCTCCTTTTGGGTGCTAAGTCCCGCATTCTCTTCAACAGCAGAAGCTGTGTAGGACAGCTGTCATCTTCTTGCTCGTACCAAGCCATCGCTGTTTCTAGTGCTATAAAGGCCTCTTCAGGACTTGGTCGACGTTTTGGGTTTTCTTCATAATCTACAAGTACATCATGTACTTCTGAGGAGTCTTCGTCATCGGTCACTACATGTATTTGGTTTTCTTCTTGCACAAAAGACAAAATTTCTTCGTCATTCAAAAACGGAAAACCAGAATCATTATCATCTTCTAGCCACATGTGTGCATCATCTTTGTCACAGTCCGAAAATCCGGGCATTGCTTGAAACAGTTCCACAACTTCATTTATACAATCATCATTTGTGTCCACTGCAGTAGTTTCATTTCCTCCTTTTTCCCAAGCAATCTATTCCAAGCCTTGTTGAGATTATCTTGTGACAGGGTGGTCCAAGCATCAGCTAACATATAGCAGCAATCTTTGAGATTAAGCTTTTTGGAAAACGCTACCACACTTTCTTCATCTTCAGCCAACAATAAACGACGCAGGACTTCCTTCTTGTACATCTTTTTAAGCTTTGCTATAACACCCTGATCCATTGGTTGAATCAGTGCTGTTACATTGAGAGGCAGAAAAATTATTTTAAAATTTGCATCAACTGCATTCAATGTATCCGTCTCTAGATGAGATGGTGCATTGTCCAGTAGAAGAAATTCATTTCCAGTTTTCTTTTCTTGTTCTCTCAGCCTCTTCACATTTGGGATGAACTGATTTGTATACCAATCTAGAAATATTTCACTATTCATCCAAGCACTCTTCTGTGCTTTGTGGCACAATGGGAGACACGTCACATTCTTTAAACAACGTGGTTTTTTTTGGCTTCGCTGATCATTAGCACCGCACCGGTGAACGATGACTTCCACTGGCATTCGCGGCTACCAAAATTGCACTTTTTAAACCCAGGGGCAGATGCTTCGTGCTGAGATGCAAGTGATTTTTGAGGCAATGATTTCCAGTATAAGCCAGTCTCATCGGCATTATACACATCATCGAGTGAATAACCTTCTTCCAAAAAAAGCCAAGAGTGTTTCTTTAAAATTTTCAGCGGCAGTTGCATCGCTAGATAAAGATTCCCCTTGAATCTCCAATTCTCGTATGCCATGACGAGATTTAAAGTTTCTTAACCATCCCTGGCTAGCCTTAAAGTCAGGAGGACCTCAAGTTGATTGTTGAACTGAAGTGCCTTTTCACACAATAGAGAGCCAGAGACAGGTTCCCCTTTGCTTCTTCTTTGCACAAACCATATATACAAAGCCTCTTCCAATTTCAAATCTTTCGCATTTCTCATGGTTTTACGTTTCTTCGACCCATTTTCACTATCCAATTTCGATGCAAAAACTCATAATTTTATCCTTGTTACTTTTGATGTCAGAGAAAAAGTGTTCGGATAATTGGATGTTCGGATAATTGGGGTTCGGATAAATGGAGTTCTACTGTATTTCTCTTTCTTAAAAAAAAATAATTAATACTGTACAAGTAGTACTTGCACTGCAGCGTAATGAAAGATTTTGGTGATACAGTGATCTAATACAGTGTGGGTATTATTATTACAGTACAAGTAAATATGTTTTATAGTGTATTTTCCTTGTGCTGGTTAATTATTTTTAGAAATATGTGTACATGTACTCGATACATTATGTAATCCAATTATCCGAACTTTTGATTATCCGAACGATGCTCGGTCCCATGGGGTTCGGATAAATCGAGTTCTACTGTATAAGGGAAACTTTACTTGACTAAAATCGCATCAGGAATAACGGAGATAATTTAAAAAGCATTTTTCCTACATTGAACGATAGGCAGAATAGTCCCACATTTTCTGAATTTTACTACATCTTTTGGGATTTCCGTCTCTAACGGACGAGGCTAGACTATAAATAGAATCGCCTAACAAACTTCGGTCAGTCACGATTTGAAAAACACAGAAAGCGGGGGAAGCAGTGCATATATTAATGCCAGCGTTTCCCTTTCTGCAACTGTCTTCTTCTTCTTTGATCCTTAGCCGCCGACCGTCAAAGCAGTCAGTGGCCATTACGCCTGGTGGCGTCTTGTAGGGCAACAACAAATTGATTCCACTTTGCTCGGTCGGCGGCTATCTTTCGTACAGTGCCCCAACTCTGGTTCATTCTTTGCATCTCAGCCTCCACAGTCCTCCGCCAAGTTGTTTTTGGTCGGCCTCTCTTTCATTTTCCTTCAGGGGTCCATAGCATAGCTGTTCTTGTGATGGCATCGGGGTCTCTTCTGAGGACATGGCCAACCCAGCTCCAGCGTCTGCCAGCTATGATGGTGTGCATGTCCTCTTGCTTGCTCAGAGTAAGCAGATCTTGGTTGGTGATGGTATTCGGCCAAAAGATTCGGAGAATTTTTCTTAGGCATGTTAAGTGAAAAGAGGACAATTTCGACATTTCCTTCTCTGTAACTCTAAAGCTCTCCGCGCCATAGAGAAGCACAGAAAGCACACAGCTCTGATATAATCCTAATTTTGTGCTTCTGCTGTACTGAGAGGACTTCCAGATGTTGTTTAGACTAAAAAAGGCTGTTCTTGCTTTGTTCATTCTGTTGTTGATGTCTCTGCTTGCTCCGCCGTCTGGTGTTACTATGCATCCTAGGTATGTGAAGGCATCTGTCTGTTCCAGTTGCTGATTCCTTACTGATATGGGCTCAGGGTTGCTCACATTGAGCGTCATGACCTCTGTCTTCTTTAGGTTGATGTTCAAGCCCACCTGCTGGCTATACTTATTAAGTCTATCCGTTTTTTCCTGGATGTATTGATGTGAATGTGCTAGCAGTGCAATGTCATCTGCATATTCCAGATCTTCCAATGTAGAAAATGTAGTCCATCTTATTCCTCTTGGATTGTCCTCTGTTGTCTGGCGCATCACCCAGTCTATGACTGTTAAACATAGAGTGGCTGATAAGGGGCATCCCTGTCGTACTCCTGTCTTCACTTCAAAGGTTAAGTTGCTCTGCCCAATGCTACACGTAGAGTTGGCATAAAGGCTTTTTATGATTGACACTATGCAGCTTGGAATTCCATAAGCCCTCAGTATTTTCCATAAACTGTCCCAATGTATACTGTCAAAAGCCTTTTCAAAATCAACGAAATTAATGTACAGCTGTCTTTGCCATTCTGAGCACTGCTCTATAATGTTCCTGAGGGTAAATATATGATCTACACATCTTCTATTCTTTCTAAATCCTGCTTGTTCTTTCCTCAGGACACTGTACTCTCAGGTCATCCTAAGTGGGGACACTGTACTCTCAGGTCATCCTAAGTAAGGAAACTGTACTCTCAGGGCATCCTGAGTAAGGACACTGTACTCTCAGGTCATCATGAGTGGGGACACTGTACTATCAGGTCATTGTGAGTGGGGACACTGTACTCTCAGGTCATCCTAAGTGGGGACACTGTACTCTCAGGTCATCCTAAGTGGGGACACTGTACTCTCAGGTCATCCTAAGTGGGGACACTGTACTCTCAGGTCATCCTAAGTGGGGACACTGTACTCTCAGGTCATCGTAAGTGGTGACACTGTACTCTCAGGTCATCCTAAGTGGGGACACTGTACTCTCAGGTCATCCTAAGTGGGGACACTGTACTCTCAGGTCATCCTAAGTGGGGACACTGTACTCTCAGGTCCTCCTAAGTGGGGACACTGTACTCTCAGGTCATCCTAAGTGGGGACACTGTACTCTCAGGTCATCCTAAGTGGGGACACTGTACTCTCAGGTTATCCTAAGTGGGGACACTGTACTTTCAGGTCATCCTAAGTGGGGTCACTGTACTCTCAGGTCATCCTAAGTGGGGACACTGTACTCTCAGGTCATCCTAAGTGAGGACACTACTCTCAGGTCATCCTTAGTGGGGACACTGTACTCTCAGGTCATCCTAAGTGGGGACACTGTACTCTCAGGTTATCCTAAGTGGGGACACTGTGTTGGCAGGGTCATGAATCGATACGATTGTCTACATGGGGACACTGTGTTGCCACGGTCATGAATAAATGTGACTGGGGACACTCTGCATGGCCTGGATTCCTCACAGATGAACTTGTACAATGTGACAGGGAAAGATCATATCTACATGACCAGACGCTAAGCCAGAGTTTTACCTGCAGGAGCTATCTTTTTCAGGTATTTTTCCACAGTCATTTCTGTCAGGAGGTCCTCACTGATCAAAACAGCATATACCTTTCATAATGAGATAAGGGGGAAAAAAACAACTACATTAAACATACAACAAGAATATCATCAGTAATATCAACAACAAAATCATACATGACGTCAAACACAAACACCAGTCACATTAAAACAAAAAAAAACCAGATGTAACAGACAACAACAAAACCAGATGTAACAGACAACAACAAAACCAGATGTAACAAACAACAACAAAACCAGATGTAGCATACAACAAAAACAGATGTACTAAAAGCAGAAGCTACACTGAAATGCTATTGTCATAACTAGTTCCATGATTTCAATAAAAAATACACAGCCTTAACCTACAACATGAACAGTTATGCGCACCATGGTGTCTGATAGCACAGTGCTATGTGGTTGCCATATTAATGCTAGATTTCAATTCACTATGCCTTGTTTATTATATGCTCCAAATCTGAATGGGATATTTTAAAACTTTTTGTCAGAACAGAATTTTTATAACTTTTGTAGTTTCCAAGTTGTAAATGTCATGTCTAAAAATAGTAAAACATTTAGCAAAATTTACATTACTTGCTTAAAAGAATCTGTTGTGAAAAATGGTTCAAAGTACAACGGCAAGATTATTTGCCAAATCTCATGTCAACTGATGAATAGAAAAATCAAGTTATAAGAATTTCAGTCACACAAAAGATTCTGAGAAAGTCTGTGCTAATTCTCATATCAACTGATGAACAGAAAAAAGAAAGTTATAAAATTTCAGTCACACGAAAGAGGATTCTGAGTATTTGTGCCAAATCTCACGTCAACTGATGAATAAAAGAATTAAATTATAAGAAAATCAGTCGCACAAAAGATTGTGAGAAAGTTTGTGCTAAATGTAAATGTCAACTGACAAATGAAAAAAGAAAGAAGAAAATTAGTTACACAAAATAAGATTCTAAAAAATTGGCAATTTTCTTCTCAGGAAAAACAGAACGCCATAAGAAAATACAATTTTCAAAATAAAACATGGGACCAAAGACGCAGCAAAAGTGATGAATGCAGTCAGCGACCCATAGCTTGACTGCTTGTGTCAGGGTCAGCGAACCAGAGCTGACCATGACCCTACTCCACCTCCAAGTGGTGGTCCTGGAAACAGGCTGCATCCCTGCAGTCTGGCTGAGAGAGTAGGGATCAAAGAGGAAAGGCAAACCTGGTCCCAAAAAATGCCATGCTGAAGTCGGATGTGTCGGCCGAAAGGCGCAAATATCGCAGCTTTGCTGTAAATGGACACAACGCAACCAACGTCCTTTTCAGGACGAATGAGGAAGAAGGAAGAAGTAAATAAAAGATAAACCCTGTTAAAAATATGTTCTGACAAGAGATTCTGACATATTTAGATTGAGGGGATCCTAAATTATCACAGAACTGACCAATCCTAATTGTCTTATTTCTTTTATTTTGACTTTAACTCCATCACCAACTCTCCCAAACTTTGTAGGGGAAAAAAAACAATAAATTCTTACAGAGATGACTTTCCTAATGTTCTCACAGACCAAGGGAATGTATGGCATGGGCTTGGGGTCTTGATCTGTGCTCAGTGCTTGTGTTATCCAACCTAGGACGGTGGGAGCTTGAGCAGGGAAGATGTGTGGATACTGCATCTTCTCCAGGTCACCTAAAGAACATGGAAACCATTCATAAATATCCATAAGTACGCATGACATTAATACAAGCTGTTCACAAAGAATTAATAAAAGTGTAACAAAACAGATGGTTAATTTTGTAAAAATGTCAAACGTAAAATAACTGTGATGTGAAAGTGCTGCTGTCAAAACCCTCCACCACTAAAACTATATATGGAGACACAAAACAGATGAGAAAGAAGCTGACAGGGGGAACAAAGAATGAAAACCTTAAATCTTGGGAGTCAAAGTCCTGTTAATAATGACCTTAACAGTTTTATTTTAGACACTGATCATCTTTGACATATACAGTAAACAGTTGGTATGAATGTGGCATTGATCAGCTGTCACTCTATTTCTACAGTGATGCATGCATGCCTGAGAAATGAAGTCTACTGGCAGGTCATCTTCTGATGTGTAATAAGACAATCAGGAGGACTGCAGTAAGACTGTGGTCAACTTTGGGGTCAACAACAATAAGCAATGTTAAGACTTACTAGGACACAGGAACAGATGACATGCTCTTGGCCTGGGACAAACAAAACTAACCATCAGTCAAGTTAGGAATTCCAAACAGATCAAGTACTCACCAGGTGTGACTTGACTGATGTCATCAATGTCATCAAACAAGAGCGGGAAGTCACGCCTGTAGCCATCTGCATAGCTCTCACATTTCAGGTCACTGTAACAACCACATACGCCAGGTTGTGCACAAAGAATAATGGCAAAACTATGTGTG